>CM072511.1:45320640-45500640 GCA_036898135.1 Oncomelania hupensis | reverse complement strand
ATCATCCCACATCTATTATGTTGTATTTTTTTATGTTATGAAGAAACCTTACTGCACTCATAATAACTTTGTCCTGACTGATATTTTAGTATTGTGTGATTGCTTTTAAAGTATTATTGTAATTAATATTATTATGTTTATTACATTTTATTATTATTATTATTATTATTATTATTATTATTATTATTATTATTATTATTATTATTATTATTATTATTATTATTATTATTATTATTATTAAATAAAATATAATGGTGCCTACCTCATGAGAACAATTTCTTCAATGCAGTGATATTCGTCCATATTTTCCAACATGTTCATATTATCGATTCCATTCATGACATAAAGCTTTGATGTATGCGTTAGATTAGCAAGAGCTTTAATTGATTCTCCAGTGGCTCAGTAACTATAATTTGGTATTGTATATATGTATGTATGTATGTATGTATGTATGTGGTGCGAATGTGTGTGACTGCGTGCGTACTCTTATCATCTTGATAAAGAAGACAAGACGTTAACATAACAACAATGATCGCCTTTGACACACCTTTGAATTGATAACCAACAAGAAGCAATATCATACATAGCTTTTATACAGCTTTGAACTATGGAAACAATGTGAAATGTAAATGGGAAAAGAGTGAATGTCCTGGGACCAAATTATGGATGTCATTGTGTCCTTGTTTGAAAGTCAGTCAATGGCTACATAGCCAAACTATTATAAAAGTAAATGTTTCAGCCCCACATACTGTTAACATAAGAATACAGTTGGGAGCAAACCCACATCTATTATGTTGCATTTCTTATACATGACTAATATTGTAGCTTTGTTACCATAGACAATTTGGATACCATCCATTCGATTTGCTGAATGTGAAAACGATACGTTAGGAAAATCATTCGAGCAACCATCCTTGAGGGCAAGCAACGTTAGTTCAAGCCAGGCCACTAATTTGGACTACAGAGGCCGTAGATTTGGTCCCCAAAGCTCGTCTCAACCATACAGCACGTGTCGTAAACACAACAAAAGAATCCTGAGCTGGTAAGTTAAGATTCCATGTGTGAAGCTGAGAAATGGGTAGTCTTGTACCATGCAAATCATTCATCGTCCTTCATCAAGATGATTCGTTAAAAATTCTTCAGTGTATGAAATTTATATGATAATAGTTATTTTACCATGTTTTGCTCAGTTCATAAAAAATGTTGTTACATTCTTGATCCTTGGAACAGTGTGGATGAGCAGCGAGGAAGGAACATTATTATGTTTTGGGAATAAAATACAATAACCCGTGAATATGCAGGGTTCTTGTCCAAACAACGTCAACGGCGTTCCTTACTGGTCATTCAACGGGATGCGGATTTAGACCCTGTTATTTGTTTGTGCGCAGGGAAAGGATTTTATTATTTATATTTTTATTTTATTTTTGTCGTATTCATTCTAACCCTGGGAGGCCCAGGGCACCCCCTGGGACCAGTAGAAAGAGACCCCCATCACAAAACTAAAGGAATGCATTTTAGAGTTTTTATAACCCCTAAAGCCCAGTAGCCTCTCTGTGGAACAAAACTAAAGCAAGGGAAGCAACTGGTAACCAACTAAGCAGAGAAGCGGTTATGGCAAATGGCAGTTGCCACGTGTTTCACCACAAGTGAACGACTGAGCAACGTTTGGACTTCTCCAGATCTAAATAAAGGTAAGTTTCAAACTTCTTATCATCGTAAACATGTCAATAGGATGTTAATGTGTTGAAAGAAAACAAACTCCTTGACGGTGTTAATGTTGGGTTCTTTATACGATTTTTTTCAAAACTGAAGGTCCCATGGGGGCTAACGGGACAGAAGGGGGTAACATCTGATGACCCCAGAGGGGCTAACGGGACTGTAGGTAACCAGAGCAGACCAACCATTATGACCATTTCTAAATAAACAAAACAAATAAAATTTGGTTGTTTTTTTGTGTGAAATAATTATACATTGTACTAAAAATTCATACTTGCCAAAGCCCAATGTCCCCCCTGGGGAACATGTAAAATTCCCACCAAAGCCCAATGTCCCCTCTGGGGGGCAGTGCCAAATTCTCACTTTGGCAATTTTTTTCACACAAAAAGTTTATTTTTCCATTATACAGACTCCATTTCAACACAAATATCCACATGTTTAATTTTTAATGTGTTTAATTATATGTCTGGGCCTTAGGGGGCTAATTCGTCTCCATCCTCCACGTACCATTCTTCTAATGACATTAGTTCCGCCATATCCTTGACGTCCATCCAAAGTCAGCTGGACGAAACATCTTCCTCCAGACCAAGCGTGAAAACGGAGACCTGATTAGAATATTAGGAGCAACGCTATCAAGATAAAGAATTATTACAACCAAGGGAGCCATGAACTCAATAAGTTCATCCAACTCCACGTCACCTAAGTGATGATTTAAATAACAGTACTTTTATAAGAACCTTGTCATCACGGGTTCATTGTATCATAATTATATGAAATAAATATCATCTACCATCAACCAATGGTATTCCTTTTTAGTTGTAAAAAAAGTAAACAAGACGACTGAATAACAAATGCTTTCTTTTATTCTTTATTTTCTATTTCTCTACATTTTTTATGCCTGTTATCGAATCCTAGACACAGTAAGAAGGGAAAATTGATTATATATATATATATATATATATATATATATATATATATATATATATATATATATATATATATATATATATATATATATATATATATATATATTTTTTTTTCTTTTAAGTCTGTACATTCAATCTCTCTAACATCATAACAATATATAATAATATCTATATGTATGATATATATAACGCGACACTCACCATTATAATTTCCCATCCCGCCATTTGTCTTCCATTCCCCTTAGTGTGTCGTTTTAAAAGGTAGATCATGTAATTTTTTTATTGGACATGGATTTCAGAGGATTTCCCGGTTTACCGTGACGTTTGTTGACACACTTCTTTAACCGGATCTACTTAACTTCTGGTCATTTAATTATATGATTATAAACTGCGTAGAGAGCCGTTAATGGAGTTCAGAACAGCAGCGATACAGCAGTCATATGCTCTGTTTATTCTTCGTTCTATTAGTTCACTAATTTGTTTGACCGAAGCAAATTACTGCTTTATTGAGAAAAAAAAAACCACAATTACACTACACTAGCATACACACAGTTCTCTAGTCTTCAAGGTCAGCAAAAGATACTGGATCGAGTGTGTGTGTGTGGGGGGGGGGTTAGGGGTTGGGGTGGAAGGCGAGGGAGAGAGTGTGTGTGTAGAGCAGGGGGTGGTGGCGATTAGGTGTCGAACGCGGGAAATCTGAAGCGTTACATGGAGGTGACACTCTTTACTAAACTGTGACCACTGCAATAGTTAATGGAACCCTCCCCCCCCCAAAAAAAAAAAAAAAAAAAAATAAATAAATAAATAAATAAATTTTTAAAAAAGAAAAAGAAAAACGACGACAGTCATGGCAAATATTAAAAGTCAAAATCAACTGTAACTTTTGTGTTAAATTTAAATAAATGTTTGTTACACCGACTCGTGATGAAAGGAACTGATAGCTTTTTCTGTTACATTGACTGACTGACTGACTGGCTGAATGGGTGATCAGGTTCCTCTTTGATTTCATCCACGGATATCGAGGGGAAAATTGAATTAAAGAAAACAAGTTGGCCAGCCATATAAATGTATTTTCCAAACAAGCACATCCATTTACAAATCGAATTGCGTTGGGGTCTGTTTTATTCTCTCTCTCTCTGTCTCTCTCACACACACACGCACACACACACATACGCACCCACACACATACACCCACATCATTAGCAACCCATGCCATTCAAAATTTAAAAATATAATTATATTTTTTTAAATTATAAATAAAAGAAATGTAACAAAACACTGAAATTTAATCAAAATCCGTTCAGTGGATCTTAAAATTGGAGCCCAACTGACCGACCGAGCCGATAAAATAAGCATTTTCAAAAATGGTGGTGTTGCGACATTGCTTTACACTAAAGAAGCAAAATGAAAACGTGGAATGGCAGGCAATGGTCTAATCTATTTGCAAGGAAAGGGAAAAAAAAGTATTAAAATCGGCTAAGCCAAGTCTTAGATACAGCCCAAAAAAAGTGTTTTAGAAAATTGTGAAGCACAATGACCTTGACCTTTGATAATGTGCAAATACGAATAGTTACATACAAACTTAGCAGTAGTTAAAGTATCCGCAAAGTAAAACCAAGACGGTAAACTTATCAAAGGTATTTCCAGACTCTCACATACAAAACCGATTTTTTAAAAAAAAGCATTTTCAAAAGTGAATTTTCTTGGCGTTGTTGTGAACCAGCTTTGTCCCAACGAAAGCAAAAAGAAAACAAAAGAATGATAGGCCTCTATTTGAACTATATTCAATCACAATATAATAAAAATCGGTTGAGCCAATTGTTAGATACAGCGCAAAACGTTTTTAGAAAATGGTGAAACCCAATGACCTTGACCTTTGACAAAGTACAAATACGAATGATCTAATAAATAATGTTTAGCAGTAGTTAAAGTATTGCAAAATTAATAAAACAAAGAAAAGATGAATTTCGGTTCAGTTCTTCTTGAGATAAGGCAAAAAGTGTGTTATGAATTTTTTTTAAAGTGACATTCGGAGCGATGGATCGACCACCTGACCGACAACCGCTACTGAAGGATGGCCCATGATTTAAGTCCCTGCACACCAAAACTCAACATCGCTTTAGACGGTCTTTATTAGTTATTGAGTAAAACGTGTTTAGCAACAAAATGACTCCGATGACCTTGACCTTTGAGGTAGAGCGCATATGATGTAACGGGAGACAGGCCACTAACCTATAGGCAATGTTCCTATGAAGTTTAGTCAAGAGGCACCGGTCGACAGACCGACATTTGGCTTGTCCTAATTCCCAACGGTTTCAAGGTATTTCCAGGTAAGTCTGGAATTACAAAAAGAAACTGATGCTTAAAATCTCATCATGTATGTAATGCTATTATTGGGCGGCAGGGATAGCTCAGCGGTCAGAGCGCACGACTTGTGTGAGTGCATCTTGGGCGACGGGGGTTCGAATCCTGACTTCAGCAAACTATTTTGTGATTGCTGGATATTACGGGCCAGCGCATTCAGAAGCTCTCTGAGCTTGTAAGTGCGCTATATAAGAGAAATCTCTGTCTTTATTATACCCTATTGGCCCAGTAATTCGCACTGGGATGCACAAACTCCAACAAGAAGTCTGGGATGCTTTACAACACTTTTAAACTACAATACAATACAATACAAGATTATTGCTTTAGGTCCAGCGACTTTTAAACTAGGACAACTGTTATTGCTTCTTCACGTATTAGGCATCAGTTCTTTTCCAGAATTATCTTAAAGGTCAACACCTAGGTTATTCCCGAATTATGCAAAATCGTACTGACTCAACTGACAAGACATCTAAGGATATCACTGTGACCAGTAAATCAAGACATACTGTGAGGGGAAATCTATATGGAACCACGGAATTTTTTTTACATTACTTGTAATAAATATTATTTTCGGTAAATTAAAGCGCAATCGCAAATTTCTTCCATCTTATAGCGTTTATGAATCCACACTATTTAGGTGAAAGCTCTCAAATTAGCGAGTCTGCGGCAGCTTACAACGACATTCGGTCACTCAATAACTTCACCTCCCGAGTCTAAGAAATAGCTCTTTCTATGCAGTCGTTACCCGTTTCTCCGATACAACTGCACGCCCGAACCAGTCGCATAGGCACGGCCACAACAAAGCCCTCCAACCCACGCTGTTAACGTTGAGTCACGCCAAGGTAAATCTAAGTGTGAGCGTCGCCTGTAGAGGTATTATAAAGGGCGGTAAGTCACCCAGTAGTTTCTGTAGCATAAAACCTTTGGAATTGTCTGAAACGAAGTTTATATTAAAGTTTCTAAATTATCAGATGGCATCTATTTTAATATTTAAATTTAAATTTAAATTTAAATATTTAATATGGCCAAAATGTGTGAGCAGACGTAAAATGAATGATTGACTGATATAGTCATCTCTTAGCGTGCATTAGACATTAATTATCAGCTCTTGGGCAGTTTTGATCTCACTTTAACGTGTTTCGTGTTTATAAAGCAGTGCAATTGATGTAATTTTCGAGTCAAGATAATCATCTTCTTCACTGCAGCGCTATTTCTCATAATTTAAAAAGCGCAGTCGAAACGTTCTCATGCTTAATGTCTAAATGTATGGCTATTTGAAGATGACGGGGCGACGCAGGAAATATCAGTTTTCGACTCACGCTAATAATTTTCCGTACCGATTGCATAAATACTGTTTGGGATTTTATCAAAGCCTACATTTCACTGTAAGGGTTAATGTTGTAATTGCCATGCAAAACGTCTGAATTAAATCACCTCGTTATCATCCAAACGTTTTCATTATAGTGGTTGAATAGCTTCGAATGAGCAATTACCGACGTCAACTGAAAGCGTGAAAGTGGTAGTCGCTCGGCGTCAAACTGAGAGCGGATATAAATGGCCTCCATTTAAACTACTTAAATTTTCGGCCAACACTGTATACTAGTCTCAATCGGATCGCATATTGCCTCAATTTTATGACAACTGTGATTGCTTTTAGTGCATTAGAGTCGATTCCCGTACAAAGCAATAACAGTTGCCATAAAATTGAGGCAATCAACGATACGATTGGGAGATATACACCTACGTAGGCCCTTTCAAGGGTAATATTGTCAAGGATGGTTGTTTAATTTTCGCAATTATGATTTACATGGGGGCGTTGCATTGTTGTCACATTAAAAGATGATATAATGGGTAATATTTTGCTCACCCCGACTGCATGTCAAGCTTTGAATTTTAGTCGTCCCTTTATTAGTGTGTTTACAATCAAAACAACTATGCCTATTATACACACTTTCGCAGCAATGTATGGATGGATGTATGTATGAATGTATGTATGCATGCATTTATAGGTATGTATGTATGTTTGTATGAATGTATGTATATATGTGTGTATGTATGAATGTATATATGCATGTGTGTATGTATGAATGTATGCATGTGTGTACATGTGTGTATGAATGTATGTACCTATATGTATGTATGTGCGCATGTATGTACGTATGAATGTATGTATGTGTGTATGTATGAATGTATATATGTTTGTATGAATGTATGTATGAATGTATGTATGTATGCATGAATATATGTATGTATGAATGTATGTATTGTATGTATGTATGTGTGTATGAATGTATGTATGTATGCATATATAAATGTATGTATGTATGCATGTATGTATGTATGTTTATCTGTATTAATGAATGAATGTATGTATGCATGATATGCATGTATGTATGAATGTATGTATGTGTGTATATATGTATGTGTGTCTACCCCCTCCCCCGCCAAGTCCACCCAGCTGTGAATGGATATCTGGATCTGTTCAGAACCGGGGACGGTAAAGCAGCGAGGGAGAGGAAATAGGCACCGCCTTCAATAAGCTGGCCCAGAGACAAGGAAGGTCCAAAACGCTTCCCTTCCCAAACGACCGAAATGTTAGTGGACACCTTTACCCATTTGCCTATGTGCGTGAGTGCGTCGTATCATCTCAATGAAAAAAACGTTAATAAAACAACCAACCAACCATCGCAGCAGTGCTAATTTTAGAATTAACCTTGATGCTATTAATAGGTGCATAAACAAAATGAAAATAACGAATAGATTAACCGTACTTTTGAAAGAGGATATCTTTTGGCTTAATCTTTCAGATGGGCAACACTCACTGTGAATTTGAAAAAGGATCTGCGACGCTGAAATGTGTGATCTTGGGGCCCCTTAATAAACATGGCGAGTTGAACTCCATTTGATGAAGAAAAAAACCACAACTTAAACATCCTGCATTAAACAGTCTACTCAATAAGTATACAAGCAATAAATACTTATAATTCTGGTAGGCGCGCAAACATAATAAATAAATAGGCTAAATACATAAATAAATAAATACATAAATAAATAAATACATAAATAAATAAAGACATAAATACATACATACATACATACATAAATAGATGAACCCAAACCCCCCCCCCCCCCCCCCAAATAAATGCTGCATTAAACAAAAGTAAATTAGGAAAAAAAAAGATCTCAGCAATAATACATTTATTTAGTCATACGTTCTTTTCCTCTTGTTTTTCTGTCCCATCCCTCCCCTGTCTTTTTCTGTCTCCCACTCCTAAACGCATCCTCCCGAATGTGTTCAGTTTTTGTTTCTTTCATTCCATTTAGTGGGAGCAGCGTTGGCTCCGGAGGGTAAAGTACCTTCCCCATTTGCCGAGTTATCCTGGTTGGTTTGTCGCCAATGGCAGACGTAAGTCTCTCAGGCATCGACTTCTGTTCGGTTCGGTTCGGGATTAAATTTACGTCCCCAACACCAAAGCGTATAGGGGACGAATCGACTTCTGTGAAATCTGTATCCTTTATATGTCACCGTCTTGGTCCAACCCCTCTGTCCATGTGGCCTGAACAGAACGGTAACAAAGCCGGTACATTTATTTATTTATTTATTTATTTATTATTATTATTATTATTATTATTATTATTATTATTATTATTATTATTATTATTATTATTATTATTATTATTATTATTATTATTATTATTATTATTATTAATTATTGGGTGGGGTATGGTGGGGGTAGGTGGCGGTGTGGATGGGGGCGTGAGTCAAAGCAAAGGCTTTCTAGGTATGGATAGTCTTTGGTCAAAGTACAGCTGAAATCCTCAAACGAACCTCGTAAAGGACGGTCGGATTGGATGGATGCCATACATACATACATACATACATACATACATACATACATAAAGTGATTACGCGGTTTGGCCTCACGGGCCCATTACTTTATCAGCGCAAACTCTTTGGTAATTTCTCTTAACTATATTACATTTAAATGTAGGCCTAAATGATGATGATGATGATGATGATGATGATGATGATGATGATGATGATGATGATGATGATGATGATGATGATGATGATGATGATGAAGAAGAAGAACAACAACGACGAGGAGGAGGAGAAGTTAAAAATTAAAAGCAAGGGGGTTGTCTGTTCGTTTATCTAATTATATTGGTACTTTTTGAAAAATAGGAATATAAAAGTTTAAGTGGGAAACTACAACGAAGAAAAAAAAGCATGGAGATGAGGTGCTACAGAAGACTACTGGGCATTTCCTATTCCCAGCACATCACCTACAACGAAATCCGACAGACCATCACACAAGCCATTGGACAACACGATGACAAGCTCACAGTAGTGAACAAACGGAAACTTCGATGATATGGCCACGTCACCAAATCATCAGGCCTTGCAAAGACCATCATGCAAGGCACGGTGCAAGGAGGCAGAAAAAGATTAAGACAGAAAAAGAGATGGGAGGACAACATTCGAGAATGTACTGCCTTGACACTGAACGACACCATCAGGGTTGCTGAGGACAGAGAAAGATGGAGTATGCTGGTTATACTATAATCTGTGGTGTCCCAACGACGTTCGAGTTACGGGTAGGATAGGATAGGATAGGATATGATAGTTCCTTATTGATGCACAAAAACAACAAAAGCGTATAAACTTGCCGGAATTATGACCTTTGATGAACAGAGGAGATTATGTTGATGTTGTGCGAAAAATATAATCGGAGCGAAAGCTGTTAACAATAATATGAAGGGCTTTATTAGATCGGATGTAGATGTTCCAAAACAGGTTCAAAAGGTGCACTCTTTGCAGTAGCAATGTATACTAAAGACCTTATCCAGTTAGATGTAAGACATATTAATAATTCACATAAAGATAACAAATTATAACACCTTGCATGAGAACTTGGAACAGCATATTATGATGTACATTACGGTAATTGTAAAAGAGTCAGAATCAAAATATTACCGCAGTCGAAGTTCGTATTCATTGTGAGAAATATTCAGGGAAACTAAATGTATACACTGATAGATCTGTTTTAGGATCGGGGTTTGCTTTTGTTTTACTACATTTGGAAACAAAATCAGAATCGTTTTATATAGGAAATGAGTATTCGATTTTTTATGCAGAATTAATTGCTGTATAATATTAATGGCTATAAATAAAATTGTATAGTGTATGTCTGAATATATGTAGTATATTTCTATGCGTATAGATTCTTTATATGTTTTAAATGCTTTAAAATCAAACTTTAACTGTGAACGAAATAAGATAATTTTGGAGACTAGGAAAGTTATTCATGGTTTGATAATAATTACAGGTACTGAAGTGGCCTTTTGCAAGATTGAGTGCTTTAAATATGAACTCTTTTACAATTGAAATAAAGCTTTCTTCCAAATAAATTCAAAACAATATTGAAAACAATATTTTAAAGAAACTTCAGTTCAGGATAAACAATACAATCTCCGTGTAATTTCCAGATCAGTTTCATCTATGGCAAACAGAATTTTGTTAAATTCGATTAAACCCAAATATTGTAAACTTGTAAAGAGCATTTTTGATTAATCTTTAATTCTAAAACATATAATTTGATAGTATTGACTTAATTTCCCTTTGCCTCCAGATGTAAATACTATAACATCAGGTAAAAACATTAACAGTGATTTAGATTTGGGATTGACTAAAGCTTTTATTATTTTTATTATTACCTGTATTATGACTCAAGGCGCTGGCCGATACAGGATCTAACTCAAGCGCCTGAGGCGCCAACTTGCAGCCTTTGGGTGCATCGTAATAACGCTTCAGACAACTGAGCACAATCCTGGGCAGCCAGGGATGGGGAAGAAGGACCTAGGTGCATGATGGGTGTGTTCTTGTCACCGGCACTCACCCGTTTAGGACATGAGCGTCAGGATTTTAAAGTCCGTTATGATGGAATGTATGCGACATAGACTAGACCTCGGTTTATACTCTCATCTTTTTAACTGTGTTTTAATGTGGTTATAATATATGTGTGTCTGTGTGTGTAAGAGAGAGAGAGAGTAAGAGAGAGAGAGCCTGTGTACGCGCATATGTTTTTGTACCTATGTGCCTGTTCAAATGCGTATCTGAATCATTATGTGTTTGTATGGTCTTTATGATCTTAGTTTAAAAAAAAAAGACTTTTATAAAACAACCGCCCAAACCAACCCAAAAGAAGGAGAAGAAGAAGAACAAACAGAAGAAACAACTATTTCGTTTTATATTTGGGTGTCGCCTATTATTATTTCACTTCCTCGTTCGCGTTGCTCTTCTTTTATATAGTCATTTCTTTTTAATCTATTTTATTTGCTTAGCTTTCGTTGGACTTTTCATCTTTTTCTCGAGTTCTTTGTAGTAAGTTATTTTAGCGATGTTATTTTAAGAGTGTGTATATATGTTCATTGTTGCCTCACTGGAAACTGACAATCCAGGATGTGTCCAAAATAGGTAACTTAGCGGAAGATCCGGCTTTTAAGAAAAGGGCACAGCAGACCCAGACTGTGTTGCAAGGTTGAGCTCCAATTTTAAGACATATATTGTCCATTATGTCTTCATTTGTGCAGACACTTCCTGGGTTGTTCGGGATTCAGGACTTCAGCTGTTTCCCGGAGAGGAGTTTTGTGAAAAATTGAAAAGCTTTTGTACTGGAGAGAAAAGGCGTTCTTAAATTACAATTGTCGGTTTATAATTGCTGAAGCTTGCTATGAAGATAATGTGCATACATTTACTTGTTCGTTCGCTTCGGCGATTCTTGTTTGGTGTCACGAAGCTGAAAATAGACCCTTTCAGATAAAAGAAAGAAATGCGGAAGGAGGACAGACGAGAAGAGAAAGAGGAGAGAAAGAGAAGGGAGGAGAAAGAGTAAATGGCTTGGTTTATGACCTGAAACTATAGGAATATGAATCCATCTCATGAGAAAAAGAAAAAAAAAAGGAATGAAGGAAACAAGAACCAAAGAAAAAAAGAAAAAACAGAAGAGAAGACAGAAATTTGACACAGAAAGGTAAGCAGAGGTGGAAAGAAGGAAACACGCTGGCGTTATTTAATTTCTCCCAAAACACACACACACACAAACGCCCCTCACGTATTGCACTCACTCTCCTCCCCCCCCCCTCTCTCTCTCCCTCTCACATACACATTTCGATAACTTTATTACATAACTTTATTACATTACATGATTATTGCTTTAGGTCCAGCGGACTCTTCCGAGCCAAAGCAGGACCGGACAACCCCTGATCCGCATAAAAGATCTGCTGAAACAACCCTAGTGGTAAAACTGAAAGCTCTCCACCAGCCAGTCACTTTACAATAAAGACATCCCACGCAGGGGACACTGTACTGAGGCTATACTCTAATTTATCGAACCCCCGTTTACAAAAAAACTAAATAGAATACAAACATATTATAAATTATCAACAAAACACATACATATAACATGCCTACATTGCTAAATAATAACATCATAGGAAGCCCTAGTGACCACCTGGCAGAAAGCGTCCAATATTCCCAAGCTGATCCAACAGACCTCACACACAAATGTGTTTTGTCCAGGAAGAGTTTTCAAGGAAAAAGGACGGTGACTGATCTAGCGAAGAAGAAGATAGTATTGCAGATTGATAGAACAGAGTAGGAATGAGAAAGAACAATTGAGAAAGACAGCGACAGTGGGAATTTAAAGCACTAAATTTCCAGAAAGTGGGGATACTATTTATACTAAAACCCCCGGCACCCCAACGGGGGAGATAACTTTATTACAACCCGTCAAACCCACTGCCTAAACAGTGAGTACACCAGTGTGTGCTCACCACACGAGAAATAACCACCCCAAATATAACATTAAACACCAGAGGGAACAATTACAACAATTGTATTCACACACAAAAAAAAGGAATGAAGCTACATATTTATAATTAACCCCCAGGCCCTCTGTTGGCCACCACAATCACACTTAACTATAATGAAAACAAAACTAGTAAACAAACAATAAGAAATGATTAAGATAATAGTTTTCTTTAAAGTCTTTCTTGTTACAGCCCAAATAAGATTATTATTTATTTATTATTGAGGATTTTTACAGCGCATTTCTCTCGCCGTACTTGACCAGACTCTAGGCGCTGGCCGATACAGGATCTAACTCAAACCGCCCGAGACGCCCACCCGCAGCCTTTGGGCGCATGGTCTGACGCCCGGACAACTGAGCACTATCCTGGCCAGCCAGGGATGGGGGAGAAGGACCAAGTGCATGCTGGGTGCGTTCTTGTTACCGTCACTCACCCGCCTAGGACATGAGCGTCAGGATCTTTAAAGTCCGTTATGATGGAATGTAGGCGACACACAGACTAGACCTCGGTTTACAAGATCACCAGTGGCTTTAAAATAGTAAATTACTTAACTCATTTGTACAGGATATTAATTATACACAAAGGCTTAATAATATTTTAAACAGTAATAACAATATTTCTCAGTGACTACAAACTATACAGGATACTTGACTATAGAAAATACCACTCCAATTAAGTAGATATAACTCCTTGAAAATAGATACATGTAATAAAGTTTTTTAATTTCATGTAATCTATCTATACATGTGGCTTTATACAACCTGCAACTGATATGTTTTTACAGTTCATTTCCTTGAGCAATTTTATGAGGGGAAAAACAACTTTTTCCTTTACAGACTTTTTAAGTTAAAACCTCGCTGGATGGCAGTCAGCGACCAGCGTGGTTTCCCCAGATGCTCAGGTCAGTTGAGACTCCTGGTTGTTCATAGGCTTCCGGTGGTTCCGGTCAAAGCCCAGCCACGTCACACTCCAAGGTGGAGATGCCAATACCAGTACACTAAGACATACACAAGAGTAGATTCTTGCATTATTAATCAACCAACATAGGAAAATACCCACATACTCTTCTGCATCCCAGTGCATGTAATTACTCCACTCCGTTTCTATCCATTATCACGCTTATTCATAAAATACCATCCTGTTATAAGTGGGTTTTTTTACACTACAATAGGGATATTTTTTTTTAATTTAGACTTTTTACCTTTAATTTATTATTATTATTATTATTATTATTATTATTATTATTATTATTATTATTATTATTATTATTATTATTATTATTATATCTTATATCAAATTTTCTTTTAAAACCTTGGTGTTTTTTATTATTTCTATTTGTATTATTCTATATTCATTATTATTATTATTAATTATTATTATTATTATTATTATTATTATTATTATTATTATTATTAAACTAATAATAATTATTATTATTATTATAATAACAATTATAATATCTTATATCAAATTTTCTTTTAAAACCTTGGTGTTTTTTTTAATTTCTTTTTGTATTATTCTATATTCAATATTATTATTATTATTATTATTATTATTATTATTATTATTATTATTATTATTATTATTATTATTACTACTACTACTACCAAGGATCGGGATGGGGTGGTACGTGTAGGTAAAAGGGGGCTACGGGTAGGTTTAAATGGGCATGGGTAGGCATAACGGGGATACGGGTATATATAAGGCAATATGGTGATGGTCGATTCCATAGTCCCCTATACGCTCAATGTGTCCGGGGACACAAATTTAATAAAGAAGAAGAAGAAGTCAATTCCTTTCATCCATACCTGCGAAACGATCAACGGGGAAGTATCAAGGAGGGTACAGTTAGGAACCAAGGGGGTATGGAAGGTATCAAGGGGGTATGGGGAGGTATCAAGTGGGTTCGGGGAGGTATCAAGGGGGTATGATGAGGCATCTGGGGGGTACGGGGAGATATCAGGGGGGGGGGGGTATGGTGAGGTATCAAGGGGGATATGGGGAGGTATCATCGTCCAAATGAAACTCGCAGACAAAAGTTCTCTCTGTCTACATTTTAAACAGCATCATGTGTACCCTGGCTTGCCAGGGTACAAAAACCACTAGTTGAATATAAGTTAGTTATTTCCTTGCATTCAAAAGCATACTTTCTCTACCAATACTTCCTTCCATTCAAAATATAACATATATACATGTTTATACAAATATGCTTGCACCCGAGCAAAGTGACCACTGAGGGACTACCTGCAAGTATATACGCTACCGGTGCTTTCCTCGAACACGACGACACAAAACAACTCAGGTCCGAGTGGTAACAGAAGTGCACGCATCTCTCTTCTTTTCTTACAGGACATCAGCCCCATGTCGACTGGAAGCTGCGTTGCAGGGCGGTCACAGCAGGACGGCACGTTGCTTGAGAAGGACGGTAAATGGTACACAACCACGGCCCTTGACAATGCCCCCTTGTAAAACACTGCTGGCACTAGAGCATACTTATTTGTTCGAAATTCTCTCTGCGACTTCCCAATTTAGCTACGTACGGCAGTTTTATTTGCTCGCACTCTCAAATTTAATGCGCATATTGCTCACTGCAAAACTTGCACGGCACGTGAATATACACGCCTGCCCTCATACCCCTATAGCGGCAGTCTTGACCAGGTTAGGGTGACGAAGCAAAACAAAACAATACACGGGTTCAAACTAAATTATTTGCAAACAGCAATAAATTTAATTTATTTCCTCTCCCTCATCTTCCACCCTCTACCACAGGCTTAGAAACCTTATTATCGTGACACAACCAAACCCATTAACTTTAACACACACACACACACACACACACACACACACACACACACACACACCCATACTCCCCCCCACACACAAGCAACACTAAACTTGGACTCCAATAATTAATAATTATGATTACACGCGTTTCTCGTAAATAGACAAGTGTATAATTAATATAAGTTATTGTCGTGTATAGTCAAAGGTTGTATTTCCTTTAATGCTATTCAACAAATGTAATATTGTGTAAATAGTAGATTTGATAGACTATGATTCAGGAGTGGAAAAACACTATGGCGAAAAGCATCGGCAGAGAAAACTCGCTTTGCATTGAAGGTATTTTCGAACATATCTTCCAACATAGATACTGCTTAAACAAATTGGACACTGAAATCTGTCTTTATGCAAAGTGTGCAGTAAATAGATGCAGTATTTTAAAAGATACAGCACGCACAAATAGTCCGTCAGAAAGTTACCCAATTATAAATATAGATGTTATTAGTAACTAATCTAATTAAACTTGAACGATGCAGTACTATGTGTAATTAAACAGCCCCCATTAACTTTAAGCCTAGAGGTTAAAAAAAAATACAAGGATCAACTGATAAAATAAACGCTCAAGGTCTGTTAAAGTCAATCGTGTGACGGTATACGTTCAACAAAGTTCATATTTATAGCCAGTCACATGAAAATCTAATTCCTAGGTACTGTATATACACCTGACAAGTCCAACTAAGATCAAATTTACATCCAGTCACATGCATATAATCCCTAGGTATACACTCCTGACGTCTGACATTACCAGGCGGTTGGTGGGGGTGGTGACAGGAGGGGATGAAGAAAGAGGGACGACTCCTAGGGAGGTTTGGGATTAGGAGATTTACGATGTTTGGTATCTACTTCGGGTGGCGCAGTAATATGGTGGTTTGGGAACCCACTAGCAATGTTTCACGTTAAGCAAAGTCAAGAGAGGTTAGTACTTGGATGGGTGACCATACCTGGAAGGCAACTACCAAACGACACAATAAAGATTGAAACAATCGCACGACACCCCCTCACCCCCTCCTCCAGTCCATCCAGCTGTGAATGGGTGCTTGGATCTGTTTAGAAAAGCAGCGGAGGAGAGGAGATATCCATTGCACTCATTAAGCTGGCCTAGAGAAAAGGGAGGTTCCAAACGCTTCCCTGCCCAACGACCGGAATGTTACAGGCACACCACCTATACCACCACCTTTAAACACTGAAGCTATCCCTAACCTTAATCCTAACCCTAACCCAAACCATAACCCTAACCCTTAACGTAACCCTAAGCCTAGCACAGCCCTAAAGGAACACTATTTTGACGTCAAAATAACGGGGCCGTCAAAAGAAAGTACGTAGAGTTTCAAGTGTATGTCAGAGTAACGTCGTTTCTACCTAGCCACACACACGCGCGCGCGAACACATACACAGATCTTACACTTTATAACCACTGTCGATATAGAAGCTGGAACAACCCTAAATGGAAACTACGGTTTCATAATACTTGCTTAAGTCATATGGGTTGTTACAAATTACAATTTATCTCCAAAGGATAAATTATGGAATTCCATTGCTTAAATGTAGCATTTTACATTTATGATATATTATATATGGTAGCCCAGTTCACAGTGAGCTGGTTTCCTATGGCGAAGGTCGCGGGTTCGAATCCCGCAAGAGGCGAACTTGTGTGACTTAGGTACGAGACTATTTAGGTCACCGAGGGTTTTCTCCGGGTACTCAGGTTCCATTCCTCACTTCAATAATGATATTGGATGCAGTCAATCTAAACATTTGAAAATTAAAAATTCGATTTCCTTTCCGTCTTCTAACAGCGATCTCTCTGCCTTTACATCACACGTTTGAGTGAGAGATGTGTATTTGCTGTGTTTGTGAGCGTTGTTGAAACATGTGAGCGTGTATGTTGGTACAGATCGCCACCCTTTGAGCCTGATTTGTAAATTGGGGAATAGCGCATATACACATGTAGCATCCATTATTATTATTATTATTATTATTATTATTATTATTATTATTATTATTATTATTATTATTATTATTATTATTATTATGTCAAGCGGACTACCGCAGGTATTTTATACAATTTGTTATTGTTATACTTCAGGACCGGTTTACGTGACGCGGAGCACGAAGTAGACACACATGGACACAAGAATAAACAGTTACAATAGATATATGGGCCAACGAGCGCGCTTACTCACTTACACAAGAGCACACGCGCAAACGTACGCATATACACACGCACACACACATACACACACACACGAGCTCGCGTTCGCGTGCTCCGCCCATTACGGATACACCATTTAGTTTATTATACTTTGATGATTTTGAAACACTTTGTTGTTATGATGAACTTTGGCTATTATTTATTGGTATATTTTTTGAGGCGTTGAGTGTGAGCGTGTGAGTTTTTGTGGTGCTGGTTTCAATGTATATATTCCACCATTGTCACATGACGATGGGTTGTGTTCTAATGTTTTGTCGTAATTACTGAATACATTGTTAAAGTGTATGTGTGTGTGCGTGCGCATGTTTACACGGCGTTATTTGGACAAACACATCTATATACGTTCTTTGGACAGACCTCCTTGTTTGGACGTCCATTTAATGATCCGTTAGGGTTAGGGCTAGGGTTAGGGTTAGAACACTTAAAAGTACTTAAAAAAAGGGTCGTAGCACGACCCATTGTCCACACAACGTATGTGGCGTTTGAGGAAAGTCCAAATAACGGTGTCTGTGCAAGTATGTGTGTGTGGGTGTGTGTGTGTGTGTGTATGTGTGTGGGTGCGTTTACGTAGGTGTGCGACCACGTCTAGTTTCATGTAATGTGTGAACAGATAACAAAAGAAACATTTATCGAATAGAATACAAGCAATATAATAGAGGGAAACAAAACTTCTTTGAATCAAGCGGTGTCCTTATAAGTATTCAAAATCCGTTCAGTGGTACTTGAGATATATGGCTTCCAACGGACTGCCCGACAGGCCGACATTTGTCTCCGTCTGATTTTTCCGACTATTTTATCTGGAGATTTTTCATAATGGCCTTAAAGTAATGACTAGGCTGACTTACTTTAAGTTACGCATATCTTTTATTTTTATAATTGGCCAGTGTTTCGTTTGTAATTCAAAAACAATTTTTTAATACATCGAAAATTTGCGCTTTTGCCTTGAGAGTTATGCGTTTTGTTTATCTCCTCTTTTACTATTTCAATGTATTTCCACAACAGTCTGGACATACAAAAATGATTAATTTTGATTTTGATTTAATTAAGACAGCTAAAACAAAAAAGGGCTTTGAACAACAACAATAACAACAAGGACAAAACCAACAACAATAATAACAAGAACAACAATTGCAAAATCAAATTCCGATCGACGGACCCACTGATGCCCGATTGCTACTGAAAGATGGCCCATGATTTGAATTGCATGTATACCAAAACTCCACAAAATCGCTTTTGCCATTTTTGGGAATATTGAGCAAAACCTGTTCAGAAACATTATTCCAGTGACCTTCACATTTGTGGATTAGCAATTGTAATGGCACTGGAGGTAGGCCACTAACCTAGGTGATGTTTCTATCTAGTTTGGTCAAAATCCGTTCAGTGGTTCTTGAGATGGGGCGTTTAACGAACCGACCGACCGCCAGACCAACATTTGGTTCGTTCTGAACCTCCCTCCATCCCCACTACCCACCAATTCCTCCCCCCATCTCTCTCCCCATCCCAGCACAACTATTTCAAAGTATTTGCAGAATTGTCTGGAAAAACAAAAATGGGGCTCGCTGGTCAAATCCTTTTCTGTAATCTATAATTCCGCATTGTGCTCCTATATGCTTGCGAAGCGTGGACCCTCACAGCAGATCTCCAACGAAGAATACAAAGCATGGAGATGAGGTGCTACAGAAGACTTCTGTGCATTTCCTATACCCAACACATCACCAACGACGAAGTCCGACAGACCATCACACAAGCCATTGGACAACACGATGACCTGCTCACAGTGGTGAAGAAACGGAAACTCCGATGGTATGGCCACGTCACCAGATCATCAGGCCTTGCAAAGACCATTCTGCAAGGCACAGTGCAAGGAGGTAGAAGAAGGGGGAGACCGAAAAAGAGGTGGGAGGACAACATTCGAGAATGGACTGGTTTGACACTGAGCGAAGCCATGAGGGCTGCTGAGGACAGAGAAAGATGGAGTATGCTGGTTAAACGATCATCTGTGGTGCCCCTACGACCTTCGGGTTATGGGACAGGATAGGATAGGATATAATTCCGCCATGCAGGTCGAAGAAAAAAGGTAGGCTGTGACACAGAGACAGGTAGTGACCAGCCGCAACTTCTGGTGACTGCCTGCCTTTTAAATGGCCCCAAGATCACACATTTCGGCGAAACAGGTCCTGTTCAGTGAGTGTTACCTCACCGAAGAATTTTTTTGCAAATAACCTCTGTCACAAGTAGACCTACGGGTTTGATAAAAATCGATAAATTCATGTATGCATGTACCTATTAATAACATCAAGATGGATTACAAACAACAGCACCTCTGCGAATGTAGGCTCCTATCTTATCCTATCCTATCCGGTTACTCGGAGATCGTAGGGGCACCACAGATGATCGTTTAACCAGCGTACTCCATCTTTCTCTGTCCTCAGCAACCCTGATGGCTTCGCTCAGTGTCAAGCCAGTCCATTCTCGAATGTTGTCCTCCCACCTCTTTTTCGGTCTCCCTCTTCTTCTACCTCTTTGCACTGTGCCTTGCAGGATGGTCTTTGCATGGCCTGATGATCTGGTGACGTGGCCATACCATCGGAGTTTCCGTTTCTTCACCACTGTGAGCAGATCATCGTGTTGTCCAATGGCTTGTGTGATGTAGGCTCAGTGGTGAGTTTATACAACAATGAAGAGCCGCCTACAATTCCAAGCTTTAGCTGGTGGGCTTGAGCAACGATTACCCGTACTAATCATCTTTCAATAACAACAATGCAATTTCTCAAGTCTACTTAGACCATAGTCACAACTAAAAGAAAGCAACATCCTTGACGCCGCGTCCCATTAACAGGCCCTTTTTATTGCGAATTCCTCTTAATGTAAGGATAGTGTAATCGTTTTATTAACTACGTGATTTTGTTTTATGAAAAGAGTAGAATCCTTAACCAGAGTTATGTTGTGATAGGATACAAAAATAATATCCTCGTTATTACAGATTCATTTGTTATGATTTATTATCTATCTATTTTTGCGTGCAGACATTGTAGGTTTAACTGTGAACGTCACTTTGATAAGTGGATGCACACCTTAATAGGATTTTGTTTTAGGATAAAAATAATATAGTTATTGTAAATTTATTTGTTATAAATGTATTTTCATGCTCAATGAACGTACTTTGTTCACCGGGTAGACGCTGTCATCGAGTGTTTACGTCATAAAACAATGACATGGCTGGAAAAAAAGGTGGGCACTCAGATATAATACTATAAAAGGAAATACAGCACCCGGCTTGGGGAACTCGGATATATCCCAATAACCCTGCATACTATTAATATTACTAAGGAGTAGATAATGCCTCGAAGATGTCCCCTCACCTTCCAAATCCTTCCTTGTTACTCTTCTCCCCTTATTGTTTCAAGTAGACGTGGAAAAGGGGGCTTGCTTACTTAAGAATTGATAACTGAGAAGGCTCGCTGTTTGCGAACGCTTGGTGAGTATAGGTTTCTTAGATTTATTTATTTATGGAAACCATGATTTGTTTTGTTTTTATGATCAAAACATAATGTTGACAAACCGCTCACACACTCACACACACACAAACACACCCATACATTCACCCACACTCACACATAGAGAGAGAGAGAAAGAGAGAGAGAGAGATAAATACACACACACTGATAAACACACTCATGCACACACCCACACACCTTTACAAACACACACGCACACACCCGAACCGCACACAAACACACAGACACACACATATTCTCTCCCTCACTATTCCTTTCACACGCGCACACATAAACACACAGATTCACACACATACACGCACACTCACAAACACTTGCACGCACGTGTGGCTCTCAGCATTCTATAAACAGACACACAGCTACACGTCATTTTACATTTATCGCATACCTGCGTGCCTGAGTGTGTGCGTGCGTGTATGTGTGTATATGTTTGTGTGTGTATTTATATGTATGTGTGTGTATGTTGATGCGCGCGTTCGTACATACGTATATGCGTATTTCAATTTCATGCGGAGGTCTTGTTTGTTTTTTTTGGAGGGGAGGGATAAGGGGGATGGGTTGTCTGCAAGCGGATGAAAACCTACCCGTTTTGTACACCAGTGATGCATAGCCTATACTAACTACTAAAACGGTCCCTAGATCACTCTATTTACAAGGCCGTATGCATGAAAAAAGAATAGAGTAGTTATCCCGGAATATGCAGCTGTTCCAGAATTTCAAACCACTATTTCAAATGCATGAAAACGTAATTGCGTACTCTCTTTTCTTATTCCGGTATAAATTTATACCAATCTTTCAGTCGGGATAAATCTCTTATTCGTATTTTCGTCGCTGAAACAAAATGGTCGCTGTTATTGTGTATCGGAAAAATCGCAGTCGACAATATGCTAGAAATCGCATTTTTCGTGATCGAATTCACCCCTTCAAAATGTTTGATGATGTGGAACCGTATGACAAATTCAGATTCAGGAGGAACAACATTACAGACCTAACGGATGAAACTTTTGAGGACATACAAGTCGTGAATCGGCACGGATCTTTGCCACTACATGTTCGTTCGTTCGTTCATTAAATTAATATCCCCACGTGAGCGTATAAGGCACGTAAATAATAATTTAAACATTAATTAAAATGTAGCTAAAAATATTCTTTTATGACCATTTTCAAAAATTAGGGAAGAGGCAGTCATTCATTTCAAATACACAAGTTCTCATAGCACTTCGCTTTTATGTTATTGGCACGGTGCTTTGTGGGATATGGCGCATGCGCAGTAGCAGGAACTCCCTTGTTCTAAATATGCCTCATGCATACTAATTTGTGCTGAAAACTATTCTGTAATAGCTATATCGGTTTAGCCGATAGGCCTATTCTAGCATAAAGTTATTCCGTTTTTCGTGCAAACGGTCCCTGGTTTAAACACTAGGGGTGTTGTCAAGGTTACTGTGCGTGGACCACTTAATTGACAGTCTACTTGTCCAAACTCGGACTTCCGGAATGAGAACTAGAGAGTTTCGAATCCGTTTCCAAATTTAGAAAATATGTCCACTATTCCGGCGTCATAAAGTTTGAGAAACTGAGTTTATCGATTTTCAAAACCGGATTTGATTCGACAGTATATAAAAGGAGTTACTAAGGATATTTATTGCATTAGTTTTATGACAACGTTATCGGAAGCAACGCATATAGGACATAATTTTTACTTAGATTTCTGAGTTTGCTCGGTGAGTATCTGCATCTGTTTAGTAGAGTTTTCTTTCATCAATATTAGCATGAAATGCTAATTTGAATTGCAGAAAATGACAGGAAATCAAAAAGAAAACGAAAAGAGAAGAAAAATGTAGGAAAACGGCGAAGAAAGAAGAAGAAGAAGAAGAAGAAGAAGAAGAAGAAGAAGAAGAAGAAGAAGAAGAAATGGAGAAAAATTAAATGAAGTAAAAGTTATAGGTCATTAATGTGTTCAGGTGTTTTTTCAAGAAAGAATATTTAATATGGAGAATACAAGGGAATTAAAATGCAGCTCTGCTAAACTAAAAATTTTACTTGTGTATTTTTTTTTCATTTTTATCTTATTATATTTTTATTTTATAGTCTTCTTCTTTATTTGTTTTAAATCCACAGAATTAGCGGAATGAAACGAGAAATGCTGCTAGGGGTGATAATAGGGTTCGTGGGTTGCTGCTGCTGTATTGCGCCCGTCAGCGCCAGGATTCGAACCTTCTACATCGCTGCTGTGGAGGAAGATTGGGACTACGCACCAAGAGGCAATCTAGTAAACGAGGACTTTGTGTAAGCAGTTTATTTATTTTGTTTTCATTTTTTTGTCCAAGTAGTTCAGTATTTCTTTTCGAATGTGTTTAACTAGTTAAATTATTGCTTTAAAGCAGTGTAGTAATTTTCTTGTTCGACTGTGTTTACTTTAAGCAGTTAAAAATTTGTTTAAAGTAGTTCAGTACTGTTCTTGTTCGACGGTATGTAAGTAGTTAAATTATCACGCTCAATGAACGTACCACCTTGCGAGCATGTCAGCGTGTTGTCCTGTTCGAACTTCTCCCCTCTGGCCGCCGCTTTCGATCCTTCAGATCCCACACTTCCCGCTTTAAAGATTCCTTTTACCCTCAAACTGTAAGATCTCTAAACGCCGCATCCTCCTCCAACCGCTGATCCCCCTGCCGTGCGCACGCCCTGCTTCTCCCTACATGCTCGTACATCTATATCTATATACTACAGTGACTACTATAATTTAGAATGTTTTTGTGATCACTTTAGACTAGTCATTTGTGTTTTACTATATCTTTCTGTTTATCTGTTATTGTTGGGTATGCTGTGCGAGTGCGTGTGGTTGTGCATACATGTGTGTATTTGTGTATGTAGGTATGTGTGCGTGTGTGTAAGAGAGAGAGAGAAAGAGTAAGAGAGAGAAAGAGAGAGAGATGTTAAATCTAAAACATTCTGCCATTGTCCAACACCAAATAATATTCCGATTGTTGTATCTATTACATGTCAATTGGCGAAATAAATTCCTGTTATCCTGTTATCCTGTTATCCTGTTATTGTTTTAAAAAAGTTCAGTAATGTTCTTGTTCGACAGTATGTAAGTAGTTAAATTATTGTTTTTAAGTAGTTCAGTAATGTTCTTGTTCGACTGTATGTTAGTAGTTAAATTATTTGTTTTAAAGTATTTTAGCAAATTTGTTTTGAATTTAATTCAGTTCAATGCAATGCTTTAGTTTAATGTCTCTTCACCTACTTGTGATTTAAGATCACATTTTATTAATGTTGTTTTCACCTGAAGTAAAGTGGTAAGTGTAGTTATATGATAGTAAAACAAATTTGAGAAAATAGTTAAGTAGACCTAATTACGTTGGAGCATTTGATAAAAAAAAAGTAAGATGACAGAAACTAATAATTATTTATACTGTGCGTGACGATGAAAGTATTTTGAAACGAAAATCAAGTGTATTCAATTTTGTTGTCTTATTGTCTTTTGACTATCATGTGACCTTTGGTAATGTCTTGTGACTGAAATTTCCTGGTGGGTGAATAAAGTTTATTTGTAATTTGAAGTGTTGTTTTCGGCAGTGATGAACAAAAGGAAAACAGAAATACAGAACACGAAATAAGGAAAGAAAGAATGTATAAGCGAATAAGAATAAATAAGTAGTAGTAGTAGTAGTAGTAGTAGTAGTAGTAGTAGTAGTAGTAGTAGTAGTAGTAGAAGTAGAAGAAGAAGAAGAAGAAGAAGAAGAAGAAGAACCACCCAGAATTTTTATCAGTAATGGTTTTGGAATTATTTTATTTAACAAACATCACATCATTTTGGTTATTTTTACTTTCATTTTGTTCAGATAAATTGTATTTTTAAACTGAAATAAAATATATAACAATAATTTTTAAAAACCACACACACAACAACAACAACACTTTTTACTTTCATTTTATTTAGCACGTGAAACAAGTTTCGAAAGAATTCAGCGGAAATTAAAATCAACCTGTTGAAACCTCTCACTCTAATTTTAACAATTGTTTACATTTCTTTAGCACTTCGGACATGTTCCTGAAGAATTCAGCAGACCGTATTGGCAAGGTGTACAAAAAAGCGATGTACCGCGAGTACACAGACGGTACTTTCACTCAGCGAGTACCACGCCCCAGTTACCTTGGTTTCTTGGGACCCATCATGCGGGCCGAAGAAGGGGACACAATCAAGGTAGTCTTCCGCAACTTGGCTTATCTGTCCGGTCGTAACTTCAGCGTCCATCCGCATGGGGTCATGTATGACAAGAGGAACGAAGGTAAGGAAATGTTTATTTAATTTTACAATTTTTTTTCCCTTTTAATTAGGATTTTTTTCAGTTTATCTTTTCTATTGGGAAAAGAAATGTTATTCTTCTTCGTCTAGTTCTTGTTCTTCTTGTTCTTATTCTTCCGGTTGTTGTTCTTCTTGTTCTTGTTCTTTCTTCTTGTTCTTCTTGTTCTTGTTCCACCCGGTATACATTGGTCGAAGGCTGCCAGAAGCATGCTTTAGTAGTCGCCTCAACAGGCGATAAAGCATGCTCTCATGCTTCAGAGCACTGCTTCCTATTCGCTTCAAGCTCTATAGTGACGGGAAAAGCGCAATTTCACTGTAAATATATACAGAATGTTGCTCTACAACATTCCGCTCTTTCCGTCTCAAAAACCCAGTTGCCTTGTTGGATTCTTATATAAATTGTATGAAACCAAGTAAGGACACTATCCGGCGTCAACAAACGGTTCAAAAACATTCTCAAACGGTTCGAAAAAGACAGTTGACCTAGAAACAAATACAGTTTGACCTAATTCGTCCCCTAGAGGAGACGAAACTTACATTTTCTATTTTCATGAATTCATTGGTCAATGCTCCTAGGGCTTGAAGCGTATAGGAAGCAGTGCTCTGAAGCATGATAGCATGCTTTATGGCCTGTTGAGGCGACTACTACAGCATGCTTCTAGTAGCCTTCGGCCAATGTGTATCTTCTTCTTCTTCTTCTTCTTCTTCTTCTTCTTCTTCTTCTTCTTCTTCTTCTTCTTCTTCTTCTTCTTCTTCTTCTTCTTCTGCTGCTTCTTCTTCTTTCGCATCGTTTTTCTTATTGCTCCTTTCTCTCCCCCTTACCACATCCCCATACCTGCACGCATTGCCTTTCTCAAATATTGACCTACATCAAAGCCTCAAATACTCAAGACTCAAATTTAAGTTCACTTAAATACAAGAACACATTTTGCGTAGTGAGATATAAAATGGGATGAAATAAAATACACAACCACACATAATGGTAGTTAATACTGCATTTAAGTCAATGTCAATACAATTTTTTTCATACACGCGCGCGCTCACACACATTCTCCCATTTCCCTCCACCCTCCCCTCACACACATACACGCACTGCACTTTCATACACGCGTTTCAACTCATACCACCAGGACATATTATATTATAGGGCTTGTAAATCTAAATTCGTTCTTTTAGTTACCATGCCTAGCGTAGCCTGTTAGTATTCTGAATAGGGCAACTTCAAAACAGCCGGTTTTATTTCGGAAATTCCCCAGTATTTATAAATATCGGGAAGTTCACATACTTGACAATGTAGTTGAGTTTCATTGTAAGCCGTAAATCTTTACTACTAGTAATGTACTGAAAGTTTCACAGATTTTTTTTTTTTTTGGAATACATTTACGTCCCCGGACACATTAAGCGTATAGGGGACGGGTGAACCACTACTTATGTTTCACAGATAAATATTACCATGCTTATAGCGACAGTGAGTGAGATTGGCACCGCCTAAAGAAGGTGGTCCTGAGCAAAGGGAGGTTGCCTATAATGATGTGTTATGGAAATTCCTTAAGGTTTGATCTGGCCTGAGGCTGCGGTATTAACAGACCTACCAAGGATTATAATCTAAATTATACTTTATTTATAGGTCATTTTTAAAACGTAGGGAGTCGTGTATGTGTGTGTGTGTGTGTGTGGGTGTGTGTGTGTGTGTGTGTGGGTGTGTGTGTGGCTAGGTAGAAACGACGTTACTCTGACATACACTTGAAACTCTACGTACTTTCTTTTGACGGCCCCGTTATTTCGACGTCAAAACAGTGTTCCGGTAGGATTAGGGCTGTGTTAGGCTTAGGGTTAGGTTAAGGGTTAGGGTTATGTGTGTGTGTGTGTTACACTGACAAGAATAATTATTTTTGTCAGAAGTACTCCTTTTGGTAATAAAACACTCTTGAATCCTTTTCAAATGCTGAAAGCGCCTGTGGCGAGCATTAACTAAATACTTTGAATAATAATGAATAATAATAGGAGCCCAGTAAGGATATATACTAAACAGACAGCCAGTTCGTCTGGGGTAGTTATTAAATAGTAGCTTTAGGGCTAATACAATGAAACATTGATCTAATATTTTGATTGGAACACGTCTTACCAATAAAAACATAAGATATCATTGTTTCTGTCGATGTGCCTTGGGCTCGCGACTTACGAAAATTAATATCTGTATAAAATCGATGCTTGTGACAAGCGCCGAATACTCCTCTTGAAATCTGAACTCAGATAACGCAAATCTAAAGCTCTAAATTATGAAACGTGGACTAATCGTTTTGACATTACCAACCAGCCGTACATCAATATCGCGGAAAGACACGCGGAGCGGCAGTGAAGCGAGGCGGCCATAGGGTTAGGGATCATGTGTCTCATTGGGATTGAGTTCTGTTGCTTCTAACCATAAACAAGATGGCGAGCCATTCAAATCTATTTGAGCCCTAGATCAAATAATTGACCCCAGCGACCTAGACCTTTGAAGTAGAACAAAAAACGGTGGCGCGGGAGGCTGGACACTAGTCGAGGTAATGTTTCTATGAAGTGTGGCCAAAATCTGTGCATTAGTGCTTGAGATATGGCGAACAACGAAACCTACAGACCTACAAACAGAACGACTTTTGGGTTTATATGAAAATAATTTGACATAGTCCGGAATCCTGTGGAAACGTATGTATGTGGCTCGCCATAAAAATAAAACTATCACTGCCCTTCGATTCGCTGCTATTCAGATCTGCACTTTTACATCGCCCATGCCATTTACATACATAACCGTAGGCAATGATTATGTCCCTCCCCTCCCCCTTTTACCCTCCACCCTCCCCCCCCAAAAAAAAAATAATACAAAAAAAGTTGCACGTTTTCACTGCATCTGCAACCCGACCTCGGGCTAAGATTGAAAGAATTAGTAACCAGTATGCATCATTAACACTTTGTAACGACCTTTCGCTTGAACTGGCAATACCTGTAGATACAAAATTAATACAAGTTATAGCGGGAAACGTTTCAAAGCTGAATAATGACCATCTGCAAACACCTTCAGGCGCATTACACTGCGATTGTAGAACAGTAGATGTATGTACAGCCCGATGTATCATATCAGCTTTCCCACCAAATATACGTACCTACGTACTAGACCTAGCCTCAGGTTGAAATGTGTACATTGAAGGGCAGGACAAACCCGGATACTGCTACTAACGTTTTGTGGGTTCTCCGTACCATCGCAGCTGTAGTTCCCGTTTCGGGCCATTAAGGGTCACTAGACACTCCCAGCGGGTCTATTTTTTATGGCCATGTTGTAACAAGACAAGGAAGAAGAAGACCTACTGGCAGTATTACATCTGTTTATTTATATGTTTAATTTTCATAAATTTCATTATTCAGCTTTGTCGTTCTGCTTCATTCTTTTTTTCCTCGTCTCCGATGAAAGACGTTTTTATGTGTGTGTTGTGTTTACATTATTTTAGTTGTTAGTTTTTATGTTTGAGTTTCCATTTCTCTCTCTCTCTCTCTCTCTCTCTCTCTCTCTCTCTCTCTCTCTCTCTCTCTCTTCCTTTCTTTCTTTCTCTCCCTCTCTCTCTCTCTCTCTCTCTCTCTCTCTCTCTCTCTCTCTCTCTCTCTTTCCACATCCCCCTTCTGTTTGATGAAAGAGTTTAATCAAAACTGTTTCGCAGATGTTTCTCCTGCATTTCCTGCTTGTTTTCCCTGTTGGGTTATATACACACCCACACACATACACACACACACACACAAACATACGCACAGACATGTACACACACAATCAAAGAACGTGAGAGAGAGGGGGGGGGCACCTTTTTCATGAGGTGGACAAAAAACGTCATGCGAGTACATGTGTATATATATACACACATGTACTCGCATGTCGTCTTTTGTCCACCTCATGAAAAAGGTGGCACACTTCTCACGTTCTTTGTGTGAGTACATGTCTGTGCGTATATATTTGTGTGTGTGTGTGTGTGTGTGTTTAGGCCTGTTTGTTTTGTGATAATACTTCATAAACGCCTGCTAAGACCAGACATTTGCATTTATGATATCATATCTAAGTACATGTCTTAGTGTTTTGCTCTAAACCAGGGATGCTGGATTCCCAAAACAAAAGATAGTTCTGGGTGATTGGCTCTTTGGGGTTCGTGCACATCAAGTTTATGTGTGGACTGCAGCTCAGTGGACTATCACGGCGGCAGAGTTAAAGCTCCGCTCAGTACCTATCATCCAGTGTCATGGTTGGCTCTAGAAGGGTGTGGGGGAGGGGATAATGATTTTTAGGGTGGGGATGGTGTACTTGACGGTGCAGAGTTGATTACAATATTGTTAAGTTCACAGTTTGGGGTTGTAATAACGCAATCGGAATGTGTTTTCGGGATTTAAACTGGGCGTAGCTGCTGCTGATCACGTCGATGAGTTGTAATCAGGCTGAGTTATCATCACGACGTATGCTTCTAAAACTGTTGGATTGGACACCACTTCAACCACTTCAAGTCAAGTCAACAAATCTTAATTCCAACAAAGCGGAATATGCGGGCAACATCAGTATTTTTCAAAGTGATAACTAAAAACTAAAAAAAAAATAGAACGCAAGACATATATAGGTCTAATTGTTATGTACAATAAACACATGAAGGCAAACGCAAAGTTTAACTACACGCAAGGTCACGACCTATCAATCCATTCACTGCATGTGCCCAGCGTATACACACTTACGTACGCACACCCACCCATGCATACGCGTGCGCTTGAGCCCGCACCCGCCCTCAGCAATTTATGCACATACGCACGCGCACAGCATATTTTTGTTGTTTTACTAATAGCATTTAAAAAGAATGAGCCAAAGCTGCGGCTAGATCAAGACCCCCACCATATAGTGCACTAGTGGTTTTTGTACCCTGGCAAGCCAGGGTACACAGGTTGCTGTTTAAAATGTAGACAGAGAGACAACTGTTGTCTGCGAGTTTCATTTGGACGATGATGCCTCCCCATATCCCCCTTGATACCTCACCATACCCCCCCCCTCTGATATCTCCCCTTCCCCCCCCCCATGATGCCTCATCATACCCCCTTGATACCTCCCCGAACCCACTTTATACCTCCCCATAACCCCTTGATACCTTTCGTACCCCCCTTGTAACCTACCTGTACCCTCCTTGATACTTCCCCGTTGATCGTTTCGCAGGTATGGATGAAAGGAATCGACCATCACCATACCCCCTTATATATACCCGTATCCCCGTTATGCCTACCCATGCCCCTTTAAACCTACCCGTAGCCCCCTTTTACCTACATGTACCACCCCATCCCGATCCTTGATAATAATAATAATAATAATAATAATAATAATAATAATAATAATAATAATAATAATAATAATAATAATAATAATAATAATAATAATAATGAATAATACAAATAGAAATCATAAAAAACACCAAGGTTTTAAAATAAAATTTGATATAAGATATTATCCTATCCTATCCTATCCTATCCTGTCCCGTAACCCGAAGGTCGTAGGGGCACCACAGATGATCGTTTAACCAGCATACTCCATCTTTCTCTGTCCTCAGCAGCCCTGATGGCTTCGCTCAGTGTCAAACCAGTCCATTCTCGAATGTTGTCCTCCCACCTCTTTTTCGGTCTCCCTTTTCTTCTACCTCCTTGCACTGTGCCTTGCAGAATAGTCTTTGCAAGGCCTGATGATCTGGTGACGTGGCCATACCACCGAAGTTTCCGTTTCTTCACCACTGTTAGCAGGTCATCATGTTGTCCAATAGCTTGTGTGATGGTCTGTCGGACTTCGTCGTTGGTGATGTGTTGGGTATAGGAAATGCCCAGAAGTCTTCTGTAGCACCTCATCTCCATGCTTTGTATTCTTCGTTGGAGATCTGCTGTGAGGGTCCATGCTTCGCAAGCATATAGGAAGATGGAGATGACAAGGGAGCGCAGCAGTCTTACTTTGGAATGTAGACTGATGGTCCTGTCTTTCCAAATGGGCTTCAACCTTGTCAGGGCAGCAGTTGTTTGTGCGATCCTGGAGAGGACTTCCTGTCGGGACCCATTGTCTGATACAATGGCTCCTAAATATTTGAAGCTATGCACTGTGTCGAGGGATTGGCCTTGGACTTTGATGTCCGTATTGATGCCATTGGTGTTGTTGGTCATCATTTTGGTCTTCTCTGCACTTATTTCCATTCCATAGGCTTTGGAGGTGGTGTCAAGCCTCTGTACCAGCTGTTCAAGTTCTTGTTCCTCTCCAGCCAATCCATCAATGTCATCTGCAAAACGAAGATTGGAGATTGCTCTACCCCCTATGCTGACTGTGCCTTCATGGTCTGCAAGAGCATCCGACATGATGCGCTCTAGGAAGATGTTGAAGAGTGTTGGAGAGAGTAGGCATCCTTGACGCACACCGATTGTTGTTCTGAACCAATTCCCGATGGCTCTGTTGTGGAGGACTGCACTGGTAGCCTTGTCATACAGGCTTTTGATGACTTCAATAATTTTTGGGCTGATGTTGTACACTTTCATTGTTGCCCATAGAGCTGCATGCCAGACTCGGTCAAACGCCTTCTTGAAGTCTATGAACACATGATATAGATGTTGTTGGTGCTGTAGGTATTTCTCACAGATTATTCTGAGGTTGAAAATCTGCTCAGTGGTACTTCGCCCTGCCCTGAATCCTGCTTGTTCTTCAGCTATGATTTGTTCAGCTTGGGGTTTCAACCTGTTGAGTATTATTTTCAGGAGGACCTTGCTGGGATGGCTGATGAGGCTGATGGTGCGGTAATTTTCACACTCCTGAAGGTTACCTTTTTTGGGAAGAGTGATGACAAGCGACTGGGTCCATGGTATAGGCCACTCCCCACTCTGCCAGATCTTGTTACAGATAATGGTGAGGGCATCAATCATCGCTTCTCCTCCTGCTTGTAGCAGTTCCGCGGGTATGTTGTCCACTCCTGCTGACTTCCCTTTCTTTAGCGCTTGCACTGCTGCCTCAACTTCTTCCCGGAGAATTGGGAGGATTTCTTCTTCTTCTCTGTTCTCTGGACATGCTAGAACTGATGGGTCTCCATTTGGTGTATGGTTGTAAAGGTCAGAGCAGTACTCTGTCCATCTGTCCAAGACTTCTTGTTCTTCTGTAAGGCATATGCCAGACTTGCTTTGGATAGTGGAGACTTTGGGCTGTTTGACACTTGTCAGTCGCTTCACAGTCTGGTAGGCCTTCTTGCTGTTGTTCTTGTTCAGACTGTTCTCTATTTCCTGGCATTGATCTTCTATCCAGTTCTCCTTTGCTGTGAGCATGCCTTTTCGGATGTCATTGTTGATTTTTCGGTAGACATCAGCTCCCTGTGAGGTGTTCTTTTTCTTTTTCATCTCTCTTCGTTTATCACACAGATCCAAAAGCTCAGGTGTGATCCACAGCTTCTTCTTTGGTCGGTGCTTGCCAAGGATCTCAGTGGCGGCATCTGTCACAGCTGAGTTGAAGGTGGTGGTCATGGTGTTGACATCTACTTCACCAGCCCCCAAAATGAGCAGTGGTGCAAATTTCCCTCCAATTGTGGCCTGAAATAGTTCTGCCACCTCCGGGTCTTGCAGTTTGTCCAGGTCGAACTTCAGTCTAGTGCACTTTGCTGTATTTACTCTCTTCAAGTGGAGCCGGAAAGACATCATCACGAGATCGTGGTCACTTCCGATGTCTGCTCCTGGAAAAGTACGTGTCCTGCCAATGTTGATGCTTGATCTGAAGCGTTTCTTGACCATGATGTAGTCTATTTGGTTGTGATGCTCCCCGCCAGGACTGTGCCATGTCCATCGTCTGGAGTTTTTGTGGAGACCAAGCGTGTTTGCCAGTACCAGATTGTTGTATCTGGCAAACTCCAAGAGTCTCAGACCCCTGTCATTTGTCTCGTTGTTGCAGTGGGGTCCACATGTGTCTCCCCAGTTGCGGTGCGCATCTTGGCCAACCTTGGCATTCCAGTCGCCTTGCACTATGACTATGTCCTTCTTCGGCACTTGGTCAAGGACCGCCTGTAGATTTTCATAAAAATCCTCCACTTCGCTGTCGTCATAGTCTGATGTTGGGGCGTAGGCCTGGATGATGGTGATGTTGAAAGGGGCTGCTCTCAGGCGGATGGTAATGAGTCTACTGGAGACTGGGCGGCAACCCATGACAGTCGCTAGAATGTTCTTGTGGACCAAGAATCCAACGCCGTGTTCGTGCCTGTCATTCCTACCGCTGAAATAGAACTTGTGGCCTTTGTCGGTCGTTGTTTCACCTAGGCCTTTCCATCGCAGTTCGCTGATACCTAGAACGTTCCATCGATAGTGGTCCAACTCGTGGGCCAGTTCTTCTAATTTTCCTTCCGCAGTTAGGGTCCTGACGTTCCAGGTTCCTATGACGATGTTGTTTCTCGTGCGGATCTTGCTATATTGTCCATCAGTAGCATACTTAACACCTCCGTCCTGGTGGCCAACGGAAGGCGCGGTCCTTGTGCCGGGTGACGGCCCGGGCGACGACCGATCCGGTATGGAATTAGTGGATTGTGTCATCATGTAGTGTGTCTTGGGCAAAAAGACCTGGCGGTGCCCAATCCTCTCCAGGCTGTTGGCCACAGCCGAAATCCACGAATACAGTGTGGCTCGCCTTGGCCCTGAGCACATGGTCGTTGAACCTGTAGTAACGTGAGGTTCCTCCGCCCTGGCCGGTGACTTCTGTGTAGAAGACTTTCGCCCAGTGATGCCGTGCTAACATCACCCCTGTTAGTCGCCTCTTACGACACGCCGGGAAACGTTGGGTCTATTCTATTTAATGCCCGAACCCACAGAGCTTATAAGATATTATAATTATAATAATAATAATTATTATTATTAGTTTATAAATAATAATAATAATAATAATAATAATAATAATAATAATAAAAATAATAATAATAATAATAATAATAATAACGTACCACCCCATCCCGATCCTTGGTAATAATAATAATAATAATAATAATAATAATAATAATAATAATAATAATAATAATAATAATAATAATAATAATAATAATAAAAATAATAATAATAATAATAATAATAATAATAATAATAATAATAATAATAATAATAATAATAATAATAATATTGAATATAGAATAATACAAATAGAAATCGTAAACACTAAGGTTTTAAAAGAAAATTTGATATAAGATATAATATTATAAATAATAATAATAATAATAATAATAATAATAATAATAATAATAATAATAATAATAATAATAATAATAATAATAATAATAAGCCTAAATTAAAAAGAAAAGTATCCATATTGTAGTGGGAAAAAAAAACATAAAAAAAAAATATGGCCCGCATCGAATTCGAACTTGGGTCGCCCTAAACGGTAGGCGAAAGTGTTACCAACTGAGCTATCAATGCTTCATTAAAAAACATAAAATTTTTTGGTCTATATGGGAAAACATGCTGAAACCTCAATTTGATTTTTAATGGAAGCGCGCGGAATGAGGCTATTGCAGTTTGTGGACATTTTGTTTATTTATTTATCTCAAAAACGGTTACATGTTCGGTAAGGAAATGTCGGCTATAACGATTTGGTGGGTTTTGAGCACACAGCAGGCCGATCGGCGGCCTCCAGCACCTGCCCAGATCAGCGTCCATAGGAGACAAACTTTATAGTAGTGGCGAAGAAGGACTTCCGGCTAAGCAATTTATATATATAGAATATTAGCCAAATTAAAAAGTCGTAGGCCTAGGCCCTCGCATAATAGTTGCTAAGATAAGGATTCGCGGACAGGTCACACAGGACATGAACCCCAGCACTGCCCACGAAACAGTTTCAAGTACAAGGTTTATAATAATGTTCGTCATTAATAATAATGTTCGTCATTTGTAAGGCGCCTTAGCCTAAGGATCAAGGCGCTGGCCGATACAGGATCTAACTCAAACCGCCTGAGACGCCCACCCGCAGCCTTTGGGCACATAGTCTGACGCCCGGACAACTGAGCACAATCCTGGGTAGCCAGGGATGGGGGAGAAGGACCAAGTGCATGCTGGGTGTGTTCTTGTTACCGGCACTCACCCTTCTAGGACATGAGCGTCAGGATCTTTAAAGTCCGTTATGATGGAATGCCTGCGACACAGACTAGACCTCTCATCCGAAGGAGTAGGAAAACAGGAGTAAAGTGTCTTTCCCAGGGACACAACACAATGGCCCGGCCAGGGCTTGAACCCGGGACCTTCAGATCCGCAAGCCGAAGCACTACCATTAGACCACAGTGCCTCCTCAATCCATATAATCCATTTCTTAATTACTTCGAAGTAATCAAAGATAGCAATCATATACTGTAATAAGGGGCTGTGTTTTCTTTTCATTTTCTTATTTCACCCACTCCCACCTCCCGCCCCCACCACTCCTTCCGTCTCCAGTCCCTCAAGCCTCTGTCTTCATTAAATCAAATGGTTCCAGTTAAAGGAATATTGTTACTATGTTAGTTTCTTTGTTGCGAAGTTAGTTATTTAATTTGTTCCTTGACTTTGTCTATGCATGCACGAGGGTGTATGATTCAACTAAATGTTTGAGTGACTGAAAGAAGGACTGATCGATTGTACGATTAGCAGATTAATGATAAAATCATTTTTATCTCGTAATAAAATATTGAATCTGAATCTGACTGACCTAATTTTTCTTCTTCTTTCCTTCCTTCTTTCTTTTTATTCTTTCTTTTGTTCTTATTATTTTTGTTGTTGCTGCTATTGCTCTTCTTCTTCTTCTTCTTCTCCTTCTTCTTCTTCTTCTTCTTCTTCTTCTTCTTCTTCTTCTTCTTCTTCTTCTTCTTCTTCTTCTTCTTCTTCTTCTTCTTCTTCTAAGCGAAAGTAGATAACTGGTATCTTAGTAGAGTTCGAACGTCAGTGATATTTTGAGTACATCGGATTTTAATAAAATAGATAATTGCTGCAAAATTGTAATCAAAGTTTTGTGCGCTTTTGTTGAGCATTTCAAAAACGTAACTGTAGCACTTCTCTATAGAATATATTATTCGCGAATTACAAGGGTAATTATCAAAGATAGTCATCATATAATCACATGGCTGTATTCAGTTCCCATAAAAAAGGGATTAACACAATTTAGTTGTGATTTTTGTGTCTGAAAGTATGCAGACAACGTTTCTCATACGATTAGTTTATTACCATTCTATATTTCATGCTATTATACCTTACGGCACTTTTGGCCCCAGAGTCAGCTACATTTCAGATGAATCTTTATTTAAATGGTGACTGATAGTAAATCCACAACCAAGCCCTCTCCTCTCCCTCACCAAATCATCATCATCATCATCATCATCATCATCATCATCATCATCATCATCATCATCATCATCATCATCATCATCATCATCATCATCATCATCATCATTATCATCACCACCACTACCTTACGGCACTTTTGGCCCCAGAGTCAGCTACATTTCAAATGAATCTTTATTTAAATGGTGACTGATAGTAAATCCACAACCACGCCCTCTCCTCCTCCTCCTCCTCCTCATCATCATCATCATCATCATCATCATCATCATCATCATCATCATCATCATCATCATCATCATCATCATCATCATCATCACCATCATCATCATTATCATCATCTCCATCCTCCATTTCTTCATCATTATCAACCTTATTGTTTGTTATTCTGCTACTGACCCACCGCCGTAGTTCAGTGGTAGTGTTCTCCTGGCACGCTGATGATCCAGGTTCAATTCCTTTGGTGGACAAGCTAAATTTGTCAATGCATTGCTATCCATCGTAGCAGCATGATTGCTCTGGTGGTTCAGTGTTGATGCAGGTCTAGTCTCTGCCCTCTCTTCCCTGGGATGGTGCTCCCCGTATGCTGTATAACCAATGGTGATAGGTGTGTACGTTAAACTCAATGCTCATTCATTCATTATTTTGCATGCAGGTGCGTTATACGTCGACAGCACAACGGGTACGGACAAGAAGGATGACGGGGTACCTCCTGGTCAAGGGTACACCTACGTTTGGCGAGTGGCCAATAACTTCTCTCCCACTAGCGATGATGACCCCTGCATCCCTTGGGCTTACCACTCGCACACCTCTCCGGCCAAAGACGTCGACACTGGATTGGTCGGACTCATGACCACTTGCAAGAAAGGTGAAGAGAAATAGTTTGTTTATTTATGCTTGTAATTGGGTTCTGCGATAAGGTCTTCTTGTTCTTGTTTTTGTTCTTCCTGTTCTTGTTCTTCTTGTTGGTATTGTTGTTGTTGTTCTTCTTCTTTTTGTAGTATTAAATCATTTTTATAATCAAATATAATATCGTGATTTGCATAAGGGTTGTTGTTTGTAGATTATAGTCACACGACACTTTCGCATATAGGTGACTACTGGACCGATTTATACTGACACCAGCGGGCCAGTTGTTGGTAAAGGGGAAAATAATATGATCACACGTTGACCAATCCGGGATTCGAACCAGCGACCTTTCGGTTACTAGCAAGACGCTCTTACCAACTGAGCTACCCGGCCCCTAGCATAAGGGTTTAGCTATAGTCTATCATTACCTTCAAGTGTAGTATCAAAATGTCGACCTGTTTGTGTCATGAAATAAGTTTTCCCACTTTTGTAAAAAGTAAAAGCGTAATATAAATATTGATTTGTTATCATTATAGAAATGAATTGTAATGCGATTTTGTTTAAATTTCTATCAGTATTTATATAACTAATCATTCCATGCATGTTCTATGTCAGGTACACTGATCGGACCCGATCGAAATAATAGGAAAGATGTAGATGCAGAGTATCCCATGTACGTGGAGGCAACCGACGAGGGCAGTAGCTGGCTGTTTGCAGAAAATCTGAATAAATGCGGAAATCCTGCTGCCTGCGTCTTGCTGGATGCAGCTCAAAATACGGTGAGATTTAGAACTTGGTTCCTGATTGAATGTCAGAATGTCCATATCTATACATCGTCTTGAAGTCTTACTCCGATTTTAAAATAAAATCCTTTTGCAACCCTTCCACCTTTCACAGTAAGCTTACGTGAGCTTTCGACTTGGAAATTTCTACCTTCATAATCTCGCGAAATCATGGTACCAACTTACCTAAGGACATGCGCCAATCTACGATTTTGTGCAGTGAAGATATCATCTTTACCCTTACATCACTGTTAAATGGTGGGAGTTAGGTTAGGAGGAGTGGTGACTGGGGTAGGAGTGGTGCAATCATATTCTTAAGAAAAAAAATCCTTATTAGAGTGATTTAAGACATTTTTCCCTCTTACTAATGGCAAATCCATAATAATCATTATTGCAGAATTTCACCAACAGCAACACAATGCATCACCTTAACGGACGCATGTACGGAAATCTGGAAGGTTTGGTGGCAAGTGTCAAGGAAAAAGCCGTCTTCTACTTTTTCAGTCTCGACCGGGAAATCAGCGCCGTTCATTTTAGTGGACAAGTCCTCACTGTGCGGGGACAGAGGTAAGTTGAGCTTTTTAAATATTATTTTTAAGACAGTAGTGAGGATGATGATAACGAAAGTAGAGTAGCAGAACGAAGAAAGAGAGAGAGAAGGGGGAGGGGGGGGAGGTTGAGCGAGAGAGAGATAAACAGAGAGAGAGAGAAGGATGATGGTGATTGTAATATTGTGTGCGGTAATATTGCTGTTGCTGCTGATGTTGATGATTTTTTTTTCTACCTTATTTTTAGGATGGACACAGTGCAGCTCTATCCAGCGACGTTCGTAGCAGCCTTTATGACTCCTCTCTATACTGGCCACTGGCTACTGGCTAGTAGAATCACCGAGTCCTACGCAGGTACTATAAACAATAGATGTCAGATCTATATATTTGGAGTTTCTAATGTACGATAGAGTATGATAACGGCCGAGTAAATACATGAGGTGTGGAGCATACTGCATGTCAGAAATCTATCATTGAGGCTACCACTTGACATAGTTTGTTGATATATTGTTTTGCTTTCAAAACAATAACCAATGAACCAAATCTTTTAAACCATTTTCATTCTGAAATCGAATGTTACAATTCTGAACTCAAGAACAGTGAGAAGGGTTTGTTCCAATTATTCCTGTGTCTCTTTTTGATTCTTGTCACATTCAATAGCATTTCAAAATGCGTGTGTGGAAGACGATGATTCGTTTCGTGACCTTTGAGTCTAGTCCTTTTTTATGTTGCGCAGATCAGGGGAAACAATCTTCATAGTTTAAAACCGCCATCTTGATTAAACCTTTGCTTTAGATTGAGTTTAAAAATTGTTATAAAAGCCTCACATTTTGTGAGCTTTTGCGCCTGGTTAAGGTGTTTTTATTGAATGTTTACTGATATTAAAAAAAAACAACTAACATTCCATGGATGTTTTTGTTTTTAAAATCTAGATGGACAACAGGCTTACATGCATGTGACGATTAGTCGCAAAAGGAGGGATTTGACTTCTTTATCCAATCTTCATGGTGCCAGGCTGTCCAGGGTAGGAAGGGCTGTACCTCCAGGACTAGCAAGGTAAAACAGGAAAGGATTCACGTTGTATAATTGTAATTCCAAGCAATTGCATTTCTACTGAGTGGCAGAGTACTATAATTTTTTTTATCCGGTTGATTTTACGAAGAGACGTGAGAGATGTGTGGAATTTCTCCCGACAATCCTCGGAGTAGCGTCATCTGGTAGTACAAAGGCAAAAGAGCAAAATAGCTGTTCCGGGAATAATCAAACGTCACAAATGTGCTGTGATTGATTTCTTCTGCAAGGAGACCATATAGAGTTGTTGTCGCATTCTTTGTATATATATATATATATATATATATATATATATATATATATATATATATATATATATATATATATATATATATATATATATATATATATATATATATATAAGATTATCTTGCATTGAATAAGTGAGTAAGAAGACATGGAAGAATACTTTATATAAGTAGCCTACACTTTGATCGCGTATTTTCTTTTTGAAATTAATAATTTATCATGAATGCACATTCTGATGTCTTTGCTATTAACGTGAGCACTTTCTGTACTGAGTTCTAAAGGTTTGCTGCATTTGTATATATTTAATATATCGCTGCAGTATAATGAATGAATGAATTAAAGTATCTCTATTGGTTAAAAGTTAAAGCATCTCCATTGATTAAAAACAAATATTGCATATTGTTGTATTTGGTTAAAAACAAATATTGTTTTATTTTAAGAGAATGACAGGTTTGGCACGCTTTATAAACTACTGATTTAAGGTTTTGGTTAAGCAAACATAAATAAGCTGGAAGTGGCGTAGGGTGTGGATGGAGATGGTGAGAATGAAGGAAGAAAAAACCCAGACAGAACGACTTTCTGTAACTTTGCTTGCTTGGGACATAACATGGGTTGGCTCTATTCGCAAATCTCACGCCTCTGTATTCTATTCCAAAATCACCACAGAAACAAAAGCAGGGATACAAGTCGGCTGTATGCGGAGATCTCGCTAGAGAATCCATCCATCAATATTCAGAACGCCGCTGTCGTCGATGGACAGAGGGCTTCTGAAGGCTACCGCCCGGCAGCTTCACCAGGAGCAGCAGAAACTTCCAGGAACTGGCGTGGAAGACCATGGTGGGTCAAAGGCCATGGTAACGGGAACGGCAATGGCAATGGCAACAGGTACTACCATAATTTATTAATAGCAAATTCAGTAATACAGTTAGATATGAAGATAATGTGCGTATTAATGGTATGTTAGTAACACATTTACGGCATATTAGTAAAGCATTTATAGGTATAAAAATAATTAATTACTGGGACATTTATAAACAATCTGCATGTACAGTCAAACAAGAATACAACGAAATCCAGGAGAAATTGTTTCCTCTTCGTTATAGCAGAGATTTGTTGTATCCGTAGTAAACGGTTTGTGGCCGAATTGTATTTTTGTGTTTCTCTCTCTCTCTTTCTCTCCCTCTCTCTCTCTCTTACACACACACACACACACACACACAAACACACACACATTCACATTATTCAAACAAAATGTCAACAATTACGTTGCATATGGAAATCGATTGCTTTCATGTGTCATGACCTTAACAAAAACTTCTAAAATCAACCTTATTCCGCGAACATGACGAGAATACAGTTTGGCATGTACTGGGATGTAAATCTGACATCAAAGACTCATGTTTTAGACACGACTGGTAAATATATGTGACATCAGTTACATTGCATATGGAAATCGATAACCTTCATGTGTCATGACCTGTCCAAAATCTTCTAAAATAAAACCTATTGCAATAATATGTCGAGAATACAAATCTTAAATCAAGACTCATTTTAGAGACACAACGGATATATATCCGTGACAGCAGTAACGTCGCATATGGAAATCGACCACCTTCATGCATCATGACTTGGTCAAAATCTAAAACCACCCTACTGCAATAGTATGACGATAATACAGTTTGACCTGTACTGGGATGTAAATCTGATATCCCAGAATTATTTTCGAGACAAAACGGATATATACCTGTGACATCAGTTACATTGCATGTGGAAATAAATCACCTTCATGTGTCGTAACCTGGCCAAAGTTGTCTAAAATCAACCCTGTTGTATTAATATCACGAGAATACAATTTGACATGTACTGGGCTGTATATCTAACATCCCAGACTCATTTTACAAACACGACGTCCGTTGTAACCGTATTCGTTTGTATCGTTGTACCCAGAAAGTTCTAAGTAATAAATAAGAACAACTTTGGCAGGGGTATTTTTTCCCTTCGGTAAAAGCGTTGTTCGCTGAATGAATGTTCGTTGTACGGTTGTTCAGCTGTATATAGAACCAAAGAGCTTATTACGGAAAGTGAGGGAACTTCCATTATGTCCTATACAAAAATGCGAGACGCTCTCAAGGATTATTTCCCTTTGCTCGGGCTGGCTATATTTCACCATCTGCTATATGAATGATCTGTGCGTGGTAACTTATTGAGCCTATGCCATTGCAAAAGAACATTTTTATGGCAACGTTTGCAAAAACCAAACTTTTAACCATCATTATTATTAACATTCCGCTACTGCTGTCTTTTTTTCTTCTTTTTTTGTTTATGTTTACTTATTGACATTTATTAGGTGCTTTTATGCTGCTTATGTGTGTATGTCATAGGTTCGTTTTCTGCCCTGGAATTTATTATTTTTTAATCAACGACAGATATTTTAAAATTAAATTATGCATGACAGACTGTTTCATTTATCCGAAACTGTAATTCCGTAATCGTGTGTGTGTGTGTGTGTGTGTGAGAGAGAGAGAGAGAGAGAGAGAGAGAGAGAGAGAGAGTGAGTGAGTGAGAGAGAAAGAGAGGAGAGAGAGTGAGTGAGTGAGAGAGAAAGAGAGAGAGAGATAGAGAGAGAGAGAGCTCTGTCATTCTATCAATTAATCACAATAAAGCACAATAACAAAATGTTTCACTAATAGTGTGAATTTAATTTATATCAGGTGTCCCCCCTACCCCCCAACCCTCTCACCTCCCACATCACTGGCTTAATAACATCAGTCACTTCATGGAAAATAATGAATTAATCAGACAGAACAATCAGAACCTACTGGCTAGACTACAACATTCCACGCAATATAGATCTAATGCGCAGAAATTCACAGATCAGAACAAGGACTGAGTTTCTACATTACATTTTTTTCCCGTTTACACTCAAACGAAAAGGGATTACAACAGATCAATGACCATTTTTGTGCCTAGGTAAGGGGTTATTTTGCACAGTATTTGATCACGAGGAGAAAACAGACTTAGTCTAATTTAACTTATTAACATAAGCAGTTTGACGAAGCCAAACTGCCAATCTGACATCTACTTTTGAAATATAAGCACAAATATAGTCAAACAACCTAGCAATAACGTAAACGGTGAGCGACCTGTGGAACGTAAACTGTCAGCAAGCAAACTGTCAGCAAGCAAACTGTTTTGATTTAGCACATAGGTATAACATGAATCATTCAAGCCGCTCTCCGATTGTTTTAACACTAACAACACTGCAGCGGTCTTAGTTTAGGCCTACATAAACACAAAAAAATGAAGTTTTTCAATTGCAATTTACCTTCCTTTGTCTCTTAGAAATTTGAAAAAGGACTTGCCAACACAACTTTTCTTGTATCTGGCATTATGGCAATTGATAGCTGTGCAAAAGTCACCGCCCTGTTTCACTCGGTCGCCTTTTGACTTTCTGCCACGAGCCATTTTCAGCATGTCGACAAGGGAGCATAACTCGTACATTTCGTCTCGCGGTTCTGTACCAAGTTCCCTCTCTTTCTATCATAAGCTCTTTGATAGAACGTTATCCCCCCTACCTACTTCTACCCTCGCGCTCTGTCAGGCCGTTGTTGGTAAAATGGAAATGGGATCCGCCTCCTTTTTTCCCTTTTTTTTTTAGACCTTCGTGAGCACGTCTTGCATGCCGTATGTAGGTCAATTCCTTGTTATCTGACCAGCATATCGCTAAAAAACATACTTTTGTTTACCTAAACTAAAGTATAATGTTCTAAAATGAACGAATAAATCAATGCCAGAGTGAAATTCTCATTCCCACCCTCACACACATACTCACATGAACAAATATTTTCAGGAAAAAAACACGGGATAAATAAAAGAGCAATGTCCTTATATCTATGAATATTAGTGAAAGCCTACGATATGAAAAAAACGAAATGAAAGCGAACAGGAATAATCGTACGAACCACGTTATTACGTTAACGTTGTTCACCTCTATTCTTCTGTGGCAGAGTAATTCGTCGTTTCTACTTGGCTATCGAAAATTACGAGTGGGACTATGGTCCTTCTGGACAAGATCTCTACAACGGTGGCTCTTTGACTGCACCTGTAAGGTAAACATTATGATCACGATGCGGATGATGATGATGATGATGATGATGATGATGATGATGATGATGATGATGATGATGAAGACGACGACAATGACGATGATGATTTTGGTTATGATGATGATGATGATGATGATGATGATGATGATGATGATGATGATGATGATGATGATGATGATGATTATGATGATGATTATTTTTTTTGCCAAGAGACACACAATAATGCTGCTGCTGCTGTTGCAACTAATGATGATGATGTTTAATGCTGGTCAGACCTGCTCTGACCTTTATAACCACACACCAAACTGATACCCATCAGTTCTAGCATGTCCAGAGAACAGAGAAGAAGAAGAAATCCTCCCAATTTTCCGAGAAGAAGTTGAGGCAGCAGTGCAGTCGCTGAAGAAAGGGAAGTCAGCGGAAGTGGACAATATTCCCGCGGAACTGCTTCAAGCAGGAGGAGAAGCGATGATTGACGCCCTCACCATTATCTGTAACAAGATCTGGCAGAGTGGAGAGTGGCCTACACCATGGATCCAGTCGCTTGTCCTCACTCTTCCAAAGAAGGGTTATCTTCAGGAGTGTGAAAATTACATCACCATCAGCCTCATCAGCCATTCCAGCAAGGTCCTCCTGAAAATAATATTCAACAGGTTGAAACCCCAAGCTAAACAAACCATAGCGAAAGAACAAGCAGGATTCAGGGCAGGGCGAAGTACCACTGAATAGATTTTGAACCTCAGAATAATCTGCGAGAAATACCTACAGCACCAACAACATCTATATCATGTGTTCGTAGACTTCAAGAAGGCGCTTGATCGAGTCTGGCATGCAGCTCTGTGGGCAACCAGGAGAGTGTACAACATCAGCCCTAAAATTATTGAAGTTATCAAAAGTCTGTATGACAAGGTTACCAGTGCAGTCCTCCATAACAGCGCCATCGAAAACTGGTTCAGAACAAACATCGGTATGCGTCAAGGATGCCTACTTTCTTCAACACTCTTCAACATCTTCCTAGAGCGCATCATGTCAGATGCCCTTGCAGATCACGAAGGCACAGTAAGCATAGAGGGTAGAGCAATCTCCAATCTCCGTTTTGCGGATGAAATTATGGCTTGGCTGGAGAAGAACAAGAACTTGAACAGCTGGTACAGAGGCTTGACACCAACTCCAGAGCCTATGGAATGGAAATAAGTGCAGAGAAGACCAAAATGATGACCAACAAAACCAACGGCATCAACACGGACATCAAAGTCCAAGGCCAATCCCTCAACACAGTGCACAGCTTCAAATATTTAAGAGCCATTGTATCAGACAGTGGGTCCCAACAGGAAGTTCTCTCCAGGTTCGCAGGAAACAACTGCTGCCCTGGCAAGTTTGAAGCCCATTTGGAAAGACAGGACCATCAGCCCACATTCCAAAGTAAGACTGCTGCGCTCCCTTGTCATCTCCATTTTCCTCTACGCTTGCGAAACATGGACTATCACAGCAGATCTACAACGAAGAATACAAAGCATGGAGATGAGGTGATACAGAAAACTTCTGGGCATTTCCTATACCCAGCACATCACCAACGACGAAGTCCGACAGACCATCACACAAGCCATTGGACAACACAATGTCCTGCTCACAGTGGTAAAAAAACGGAAACTCCGATGGTATGGTCACGTCACCAGATCATCAGGTCTTGCAAAGACAATCCTGCAAGGCACAGTACAAGAAGATAGAAGAAGAGGGAGACCGAAAAAGAGGTGGTGGGGACAACATTCGAGAATGGACTGGTTTGACACTGAGCGAAACCATCAGGGTTGTTGAGGACAGAGAAAGGTGGAATACGTTGGTTAAACGATCATCTTTGGTGCCCATACGACCGCCGAGTTACGGGATAGGATAGGATAGGACAGGTTTAATGCTTCTGCTGCTGCTGATGACTGTTTCTGTAATGGCAATGTGGACAAAGGACAAAGAAAAGATAAAGGATATAGAGGAAAGTATGACAATGAATGAAAGGATGGCTGATTTAATTATAAGTGTGTAGGCTATATTGATGGAATCGTACTCTTTTTCCGTACAACTTTATCTTCTTCACAATCTGTTTTCACGTCGCCAGCGTTCATTTACCCTTTTGTGGTCCTCTTCTGCAACAGTGCTGCAGTGACCTACTTCACTCGTGGCCCCAACAGAATCGGCGGGAAGTACCGCAAGTCCCGCTACGTCGAGTTCACGGACGCCCGATTCAGCGTGCGCGTGCCACGTGAAGCTTGGGAACAACACTTAGGCATGCTGGGACCGATATTGGAGATGGAAGTGGGGGAGAAGGTAGAAGTGATGGTGAAGAATGTTGCGGACAGGCCGTTTTCTTTCTACCCACATGGGCTGCAGTTCTCGAAGGACGAGGAAGGTTTCGTCTACAAAAACCCTGAGAGTAAGTTTGTCTATGCTACGGTTACGAAGTAGGCCTAGTAGTGAACAATTATATAAAGCTTTACAGTCAACCATAATTTTTTTTCCGGAAAATAATCTACTTGTCTAGCGCTGTAAACATGCCTATTGTGTGGAAAATTGGTATGGGCTTATTAATGTTCATTGGTTCATTCATTTAGTCATCCATTCTTATAGTAACTGCTATTGGACAGTACGTGATACATCAAGAGATGTGAGAGGGAAGGGAGATTTCAGTAACGTATTAAAAACAATGGCAGCCACTAGTTTGGGTTTGGTTTAATATTAAAAGCAGGCGAGTCTAAAAGAAACCAATGGCCAACCTAGCACCTAGTCAAACCGTAGATAGATTTTCAGAAACATGAATGATCGGAGCATACACAAGACCCACATGTAACACAATAACGCATAACCTATCTGAGTCGAGTGGGCTCTACAGTCAAGGTGTAGGCCCTATTCAAATGCGGGCAAACACCACGAGTTATTTGTCATCAGCATGTACTGTCGCTTAAGCGTCAGACGGTGTTTAATTATTATAAATTCTTTTGAAACTGCAATACTGAAAAAAGAAAAAGGTTATTATGGCCTACCTTTCGACCCAACAATCCTTAGGTTATGGGAATATAACAAAAATCAAGTCAGAATACCTTTATGCCACAAACCAAGGAAGGTTTTCAGTTTAAATTAAATCGTCAACTGAAGTGCTATACCTATTCCTCCAAACGTCTGTCTCAACAGCCAATGCTATGGAAGGAAACGCCGTACAGCCAGGAGAGACGGTAACCTATACGTTCTTGGTACCAGCGCTAGGAGACAATGACACACCCTGCATCACCAGTACCTATCAATCCGCTGTCGACCCCTTCAGAGACATCAACACGGGGCTTCTCGGTCCGCTGCTTATTTGTCAGAGGGGACAGATTTCAGTGAGTCCTTTTATTAATCAGCCCCTTTTGACATTTTAAAGAAATCTATACCCCTTGGGGTCATGAGCAATCTTGCCACTGTAGATTGTTCTAACCTATAAAGGGAAAAGTGAAAGCCCCAGTTGAAAACCTTTCTTGACTTTGTAGGCATGACCGATTCACTGCGGCAACAGTACCCCCGTTGGAGTGCCGGGGGTTTTAGTATAAATAGTATCCCCACTTTCTGGAAATTTAGTGCTTTAAATTCCCACTGTCGCTGTCTTCCTCATTTGCTCTTTCCCATTCCTGATCTGTCCTATCACTCTGCTATACTATCTTCTTCTTCGCTAGATCAATGACCTACCTTTTTTCTGGAAAACTCTTCCTGGACAAGACTCCTTGTTTGTGTATGAGGTCTGTTGGATCAGCTTGGGAGTGTTGGACACTTTCTGCCGGGTGGTCACTAGGGCTTCTTATGATGTTATTATTTAGCAATATAGGCATTTTATATGTATGTGTTTTGTGGATGATTTATAATGTTTGTATTCTATTTTGTTTTTGTAACCGGGGGTTCGAGTAGTTGGGGTAAAGCCTCAGCCGTCCCCTGCGTGGGATGTCTTTATTGTAAAGTGACTGGCCGGTGGAGGGCGTTCAATTTTCCCACTAGGGTTGTTTCGGCAGATCTTTTATGCGGATCGGGGGTTGTCCGGTCCTGATTTGGCTCGGAAGAGTCCGCTGGACCTAAAGTAACAATCAATCAATCAATCAAAAAAAGAAATCTATAGTTGTTTGTGTTATTTTTTGTGTTATATTATTTTATTTATGGTGGGATGGAGTAGATGTATTTAGAAAAAAAATTGTTACAGGACCAACTCTTTCATACCTCGTAAAATTTGATGCAACTTCACAGTGAAAGCAGGAAAACCATACTAAATGCGTTCGTTTTAAAACAAACGCGTCAGATTTGTTCAAACGATTTATTGACTTGATTGTAAAGAATGTGACTTGCTGCTGAGATAACAATACAGGAATAATTTTGAGTTCAAATGTCTTTTGTTTCGTTTTCTGAAAGTAAAATTTAGATACCCTAGCATGCTTCTCCTCTTCGGCTTGTTTAAATAATGAAAGAGTGTGAAATGAAGACGGATTTGGAGATATAGACTACTGGTTGATTTGGAATAATCCTCATGACAGTATGATCGTAAAGTTTAGTGGACTCTAATATGTAACTATCCTACTCTTTTCAGAGCAGTTTGACATGTCCCGGCAAATGTCGCGGGCCACGCCACTGGCCACCTCTACCTTTAGACAGCTGGTACGAGCAACACAAGCACCTGTATCTAAACTTCTTCACGGTGGACGAGAACCTGTCCTGGCATCTGCAGTACAACATTGACACCTACACCACCAATCCTGCCAGCGTCAACGTGAACGACCCAGGGTTTGTTGGAGCCAACAGAAAACACGGTACTAGGGTTGTTTGCTATTTTCTAAAGATTTTTCTTTGAGTGCCCAAGTTGGCTGTGTGCGTGCTTATGAGTGCTTTCGAGCTTCCTCCAGCTTTCAACGGACGAATGTAACGCACTTACGAGGCATTTGATATAAAAAATTTCTTTCCAGGCGAGAAGCAAATAAAACACACAAAACATAAAGGGCACACACTGTCACGAACTGGCTAGCTTTAACTCTGCACATTGACTATTTAGCATGTGTAGTCATTGTAACTTTAGAAGTTAGACTATAACACAGCAGCAATTAAATTACACAGCAGACCACACACCGCGAGCCCGACCCACGCTAGCGCAGTGAGTCAGCACTTGAGCTTTGAATCGGACCGTTTTAACCAATCAGAGCAGGCTCAGTGGGTAGAGCAGTTCTGCCTGTGTCAGATCTTAGGGCAGTTTGAATCAGTCGTGTGTGAGACGAGGTAGAGTCAACATCTCCACAGCTAGAGAAATCTCTACACTCATAGACCAGGAAGCAGGACTTTGAAATCTTAGAATTCTCTCAAGTCATCACGGGCCTGAACTTGTCAAACAGGTAAATGAACACCCTTCTGTTTCATCGTGAAATATTTGTATTATTGTTGAAATTATGTTTGAAGAATTTGCTATGCATAAATGTGAATTGTTAATCCGAATTTGCGTGACCACGTGGAAGAGCCGACCACGAGGCGAAACACGACCGGTTGCGCCGCCATGTTGTATCCCGTACGGAACCACTGTTCTGCCGTGAACTGACAAAACCGAGCAAGTCCACAAAACCTACTTTCGAGAAAATCGACGTTTTGTGTTGCGCTATATTACGCGATCGTTTCTGGAAGTTTAAGGGCATATTATAATGCAATTCCTCGATTTAAGAGTGCATACCTTGAATGTTAAAGAAATGTTTGATAGATTTGATGTTTTAAGACTATTTGTGGACTTGCTTTGTTTTGTCAGATTATTCTTGAGATAGATCTTTGTTGAGAACATGACAAAACCAAGCAAGTCACCCACTTGGTTTTGTCAGTTTATTATTGAATTAAATCCTTGTTAAAAAAATTCACAAAAACAAGTAAGTCAAATCCGCTTGGTTTTTTCAGCTTATTATTAAGTAAATCCTTGTTTTCAAAATTCACCAAACCAAGTAAGTCCCATAGGCCGTTTCTTTGTTAAAAAGTCTGACGAGATGAGTCACATAAGTTCGGTTTTGTAAAATGTGGGTGCCGCAGTTAAAGTGTATGTATGTGTGTGCGTGTTTGTTATTGTTTTTAGCCATTCTTCACTTAATATTCCTCGGTTGGTATGCAGGAGTCATTGTTATGGGGTAGCCCGTAGCGCAGTGGGTAGGCGCCGGTGTTCAATGCCGATGGTCGCGGGTTCGAGCTCCGCACGGGGCAAAACTTTAGGATTCTTATGAGACTTTACGGGTCACCGAGGGTTCTCTCCGGGTACTCCGGTTTCCTCCCTCCCTTCAAAATAATATTAGATGCAGCCAATTTAATTTTAAAAATACAAAACTATTTTCCTTTCAGTTTCCTATTGTAGCGATCTTCCTGCCTTTACACCACGTGTATGTCTTGTATTTTGTTGCCCTTGTTGTGTGTCTGTAATATATTTGTTGCTGTTTGTTTGTGGGTTCGAGCACAGAATAGAATAGACCCAACGTTTCCCGGCGTGTCGAAAGAGGCGACTAACAGGGTAATGTTAACACGGCATCACTTGGCGAAAGTCTTCTACACAGAAGTCACCTGCCAGGGCGAGGAACCTCACGTTACTACAGGTTCAACGACCACGTGCTCAAGGCCAAGGCGAGCCACACTGTATTCGTGGATTTCGGCTGTGGCCAACAGCCTGGAGAGGAATGGGCACCGTCAAGTCTTTTTTTTGCCCAAGACACACTACATGATGACACTATCCACTAATTCCATACCGGATCGGTCGTCGCCCGGCTCAAGGACCGCGCCTTCCGTTGGCAACCAGGACGGAGGTGTTAAGTATGCTACTGATGGACAATTTAGCAAGATCCGCACGAGAAACAACATCGTCATAGGAACCTGGAATGTCAGGACCCTAACTGCGGAAGGAAAATTAGAAGAACTGGTCCACGAGTTGGACCACTATCGATGGAACGTTCTAGGCATCAGCGAACTGCGCTGGAAAGGCCTAGGTGAAACAACGACCGACAAAGGCCACAAGCTCTATTTCAGCGTTAGAAATTAAAGGAACGAACACGGCGTTGGATTCTTGGTCCACAAGAACATTCTAGCCACTGTCATGGGTTGCCGCCCAGTCTCCAGTAGACTCATTACCATCCCCCTGAGAGCAGCCCCTTTCAACATCACCATCATCCAGGCCTATGCCCCAACATCAGACTATGACGACAGCGAAGTGGAGGATTTTATGAAAATCTACAGGCGGTCCTTGACCAAGTGCCGAAGAAGGATATAGTCATAGTGCAAGGCGACTGGAATGCCAAGGTTGGCCAAGATGCGCACCACAACTGGGGAGACACATGTGCACCTTACTGCAACAACGAGACAAATGACAGGGATCTGAGATTCTTGGAGCTTGCCAGACACAACAATCTGGTACTGGCAAACAAGCTTGGTCTCCACAAAAACTCCATACGATGGACATGGCACATTCCCGGCGGGGAGCATCACAACCAAATAGACTACATCAAGGTCAAGAAACGCTTCAGATTAAGCATCAACATTGGCAGGACACGCACTTTTCCAGGAGCAGACATCGGAAGTGACCACGATCTCTTGATGATGTCTTTTCGGCTCCACTTGAAGAGAGTAAATACAGCAAAGTGCACTAGACTAAAGTTCGACCTGGACAAACTGCAAGACCCGGAGGTGGCAGAACTATTTCAGGCCACAATTGGAGGGACATTTGCACCACTGCTCATTTTGGGGGCTGGTGAAATAGATGTCAACACCATGACCACCACCTTCAACTCAGCCGTGATAGATGCCGCCACTGAGATCCTTGGCAAGCACCGACCAAAGAAAAAGCCGTGGATCACACCTGAACTTTTGGATGTGTGTGATAAACGAAGAGAGATTAAAAAAAAAAGAAAAAAGAACGCCTGACAGTGAGCTGATGTCTACCGAAAAATCAACAATGACACCCGAAAAGGCATGCGCACAGCAAAGGAGAACTGGATAGAAGATCAATGCCAGGAAATTGAGAACAGTCTGAACAGAAACAACAGCAAGAAGGCCTACCAGACTGTAAAGCGGCTGACAAATGTCAAACAGCCCAAAGTCTCCACGATCCAAAGCAAGTCTGGCATATGCCTTACAGAAGAACAAGAAGTCTTGGACAGATGGACAGAGTACTGCTCTGACCTTTACAACCATACACCAAATGGAGACCCATCAGTTCTAGCATGTCCCGAGAACAGAGAAGAACAAATCCTCCCAATTCTCCGGGAAGAAATTGAGGCAGCCGTGCTATCGCTAAAGAAAAGTAAGTCAGCGGGAGTGGACAACATACCCGCGGAACTGCTACAAGCAGGAGGAGAAGCGATGATTGATGCCCTCACTATTATCTGTAACAAGATCTGGCAGAGTGGAGAGTGGCCTAAACCATGGGCCCAGTCGCTTGTCATCACTCTTCCCAAAAAAAGGTAACCTTCAGGAGTGTGAAAATTACCGCACCGTCAGCCTCATCAGCCATCCCAGCAAGGTCCTCCTGAAAATAATACTCAACAGGTTGAAACCCCAAGCTGAACAAATCATAGCTGAAGAACAAGCAGGATTCAGGGCAGGGCGAAGTACAACTGAACAGATTTTCAACCTCAGAATAATCTGTGAGAAATACCTACAGCACCAACAACATCTATATCATGTGTTCATAGACTTCAAGAAAACGTTTGACTGAGTCTGGCATGTAGCTCTATGGGCAACAATGAAAGTATACAATATTAGCCCTAAAATTATTGAAGCCATCAAACGCCTGTATGACAAGGCTACAAGTGCAGTCCTCCACAACAGCGCCATCGGAAACTGGTTCAGAACAACAATCGGTGTGCGTCAAGGATGCCTACTCTCTCCAACACCCTTCATCATCTTCCTAGAGCGCATCATGTCAAATGCTCTTGCAGATCACGAAGGCACAGTCAGCATAGGGGGTAGAGCAATCTCCAATCTTCGTTTTGCGGATGACATTGATGGATTGGCTGGAGAGGAACAAGAACTTGAACAGCTGGTACAGAGGCTTGACACCACCTCCAAAGCCTATGGAATGGAAATAAGTGCACAGAAGACCAAAATGATGACCAACAACACCAATGGCATCAACACGGACATCAAAGTCCAAGGTCAATCCATCAACACAGTGCATAGCTTCAAATATTTAGGAGCCATTGTATCAGACAATGGGTCCCGACAGAAAGTCCTCTCCAGGTTTGCACAAACAACTGCTGCACTGACAAGGTTTAAGCCATTTGGAAAGACAGGACCATCAGTCTACATTCCAAAGTAAGACTGCTGCGCTCCCTTGTCATCTCCATCTTCCTATATGCTTGCGAAGCATTGACCCTCACAGCAGATCTCCAACCAAGAATACAAAGCATGGAGATGAGGTGATACAGAAGACTTCTGGGCTTTTCCTATACCCAACACATCACCAACGACGAAGTCCGACAGACCATCACACAAGCTATTGGACAACACGATGACCTGCTCACAGTGGTGAAGAAACGGAAACTCCGATGGTATGGCCACGTCACCAGATCATCAGACCTTGCAAAGACTATTCTGCAAGGCACGGTGCAAGGAGGTAGAAGAAGAGGGAGACCGAAAAAGAGGTGGGAGGACAACATTCGAGAATGGACTGGTTTGACACTGAGCGAAGCCATCAGGGCTGCTGAGGACAGGGAAAGATGGAGTATGTTGGTTAAAAGATCATCTGTGGTGCCCCTACGACCTCAGGGTTACGGGACAGGGTAGGGTAGGATAGGATAGTTTGTTTGTTTCCACACCTCGTGGAAGTTGCCGCATAGGCGGAAGAGCCACAGGATCCTTCATGGTGGGCAGGAAAGTACATGAAGAAAACTCTTTTTCAAAAAGCCGAACACGTCATTTGCTGACTGAAATTTCGTCATCTTTTTCACAGGAAAATGATATTGCACAGCAGCAATAACATGGATTCTCACTGGTCCACTTCATCGTAAGGCACTTTCTCATTGGTCGGGAGGACTTACTTTTTTTTTGTCAGTTTATTATAGAAGATGACGTCATCATGCCAACTCGAGCATCAGCCAGAGGATCGCCGAAACAAAATCGCAGTGGACTTGCTTGGTTTTGTTAGTTTATTCCCCCACTTAAATGTTTTTTAACAAGGACTTACTCTATGATATCTCCAAATCTAAACATAGTTCGGATTTGATTTTTACAGGTAAGATGCGTCATTCTCTTGCAAGTTTGATGGCGCAAAAAACTCATTTTCGACCTTAGGTGGACTTACTCGGTTTTGTCAAATCACGGCAGTGTTGTTTAACTTATATGTATGTTTGCAGAACAGTGGCTGTACCACTGAATGTTTATAATATTATTAATTCGGTATGTGTATAGTTAGCCACGTTTGATATTTATGTATGTATAGGAATTTAGAGTGAAATTCCAGTGGAACCCGGAAGTAGCAGAATGTTCGTCGCTTATGTATAGAGATGTGGAGCTATCACTGAGGGCTACTTGGCTTTCAGTGAGACGCTCTGCACAAACCGATTATTCAGGGTTGTGCAGAATTTCGTCTCTTATATTACAGACGAGCAGGCGAGCTATCCCGAGCTATCCTGTGCACCCCACTCCACAGAAACGACTAGTTGGTTGAGGAGACTCTACCGCACCAGACGGAAAGAGCTGCCTTGATAAACACCCTGTCAGACCCCACAGCGTGGCAAGGGAACCCAACTACACAACGACAAAGGTGGACCAGAAGCTACCTCACAGAAGGACTTCGACCGCACCATCTAGCAGTTAAGTGAACACGCCAAGGTGCACTTAAACTGATCATAGCAGGACCACAGTAGTCCAACTCTTCAGAAACTGTAAAACGGACCACAGTAGTCCAAATCTACATGAGATATTATAGCAAGTGCCCGAGGAAGATATAACAGCTGCCTAGACTATCAGCGATCGAACTATTAGCAGTGGCTGAGACTTTTTAAGTTAGATTAGTACTTAGAGAATCTTGTATAGAGTAGAAGAAATAAATGTGTGATTTTAACTGTTATCAAGTGGCTGGACTACATATGATTCATAGCCGTGTGAAAGCTAGTGTGACAGTATTCTTTTACCATTTTTCTATCTATTTCTGTACCCCAACCTTAACACAGAACGAGCTAAACAAATAAATTTATTAAAGTAATTCATAGGGTGACTTACTAGCAGTTCCCACCGAATAAACGTGATGGTCCATAATTCCATTGTGCAGAGCCCATAAACCCCACGTGACACTTTAATTGGCGAGCCTAGCTAGGATCTGTGGATAATAGGAATTGGGTATAACCGGACCTAGGTACAATAAAATTAGATAACAGTAGAAGTAGAATAACTTAGAATAGTGTAAGGGTATAACACTGATCAGTTGTGGTGCACTATTCTTTAGTTAAAAACTTTTTTGCTTCAAATATTTTTGTGCCTGTATGTTGCATTGTTCTTTTGCAGGTTTTGCTTAAGTAACTGTTGTATGCCATTTGACTCTTGTTTTATTCTATTATTGATTACGAATTTGATTGTCTTTGCATTGTTGTTATTGAATTGCAATATTGCTAGTGTTTTGGTATTCCACGTGACTCAGAGGTTGTTCATAGACACGTTTGGCAATGTCGGACCCAGTGGCCTTGAGATTGCGCTTCAAAGAATTAGGGGAAGCTTTACACTTAGCAGGGGGAGACCTAATTGCGTATATCAATACAGAGGTAGAGAAACAGGAGGCTAAGGCAGAGAGAGCAGCCGAGAGAGAACAGAAGAAACTCGAAGCAGAACAGAGAAAAGCAGAACTAGAAGCAGAGCAAAAGAAACTAGCATTAGAAGCAGAGCAGAAGAAAGCAGAGTTAGAAGCAGCAAGAGAACAGAAAAAAGCAGAGTTAGAAGCAGCAAGAGAACAGAAAAAAGCAGAGTTAGAAGCAGCAAGAGAACAGAAGAAATTAGAATTAGAAGGAGAACAGAAGAAGGCAGCATTAGCAGCAGAGAGAGAAGCAGAAAGTAGGAGATGGGAGTATGAAAGGGCAGAAAAGGAAAAAGACAGACAGCATGAGTTAGAGCTAAGAAGATTGGGATCAGGAGCTTCAAGTTCTTCCTCAACCCCTTCCCACTCAGATCAGCTAGAGGTAGCATCCAACCCTGTACAAGGAATGTCATTTCCACTGGGAACATTCAATGAGAGAGAAGAAGGTCTAGATCTCTATCTGACTAGGTATGAGCGTCTAGCAACAGAGTACAAACTAGATCCCACTCATTGGTCTTTTAAGCTTAGTCAAGGGCTTAGAGGAAAGGCTTATGACATCTATAGTAAGCTACCGACTGACAGAGTGACTGACTATCACAAAGTAAAAGAGGCACTCCTAACGGGATTCGAACTAACAGGAGAATGCTACCGGCAAAAGTTCCGCACCAATCGGAGAGTGAAAGGAGAGAGCTATGCGCAGTTCGCGGATCGGTTGTCCACAACGCTGGATAAGTGGATTAGCCAGTCAGCCACGGCTAAGACGTATGATGGACTGACAGAACTGTTAGTATGGGAACAGCTACGGGAAACCATGACCCCCGAGCTGAGAACATTCTCAGTAGAGCAGGGCGCGGAAAGACTGGAGGATCTGGTCAAGGTCGCAGATAGGTACGTGGCCGCACACGGAGAAGCCAAGAGCTTCAGGCGAGACCTAAAGCCTAACGGGAAAGAGGCACAGAAACGAAGCCCTAACCGGGAAGAGCGCACCGCGAATAAGCCGAATAACCCCAGACCTGGGCAAAATAAAGGACCCAACACGGAATTCGGGAAAAGAGGTCCTGCAGAACAGAGACGGTATTGTTCGTTCTGCAACAGAAACAATCACTCCACCGCAGAATGTTTCAAGTTGGCCGCACAACGTAGGGAAGAGCGCGAAAGCCGGCCAGCGCACAGAGTTCTAACTCAAAGCAGCGGTAACAAGCCACACACAATCGGAGATCACCCATCGGTGACAGACACGGTCAAGGTCAACGGAAAAGAAGCGAACTGTCTGTATGACACAGGTCTATCATACGACGCGATAGTTAGCGAATCTCTTGTATCGCGCGCGGACTTGACAGACCAGACAGTCGAACTACAAGGAGCAGACTTGACGAAACCGACGACTACTTGCCCAATAGCATGGATCGAAGTAGAGAGTAGGTACGTCACAGGACGAATCCAAGCAGCTGTTTTACAGAAACCCCTGTATGATCTAGTGCTAGGTTGTAGGTATGTGTTCTTAGGCACGCCCCCTAAAACTGTAGAGATAGCTGCAGTGCAAACCAGGGCCCAAGCTAAAACCCAACCACCCCAGCCCGAGTTCGCTCCGAATCCAGGACTCGAAGAGATCAAAACAGCACAGAAAGAAGACACCTCGATAGCGAAGTGCTTCCAGAAGCTACCCAAGGCGCACACACCCCCCGCACAAGGGAGACTTCTACATGGAACAGGGAGTTCTACATCGACAAGGAGATGGAGATCACACCCAACTAGTACTACCAGCCACCCTTCGAGCCCAAGTACTAGAACTAGGCCACAGCATGCCACTCAGCGGACACATGGGAATTGGAGCCACAGTGCAGAGAATCAGCGCACACTACTATTGGCCAGGAATCACGGAGGATGTCAAGCGCTACGTGAAATCTTGCCACCAATGTCAACGATATTCCCCGCGACATCACACCGTACCAGTTACCTTAGGACCATCGGTAGTAGTCGGCGTGCCATTCCAGCAAGTCTCAGTAGACATAGTAGGACCACTGCCCATGACCAAGAAGCGGAACAGATTTCTACTCACACTCGTCGACGCATGTACGATGTGGTGCGAAGCAGTCCCGTTGCCAGCGATCGACACCAAGAAGATTGCAGATGCACTCATCGCCATCTTTACCAGAGTCGGATTCCCGGACAGCATTAGAACGGACAACGGATCTCAGTTCACCGGCCGCCTGATGCAAGACGTGTTCGAGTTGATACAAGTCCATCACATTCGCACACCACCATACCACCCAGCCAGCAACGGACAAGTAGAAAGACTGAATGGAACCCTTCTCACCATCCTCAGGAAAGTCGCCGACGACAATCCAGGAGCGTGGGACACCTACGTGAATGCGGCACTGTTCGCGTATAGAGAAACGCCCCATGCAGCCACAGGCTACACCCCGTCAACTTTGCTTTTCGGCAGACCTCTAGCAGGACCGCTAGAAGCCCTACGCAGAAGTTGGACGGAGGCCAAGATAGACGACACACCAAGAGGTGCCACCAAGTACGTCGCAGACCTGCAGGAAACCCTCAAAGCAACGTGGAAGAAAGCTGGTGAAGCACTGAAGAAGGCAAGAGCCCGTCAGGCGAAGTACTACAACCGCCACGCGAAGGACAGAGAACTGCAAGTCGGCGATCAAGTGCTACTCTTACTTCCAAGTGGAACCAACAAGCTGGACATCGCTTGGAGAGGACCGTACCGGGTGACTGCCAAGAAATCCAAGACAGTCTACCAAGTAGAGGTGAACGGGAGAGCCCGATACCACCACATTAATCTCCTCAAGAAGTACACGGACCGACCAGCGACCCCCAGCACTCACAACTTGCTAGCCATCGCCATCGCGGAAGAAGGAGAAAGCATGGAGACCAATGCAGTAGAGTATCCCCTGCACTCCAAAGAAACCTACAAAGACGTGATAATCAACGGAGACCTAGCCGCTAAACAACGACAGCAAGTACTACAGGTCATTCGACAACATCAGACTGTGCTCACAGACCGACCAGGGAGGACAGACCTCGTCGAAGTAACCTTAACGGTGACCGACCCAACACCCGTCCGCCAGAAGCTCTACCCGATGCCACTGTCTCAGCAGCGAGCCATCAAGGAAGAGATAGACACCTTACTGGCAGCCGGAATCATCTCAGAGTCTACTTCACCCTACAGCGCAGGCACGGTATTGTTGCGAAAACCCAACGGAGAGCATCGACTGTGCATCGACTTCAGACTCCTGAATGCGGTAACGCAGTTCCAGCCAGAGCCACTCCCGGACCAGACAGACCTATTTGCCAAGCTACAGCGAGCGAAGTACTTCTCACGCATCGACCTCAGCAAAGGTTACTACCAGATACCAGTACAACCACAAGTCCGAAAGTACCTAGCTTTTAGCACTATGGAAGGACACTTCGAATTCAACGTGCTTCCATTCGGACTCCACAACGCACCCAGCATCTTCAGTGCCATGATGCGAAAACTCCTGGCACCCCTGAGCAGCGAGCACCTACACTCGTTTATGGACGACATCCTCATCGCAACACCTACGTGGGAGGAACATGTCACGCTCCTACAGCAACTACTCGCCCGCCTCAGAGACACGGGATTGACGGCAAGACCCACCAAATGTCAGATTGGATTCACCGAGCTAGAATTTCTGGGACACACCATAAGTCAAGGAAGCCTGCGACCGGTAGAAAAGACCGTGAAACGCCTACTCGACGCTCCTAGGCCCAAGACAAAGAAGGAAGTGCAGTCATTTCTAGGACTCTGCGGCTTCTACCAGAAGTTCATCCCCAACTACAACAGCATCGCCGTACCACGGACAAATGGAACCCGGAAAATCGCCCCGGACAAAGTAGTATGGACAGCCGAATGCGAGACAGCATTCCAAACACTCGAGGACAGAATGACATCGGCGCCAGTACTCCACCTACCCGATTTGACTCAGCCATTCGTTCTTCGCACCGACGCAAGCGACTTAGGCCTCGGAGCAGTTCTGCTACAGCGCGACCCCAAGAATGCAGAGACGCTATTCCCTGTCGCCTACGCCAGCAGAAAATTGAGATCCGCCGAGACCCACTACGCCACGTCGGAGAAAGAATGTCTTGGACTAGTCTGGGCCATACAGAAATTTCAACTCTACCTGTATCAACCCACTTCACAGTTCAGGTGGACCACCTCCACTATCCCTGGCAGCCTCCAAGTCTTTGAACACTCGCCTGATGCGATGGGCACTCACCCTTCAGGCATACTCATTCCAAATCGAGTACATCCCCGGCAAGGAAAACCACGGAGCCGACTACCTCAGTCGCCATCTCGTGGAGGACACAGCAGCTGTCGCCCACCCAACACAACTAAGGGCCACAGCACCAGAATTCGTCCCCGCCCAATAAAACCCTGTCACATAGTACCCATAGCTACCTAGCATTGCAGCTCAGGTAGAGCAACTTACTTAGGTAAATAGGACCCTAGATAGTGCAGTGTTAAACCACTAAAAGGTAGAAAGAACACATCGCCTTTTTATTAGTGTAAATACTTCAGTGTAGTCATAACTTAGAGTAGACAAAGCAAATAACACAGCACAAGTACAGCGAGCCCGATACGTTTTAGTCACTTTTGCGAAAGCGTAAACAGGCAAAAGGTGAGCCAGTTTGACTGTCCGAGCCTAACAGTGAGCAATGGAGAAATCACCGAAGTGACAGGTAAAAGCAGAGAAAATCTCTCAAGACATAGAAATAGCTTAGAATTCTCAAGTCATCAGTCAACTTGTCAAACAGTAAATGAACACCCTTCTGTTTCATCGTGATATATTTGTTGAAATTATGTTTGAAGAATTTGCTATGCATAAATGTGAATTGTTAATCCGAATTTGCGTACCACGTGGAAGAGCCGACCACGAGGCGAAACACGACCGGTTGCGCCGCCATGTTGTATCCCGTACGGAACCACTGTTGTTTAACTTATATGTATGTTTGCAGACCAGTGGCTGTACCACTGAATGTTTATAATATTATTAATTCTGTATGTGTATAGTTTAGCCACGTTTGATATTTATGTATGTATAGGAATTAGTGATTAGAGTGAGAATGAATAAGAGAGATCACTGAGGGCTACTTTTCAGATGTGCAAACGCTATTCATGGACAATTTTCGCTCACAAAATTTTGTCTCTTAATTACAAGTGCTATCCGACACCCCACCCACACTCCAAACTAGTTGGTTGACAACTAACACTGTTGATAAACACCCACAGACCGCGTGGGGGAACAACACACATGGACAGAAGCTACCTCACAGAAGACTTCGACGCTTAAGGAAAGTGAAAGGTGCACTTAAACTGATCATGACTTTAGTAACTCCAGAAACTGTAAAACCAAGTAGTCCAAATCTACATGAGAACAATAAAGAGCCCGATGAAGATATAACAGCTGCCTAGACTATCAGCGATCGAACATAGACAGAAATAATCTAAGAAAATAACTAATTATAATAGAAGGAAAAATATAAAAAATAGAATGATACATAAATCATATTAACCCTGACAAACAAAAAAACTAAAACAACCACCAAATAAATAACTAAAAAATAAATTTATTAAAAATTCAATAACTAGCAGTTCCCACCAAAAAATCCATAATCCATCAGAGCCCATAAAAACATGCGTGACAAATTGGGTAATTTTTAGAATTGTCGAAAGCACTTTTTTGACGGAAAGAACGCAAATTTCTTCTAGAACTGTAAGAATCTAAGTCAAAATTGGCTCTTTCCGTCTAAAAAGTTGACCTAGTTCGCGAATTCGTCTCCTATAGGCGACGAAATAGGTCGATTTTTGCTTCAAACTTTCCCGAAAATTGGCTGGATTTTCTCCGTCCCGGATAGTGCACTCCTCTGTACTTAAAGCACTCTTTTGCACTACAACTGCACTCCCATGCACTAAAAAAGCACTCCCGCGTACTTAGAAACAAATGGGGAACGCGAGACAAATGAGGAACGAGCAAATTACCCCATTTGTGACTGAAAAAGTAAATTCCGTTTCTCATTTTTGTCGTTATACAACACACAACGCAAGGCATTTGAATATGTTCAAAACGTTTTACAGTACGCAGAACCTTAGGTCCGACGACTTCGCTAAACTTTCATTTCTGTGGTCATTTGTTTTTATATAGAACATTTGCCATTTCAAAAGAGTTGCTGAAGGCACTAGTCGCATTTAGGATTTGAACTATTCATAGAGAGCGCTTTTCCAGATTAAAGAGCTGCTCAAGTCTTTGGCAGGCTCCAAACTCCTATCATCATAATTATTTTTCTTATTATTTTCTTTGCTTCCACTCCTCAGCAATAAACGGGCGCATGTTCGGCAACTTGGAAGGCCTTGATGTGTGCCGAGGCGAGAAAGTAGCTTGGCACCTGTTTGGAGTAGGTGACCGATACAATGTCCACGGGGCCAATTTCCATGGTCAAGCCCTGGAGCTGTCCGGCAACCACATCAACGCTAAAGTGGTCATTCCCGGTACAGCACTGACCATGACCTCAGTCCCCGACAGTGTCGGTGAGTTCACTGTGGACATGTTTCTTTATAGAAATTATGTTAGATTAAGATGGTATTGTTATGTAACGTTGGGTTTTTTTAATCTTAAGAGCACACAATTCTGTATTGTCCCTATAAAATCTTTATGTATTGTGCATTTATTGTTAGAAGGCTGAAAGGTAGGATGATCCATACTAACTCTGACTCTTGAAAAATAAGTCTAATCTTTTTCTTTCTCTTAAATGATCTAGTAAGCTTGTGTATTATAATATGCGTTGTAACATCACGCTTCAAGTAATGCAAGGCATCATTACAACGTGTTTGCAACATCCCTCGACTCCCCATTGTTTCCTTTTTCGAAGAATGTTAGTAATGATTACATGAGATCCAATATTTATATCTGTAGGATAATGAAAATTGATGTTGTTTTTTTTTACATTAAGAAATGTTTATGTCTTTTTTAAAACAAAATGGTGGTCTGTATTTTAATCTACAGGTCAGTGGGCCGTAGTATGCCGAACAAACTTCCACTTTCAAACTGGGATGCTGGCCAAGTACCAGGTGACGGAGTGCCCAGGGATGGAAGCAAAGGTAAAAATCAAGAAGACCCTCACTCACACACTGGCACAATTATCTCAGTCACTGAGCAATTTCAACATTTTATGTTCTCGTGCACGTACAGTTAAATCGTGTTATTATTGCTTGCTATTCTTGCAAACAAATTGTATGTGCTATGTTACATACCCCCCCTCCCCCCCCCCCTCACGTGTAACGTGCCGAAAGCGTCCCTGGCCCAATTTAACTCCCGGGAGTAAAATCAGAATACCTCCCGGGAGTTCATCTGGGACGGCCTGGTTTTACTCCCGGGAGTTAAACTAGGCCAGGGACGCTTTCAGCACGTTACACCGGCAGTTATCATTTTACTTATGTCAATGATTTTGTGTTGTTTTTTTATTGGTGGTTTAAAGTTTGCTATGTTCTACACAGTGATTTATCATAATTTGTTTTGAAGGCGTTCAAGCAATAATGCAGCTTCAGTTTCTATGGAAATGTGGTTCTTTGAAACTGTTTTGAAGTGTATGACAATCTTTCTTTTTGCGTCAGTCACTACTGTCAGTGCCATATCCCATTTGATTGTAACACTTGAAATCGCGGTATACCGGTACGAAATACCGATGCGACCTAAAAATACCGCGGTAATACCGGTACGACTTTGACTCACGGTACCCAGCTCTAATAACTGTCCCGCAGCGAAAGCGAAAGTAGAGTACCGTTAACTTTTGAACGTCCAAGATGAAAAACATTAATTGGTATGTTGTGAGTGCAGCTTGCTGATATCACAAGGATTGAATTTAAGAATGTTATTATATTATTATTAATCCCGCAATGCGGCGCATTCGTTTCGCCAAAGCAATACTCAGTTGGTCCCCTTCTATATTATTTTATAATACAAAGGCCGCGTGGTATCTACCGCTGCGCAATCGAGGATCCGCCCAACGTGTAGTGCCCCTGTGGAAGTAACCTAACGTTTTGAAAGAGAATTCATGCAGAAGGTACAATACAGACGATGCATTTAACATTAAAACAACAGCCACAACAACAACAACAACAACAACAACAACAACAACAACAACGAGACATTGCATAACAGTGAACAATGGGGAGTGAGAGGAATGTTGTAACAATAATTATAATAGTTATTTATATGTGTGTTTGTTGTAAACAGCCGACACAGAGGAGAGGAGTGATAAGGAACTACTACCTCGCTGCCAAAGAAGTGTACCACGACTACGCTCCCTTGAAACGAGACATTATTACCGGCGACAACTTCACCAACGATTCACAGTAAGAGATACAATTGCGTACTTTACATTATCCTGGGCCTAGGGTTTAAGTCGTGGCTGGCTACTCGTTTTGAAGTCCAAACACCAAGATATTATGGTACACGCTTATATACGTGACTACACATGGACACCATAATCCCTTGTGGGGGTGCCGGGGGTTTTAGTATTAATACATGTAGTAACCCCACTTTCTGGAAATTTAGTGCTTTAAATTCCCACTGTCGCTGTCTTTCTTTTTTGTTCCTTCTCATTACTACTCTGTTCTATTAATCTACTATACTATCTTCTTTTTCGCTAGACCAGTCAGCTACCTTTTTTCTTGAATACTCTTACAGGACAAAACTCCTCATTTATGTGTAAAGTCTGTTGGATCAGCTTGGGAATACTGGACGCTTTCTGCCAGGTGGTCACTGGGGCTTCCTATGTTATTATTTGACAATGTAGGCATTTTATATGTATATGTTTTGTTGATATTTTATAATGATGTTTATATTCAATTTTGTTTTTGTAAATGGGGGTTCGATAAATTAGAGTATAGCCTCAGCGTCCTCTGCGTGGGATGTCTTTATTGTAAAGTGACCGGCTGGTGGAGTGCCTTCAGTGTTACCACTGGGGTTGTTTCGGCAGATCTTTTATGCGGATCAACGAAGTTGTAGTCTTGATTTTGTGGTCCTGATTCGGCTCTTTGCAATCCCGCTGGACCCTGTAAGCAATGAATAACTAACTAACCCATCATAGCACACTAGCAATGTAATGCTAGAACGACTTCAAAACGACCAAATAAGCTTACTCTTCAAAATTGTTTCCTAATTTAAATTAGTTCCCTAGAACTATGAGATGACGATGTCCATGAAACACGAACCTGGAAAGACAACGAGCAGGGTGGAGTTGCCATACCATTTTTTTAAAAACCACTAATTATTTTTTTAATTACCCTTTGTTCTGTATTTGACTTTTGGTGAGTAGGCATCTTTTTTGGGCTTAATATATTAAGATATTGTTTTCGTGGTTTTTTTTTTCTTTTCTAGGCCCGGTTACATCTTCGTACGCGATGACACTGGCTACATCGGCAGTGTGTACAAAAAGGTTCGCTACATCCGCTATAAGGACGCCTCGTTCACCACTCCCTTCCCTCTGGGCCCTGAGGACGAGCATCTGGGCGTGCTGGGACCAGTCATAGCCGGAGAAGTTGGGGATACCATCAGGGTCACCTTCTTCAACAACGCCTCCAGGCCTTATTCCATACACCCACAGGTAAGATCTAAGAGCAATTTCACACCTGGTATTTTGCCACCCGCAAGAAAGTATATTAGCACAAGCGCACGAATGTGATAGCGTGAAAGGCATAAGCAAGAGAGAGATATAATAATAATAATAATAATAATAATAATTACTGTATTTATAATGCGCTTATCTTATAATAATTATAACTCTAAGCGCGCACTCACAACTCACGCACGCATGTGCACGCTTTAGATAATGACACATGTAACAATTACGCAAAAAATACATTCACTCAAATATACTCATACCACAAACAGACCAGACACTATATGCAAGAGACAGCTGGCGATGGGGTGCGTAGTGAGGTCATAGTGTTAGAACTGCTTGAAAAGGTAAGTTTTGAGGGCAGACTGGAAGGAGGTGGGAGAGGGTTTCTGACGGAGAGAGAGTGGAAGAGAGAGTGGAAGAGTATTCCAGATGGATGGGCCGTAGACAGAGAAGGAGCGGGACCCGAACGTGCTGAGTTTGGAGCGAGGAATGCGGAGGCGGAGAGGGTCGGAGGCAGAGCGAAGAGAGCGAGAGGGAATGTATGGGTGAAGTAAGTCAGAGAGATAGAGAGGAGCGGAGTTGTTGAGGGACTTGTAGCAGAGAGACAAGGTCTTGTATTGAATGCGTTGGGAGATGGGAAGCCAGTGTAGGGCTTTGAGCAAGGGAGTGACGTGGTCAGATTTCTTCTTTCTGAGGACGAGGCGGGCAGTATTGTTTTGAACGCGTTGGAGAGGGAGAGTGGTGGAGCGGGGAAGGCCGGAAAGAAGGGAGTTGCAATAGTCGATGCGAGACAGGATGAGGGAGACAGCAAGTTTGGTGGCAGCTTCAGTGGTGAGGTATTTTCTGATCTGACTGATTCGACGGAGGTGGAAGTAGCAGGCCCGGGCGGTTGCAGAGACAAAGCTAGTCATTGAGAGAGAAGAGTCAAGGATAACGCCAAGGTTCTTGGCAGAGTCGGAGAGAGGGATAGAGGTACCGTCAAGCTGAAGATGGAGAGAGGAGGGGAGCTGAGGGAGTTTCTGGCGTGTGCCTACCAGCATGGCTTCCGTTTTGTCGTCGTTCAGTTTAAGTTTGTTTGCTGTCATCCAGTCCTTCACGTCTTCACAGCAGTCGGCCGTGCGAGTCAGGAGTGCCTGAATGTTGTCGGGTTTGTCTTTGTCTTGTAGTTGTGAGTCGTCAGCATAGAAGTGGTGGTTTATGTGATGAGACTGGATGATGTTGGTCAGAGGGGAGGTGTAGAGTGTAAAAAGGACCGGACCCAGGACAGATCCCTGAGGAACTCCGCAGGAGAGCCTAACTGGGTCAGAGGATATGCCATCGATGATAACGGACTGCCGTCTGTCGGAGAGGTAGGAAAGAAACCAGGAGTGAGCGGAGTCAGTGATGCCAAAGGAGTGTTGAAGGCGGTGGAGGAGGATAGAATGGTCAATAGTGTCGAAGGCGGCAGAGAGATCGAGTAGGGTAAGAAGGGAGATGTTGCCTGAGTCAGTTGAGAGAAGAAGATCGTTCAGAATATGTAAAAGGGCTGTTTCAGTGCTGTGGTGCTTGCGATAGGCAGACTGGAAGGGACTGAGGAGATTGTTGATGGTGAGGTGAGCGTTGAGCTGGTTGAGGACAACCTTTTCAAGTAGCTTAGACAGAAAAGAGAGATTGGAGACTGGGCGATAGTTTTTGAGGTCATTTGGGTCAAGGTTGTGTTTTTTGAGGAGAGGGCGAACGATGGCAGACTTGAAGATATCAGGAACGGAGCCAGTTTCTAGAGAGGTGTTGATGATATCGGTGATGAAAGGCAGAAGTTTTGGGAGACCGTCCAAATACAGGGAAGCTGGGAGGGGGTCTAGTTCACAGGTTTTGAGAGACATAGTCTTTATGATTTTGAGAACTTCTGCCTGAGAGAGAGAGCGGAAAAATGAGAGGGGAGTGCCTGTGAAGGGGGAGTCAGGAGGGCAAGGCGGAGATGGTAGAATGTCAAGTGTGTTGCGCAGAGATTGAATTTTGTCAGAGAAATAGGTGGAAAAGGCGGATGGGAGTTCTTCTTTTTTGTGTGTGTTGGGGAGTGGAGATTCTTTAGGTGTGCCTAAGAGTTTGTTCATCGTAGCGTAGAGAGTTTTGGAAGAAGTGGATTCTAGGATTTTGTTTTGGAGGTGTTTGCGTTTGGCATCAGAGATCAGTCTGCAGACTTTGGATATAATTATATATTACAGACAGACAGAGACAGACAGACAGACAGACAGACGCAAACGTGTCATATGCGCTTGTCACTCTGTAGCATCTGTAGACAATGTAACCAATGTATTAACATTATTATTTCACATTTTATGGTATTATAGTAATATATTTTATCATTAAGAAGCTATAGAGAAAGGGTGTAATCTAATGGTGTTATTCATCATTATTTAGATAGTCATCTGATATTAATTGTTATTCGTCTGCTCGGGACAATTTGTTCAAATGAAATGATGATAATTCTGGTCAGCCATATGGATGAAGGGTTTGTTAATATTCTTAATTGTCTCGAAGGCGAACGTTGACCTTGCCTAACAATTAATTTGACATTAACGATTAAATGGTTGTACACATTATTTGATTTACCCTAAATGTGAACACTAATTACTCCGCAGAGGTTCAGTGTGTATGTAATACACAGTCTGTCAGTACATCACATTTTGTGTGAATTCTCAGTTTAAAAATACATATTTATGGAAAAGAAAATAACATAATTGAATATGGACATTCGATAGACGCGGTTCTGTATGATCCAAATGTTACAAAAGGTGTGAAAGTTATTGCTAAATCTCTTGTTGGTAGACTTATATAGATTAGAGCTCATTGTCTGCATAGTTCTCCAGTGCTCAGTAAGGAATCACTTCCTACATAGTAGACCTACTAGTTTGAACAACACGAATGTGACTTTGTTTCTTTCTGCAGGGCGTACAGTACAACAAGACTAACGAGGGCGCCACGTACGTGGACAACGACGGCACTACCGCAGGGGACAGGGTGATGCCCGGAGCCAGGTTTGTCTACGAGTGGTCAGTACCCGACAGTGCCGGACCTGGTCCTTCAGACCCCGCCTGTGTGCCATGGATGTACTATTCTTCAGTCGATTCCGTCAAAGACACCCACAGTGGGTTGATGGGTCCGCTCCTTATCTGCAGACCGCGCACTCTCCTTGCAGAACCGAGTAGGTGTCCCTCCTACTCTCCCCTAATCTCTCTTCCTCCTTCTTTAATAATAAACACAATATATTACACAACATCAGCAATAATCCTAATTGGACAGGTTGCCTTAGTTTCAAGTTATTGCTGTTTGCACCATTGACCACACGCACAAAAAAAATTTTCAAATTGTCAGATGTATACTTTTCATTAATGTTCACTATTAACCAGGGCATGGAGCCAAACTAGGCTTGTCAGTTCTTTCCTTGTTAATTGTAAGACAACGACATCATGTGCCAGTAAATTGGTTCAAAATGTCTTACCGCCACTGAAAAGAACAGATAAAGTTTCAAGTTTTGAGATAAATGTGTATGCGGTCCAGCTGTCGTTTAATTATTCACTTTTGTTTAAATTTTTTTGTAGGAATAAAAATTCGATGTACGTGTCCTTTGTACAATTTGCGACAAAAATACACTTCGACTAACTACCTTTTCACGTTGAAACATTAATTTAACAAAACTCTCGATGATAAGCAATTATACTTGTAAATTGTCTTGTATGGATAATATGTCACAAAGACGCGCAGGACAAGACCAAAATCTAACTAATCATGCAGTAATTAACATGTTTGGTCTCAACATTTTCGTTATTTAGGTGGGAAGCTACGTCGCAAAGATGTGGATCGCGAATTCTGGATGCTGTATTTCGTGATGGACGAAAACATATCTTGGTACTTCGACGACAACATTGCCGAATTTGCCCCTGAACGTATTGCCCTTGGAATCGACAAAGACTTCACCGCCAGCAACCTCATGTTCGTCATCAATGGAAAGATCTACGGCAATGTAAGATTGTTTGTTTGTTTCATTTGTGTAAGTCATACACGTTTGTACTCTTTGCACTCTACAAAGGGCACACAGAGTAAATATTGAATCTAAGGGCGTTTGACATTGCGCACCAAGCTTCAAGTTTGCGCCTTGGGCGGAGAGAGTTGTGTTCTCGGCCAGAGCTTTAAGGTAGTCAGTCGGGTAAGTTGAAATCAGAGTGGAAAGAGTTTTCTAAAATGGGGTTTATTTTAAAGCAAACATCCTGAGAATACATACAATGGAAAAATAAGTATATCAGGTCGTGCTGCTTTTCAAATTAGAGCATAATTTCTTAATTAATCAGTACAACTTACGTTAATCTGATGAATAAAAATTGATACAACATTAATTGAAGGGTGGCAAACTTTGGAGAAATGTATTATAATAGTAAACAGCTGCACAGATGGAAGTAAAATGAAGATTGGAACATGACAATCACCGGAAAGGTAGAAGAATGCCTTGTAAGTAAATTTCGAACATTTTTATGATTGAAAATGAAATTTCAGTGAGACAGTAACACTTTTTTTACAACTAAAAAACGCGACTACTACATGTCGTTATGCCGTAATGATGTAAATACTCTCTCTCCGTGTTACAGGTAAGAGGGATGGTGATGAACAAAGATGAAGTGGTGGCCTGGCACCTGATGGGTCTGGGTTCCACGTTTGACTACCACCCAGTGCATTTCCACGGACAAACGTTCATCCACAAGATTGCCTACAAGAGGCATAGAGGCGACGTTCTCGAGGTATGACACTTCCTTAATATGCACTGTCTCGGCCATAATGATATTAAATAATTAGAGGCAAATCTAGTACAACCTGCCCCTGGTCGAAGCCTCTAACGCACAGTCAAGTTTTACTCCAATACAATTTTATTATTAATTTCCCTCCTCCGCGATATTACAATTGTTCTCGAAAATTCCAGCAGTACCCCTTTAGTTTATTTTAAGTAGGATTGAACGGCGGACTGCTGGTATTCATATACATGGGTTTCATTGTCTTCGGTGCCAGGTAAATTGTGGTTATTTAGCTCTAACCTGCTCAAAGAAACGCTGAAGATCATTATGCACAAGAAACATAGTCACGAGAAAAGGTTAGCGTTTCCAAACACTGGATGATCATGTAGAAAAGGACTAATAACTCCGTGTTCTGAATGAAGTTCCCCGTCACAGTTGACAGTATCACATTGCCTTATTCACAACTTTCCGGCACCTCTCATAAAAACTCGTGGGTATCGCCATTATAAATTAAAACGAGGTTATATGAAACCAAGTTCCGGTTTGGCTTGTTTTGCTTTTATCAAAGCTTGATGCGTGACTTTTAAATATGGCAAATTGCCGAAAACGACGATTGTTAGAGCCCGAAAATGAGTGGGATAAGTATAAAAACGGTGGAGGAAGTACATGCTCAGTGAAAGAATGCAAAAAAACAATCGTAGAGGCCTGTATTTGTGGCGACTTCGGAGGTGCGTCGATCATCGACAGAAAGTGAAACAGGACCTGAAAACTCTAGTAGTTTTCCATAGCTTCGCCGTCGCAACCTTCACAAAACACGAAGTAACTGACTATGTTAGGCTAGCGTTGTGGCCAAGTGGGCTAAGGCGGGACTAACTTGCATTGTCCTCAAGCCAGAAACCAATGGCGCCTGACAGGTGTGGGTTCGAGCCAGCATCTGGGCGTTATGTTTTTCCGAATATTTTTTCAAAAATTCACAAATAATGTTAGGTAGGTAGGGTTTAGGCGCGCCACAGGCGATAGAAAGGGATAATAAACTGCAGCAAAAAAAATAAAAATATGTGAGGGTACGATACAAGTGGCCAGTGACACATGTTATTATTCTTGAATATTTGGAAATAACTCACTAAAACACGCGGAGAAAAAAAAACGGAAGTATTTTTCATAGAGGGGATTCCCGTTGGTGCATAGGATAGCAGAAAAGTGTGAATACTGTGCGGGTAAAGCGAAAGTCTTTCTGCAATACTTATCTCCACTCGCTTACTTAGTGGTCCTCCTATATAGAGTGGAGGAAACCCTTTTCTAGACATTTCTGTTGTGTTATATTGCGCAATTACCAGCTTTACTGACTCCGGAATGAACTGGTCTATTTTAAAAAAAAGCTCAACGCAGTAGCGACGTAGGCTTATACATATTTCTATGTATTACAATATGAAGATAACTATTATTTTTTAAAAGTGAGAATTAACTTCCCATGATCTTTCAGAATGACACGTTCCCAGACCCAGAACTTAACACTGACAAGACGTAGAGCAATCCGCAATTTTCCACAGATGAATTCAATTTGTTTGGCCTTCTCGTCGTCACCGTCTACACGGAGATACTTGTAGTGCTAGTATTGTTCTTGCTTGACGCGTATAGTAAGATGTGTTTGTTTGGTAACATCATTATAATTTGTTCTTAAAATAGCGTTATTACTTACTAGCTCACAGAGCTCCTCAAGGCGCTGCGCTGTAATAATTTGCTTCCCTTCATTTACAGGTATTCCCTTCTACATCCTCTACTGTAACGATGCTGTGTGACAATCCCGGGGAATGGATCGTTCATTGCCATTTCAGTAACCACGCCACCTCTGGCATGGAAGCCACTTACACCATTCTACCAGTACCAGCTTACGGATGATGATGGCTGCCGTCTAGTCGTCCTCAAAATGGCTCCATGGTCGTCCTCAAAATGACTCCATGATAATCCTCATAGTCGTCGTCGTTGTCCTAAGTATATCTGCGACCTCTATCATTTCTTCAAAGTCTAATTCCATAACTACCAAGTCATCTTCCTCATCATAGTTATCGCCATTAGCATTGTTCTCGGATTAACAGCGAATGTTGGGTCTTATATATTAAATGATTTCTTTGTACACGGCAACGGCAATGTGGTATTATATATATATATATATATATATATATATATATATATATATATATATATATATATATATATATATATATATATATATATATATATATATATATATATATATATATATATATATATATATATATATATATATATATATATATATATACTGTTCGGTTGCGGCAAAATAATGTAAGTGTACATTATAAGTATGTGCGTGAACGAGTTAATAATAATTATGTCTTTAGAAATGTGTATGTAAACCTAAAATTTCAATGTGTATGAATGTATGTATGTAGGCTTATGTATGTGTATGTATGTATGTGTGTATCTATGTCTTTGTGTATATGTGTATGTATGTATGTATATAATAATGAAGTGTATGTAATATATAATAATAATGTCATATATAATGTGAGGTTTATGTCTTCATGAACGTTTGAGAAATATTGGTGTTGTGCAGTAAACAATCACGAACTCGACCAGAAAAGGAAATCCTATATAAATATAACGATTGACATCCTCGTCGAATGAGCTGTATGATTTATTTAGTAATCGAATGTTTTCGTTTTCCTGTGGTGCGTGAGTGTGCCTGAGTCAGTGTGTAGGTGTGTGTGTGTGTGTGAATGTGTGTGGGTGTGTGTGTATGTGCATGTGTGTGTTATTCCATGCAGACTCATTTAGAAGCATGTTAAAAAGTCCCAAAAAAGCATTATAAAGCAGATATTAACACAATTTTACGTTTTAATGAATATTTTTTGTATCCCCGCTATTGAATGTTTTCCATTGTCTTTCAAACTGTGTTTTTAATCAGTAAATCGAATCATCGACTTTTGCCATTTTTGAGTTTTGCATTGTCATCTACTAGAGCTTCTATGTTTTGGAAATGTTATGTTGGCCACAGTTCACTGCTTGCCGCCTATGGTTGAAGGAATGTACCATTTTATTCTAAAAACCAAGCATCACCACCTCTTTACACCTCACCCTCATTCTTACCAACTCATTAAAAGAAACGATAAGTGAATAAATAAATAAATAAATAAATAAATAAAATAAAATACAGTAAAATAAAATAAATATATAAATAAAATAGATAGCAGAATAATAAATCAAGAAATAATAATATTGACATAATACATAGTTTCCGCCTAAATAGCGGATCAAGGCAACCGATTTTTAAAACCTGATTATCTGTTTATCGATTAGAGAGTTGTCCAAAAGAACTTGGTGTAACCTGCAGCTCATTCTCATTCATGACAAGAAGAAGAAGAGGAAGAATGAGACGAAAAAAGAAGAAGAGAAAGAAGAAAAAGAGGAAAAGGAGAAAATGTCGATGCCGATGGATGATGACAGATACGACGACTGCGAAGCAATACAAGAAGAAGAAGTAGAAGAAGAAGTAGAAGAAAAAGAAAAAGAAGCCGAAGCAGGAGAAGATGGTGATGATGATGATGATGATGATGATGATGATGATGATGATGATGATGATGATGATGATGATGATGACGAGACGAAGTCGAAGTAGAAGATGAAGAACTAGAGAAAAGGAAGAGGAGGTGAAGAAACACTCCACCATCCTTCCTCACCACCACCTCCTTAGCCAACAATAACAAGAAAGGTACCAGCAACAACAACAACAATAACAACAGCAACCTTGAAAATTATAGAAGAGAAAATTATTTGATCCACGCTGTGTAAAAAACCCACCATGACCAATTTTAAAATGCTACCGGGTAGCTGCTCACAATCAACGCATGTTGGCACCTCGGGTGGCTTGAGTTAGATTCTTCATCGACCAGCGCCTTGAGCATCTCTTGAGCTGGTAAAGCGCTATATAAGAACACAATATTATAACACAACTAAAATTGTGCCGTTGACATCAACAACTAGTCACTTCGAGTGAAGGTAGAGAGGAAAAAGAAAATCAACTTTTCACTTTCCAGCTGTTGTAAAAAATAAAGAAGATCAATTTGCCTTTCTACTGCAGACACATTTTATTCAACCCTGTACTTTAAGTCAACACCTTTATTGGATTGTCCACAATCAAAGGGTTGAATATGTCGTCCTTATCAATCAGCTGCCTCCTGTACTTCCCACCTTTGTCCCTAAATATTTCCATGGTTGCTCCATTGTTGTCTTCATCTTCCAACATCTTCATAAACGCTGCTACCACTTCTTCCGGTCTGCATAAAGGCAATAATTACAGCCGTGAGTACGGTTGGTGAAGGTAGGGTCTAGTATTAAACCCGGTCCTGATTTGGCTCGGAAGAGTCCGCTGGACCTAAAGCAACAATCAATCAATCAATCAATAGTATTAAACAGCACTTACATTGAACGTTCGAGTAAATTAAGCTGTATCGAATGAATTATTAAAAAGCGTATATTGCACTTAACAAATTGCAAACCAATTTGAAGAGAGATCATTATTGGGCATTTCTGCTATGCGGTCTCTTAAGTTGTAGAAAACTTAATGCACTGCGTATCATGGAATGGAAAAAGTTGGCCTCAGGATGAGTAGAAAGAAAGAAAAAAAAGAAAGTAAGAAAAGAAAGGAAGAAAGACGGATAGATAAACAAAATAAAAGAACTAAATAAATGATAACATAACGTAATGAAACACTCAGAACTCGGTCAGAACAGAACAAACAAACATGTAACCATAACCTCCACAGGTTAACACGCTTTAGCACAATTTCCGCCATTCTCTGTTTGAAGTTGTCAAGATGTGTCCCTACATTAAATCCATCGTCTCCGTGTCCAATAAAACTGGACACAAGCAGCACCATCGTATGCCCATCTCATCAATCTTCCATCGCAAAAGACAAAAGGACAAAAAAGGCTCAGTACATAGTCGAGTCTCTTGCTAGTGTGAAACCATGTCTGGACAGTCATTATTATTATACTCAACGCACTTAAGTGTAAGCTGTGCAGAACTTTATTTGCCTGTTGCTAAATGAAAATTGGTCTTTCGGCCTTGCGGAAATACTATGCTTCGATTATTTTTTTTAAAACAACAAAATTGTAATCCCTGCATGAATGTCCAGGCAAGGACAGGGTATAATAATAATAATAATAATAATAATAATAATAATAATAATAATAATAATAATAATAATAATAATAATTATAATAATAATAATAATAATAATAATAATAATAATAATAATAATAATAATAATAATAATAATAATAATAATAATAATAATAATAAACATTTATACAGCACCCTTCCTCACTAGAGCTCATAGCGCTTTACAAAAAGAATAAATAAATAAATAATACATTCATAAATAAACAAATAAATAAAGCGAATGCAAAATATAAAAAAAAATCTTAAACACACACACACACACGCACACACACACGCACACGAAGCCGAGGGTACACGTCAGTATTATCATGACTTTCCTGAAACGCCATATACGTTGTGCTGACAATGGGTTATATTTCGTCCCCCTTTTTAAATACTTTTAAGTGTTCGAACACTAACCCTAACCCAGCCCTAACCCTAACCGATCACTGTTCTGACGTCAAAACAAGTAGGTCTGTCAAAACAAGTTATACAAGTAGGTGTTCATTGGTTTGTCCATGTCCGTGTAAACATGCCCCCCCTCCCCTCCCCTCTATATATAGACAGACAGACAGACGGATAGATAGATAGATAGATAGATAGATAGATAGATAGATAGATAGATAGATAGATAGATAGATAGATAGATAGACAGACAGACAGACAGACAGACAGACAGACAGACAGACAGATAGATAGATAGATAGATAGATAGATAGATAGATAGATAGATAGATAGATAGATAGATAGATAGATAGATAGATAGATAGATAGATAGATAGATAGATAGATAGATAGATAGATAGATAGATAGATAGATAGATAGATAGATAGATAGATAGATAGATTTCGCTATGCCAGATATACCCATGCTAACTTTTCATTACTTAAAGTGAATGTGGATGGTTTTTGTATTGGTTTAAACAATATTTGATTCACGAGACAAACAAACAAAACATGGAAAACATACATGGTACACAAAAGCACAGAAAAGCTGGTATTTTATACGGTATTTGCATATTTTGCGAGTAAGCGACTGTGTGTGTGTGTGTGTGTGTGTGTGTGTGTGTGTGTTTGAGAGAGAGAGAGCGAGAGAGAGAGAGAGATCCTCATTTCTCACATCCCCGCCTCTAGCAAACGTAAATATGATCAGTATATTGTACAATTGCATTATTATTAATAGTACTAAAATCACATATTGTGTATAAACGTAAAATGAAAAAAGAATATTGTATTAATATTGTCAAATGCGAACAATACAAGTAACCTTTCATGGTCGCGTAAAAGTACTTAATATTATAACATTGCATTAAATTTATATGCTGCAGCTCTGTAGGCCTATATTATGTTTTGATCTGTTCGCTTGTTTAGGCAATACATACAGTAGGTCTGTAACCGATTAACACTGTCGCAGTAGACCTACAGACTCTATAGACCAATAATATTGAATTAAAACAATTTCTCATATTTTGTAGACTACTTAGTTATAAAATAAATAAAAATGCTTTATCGCTTGCAAAAGAGTGCTTCTTTATTCTTGAGTGTGTAAAGAATATTTCTGTGTACATTCAGAGGAAAAAAAAAGTAAAACAACAACGTAAAGTCAATGCATGGCTATAATTGTTGGCACAACATCACCAGCAATGCATTAATTCTGACTAGGCGACCCAATTTAAATATATATCCCACTGGGGCATAACCTGCAAGAACAATTAATTTCTGCTCCGTTCTGCTCTGAGCATTTGTAATGAAAGTAAGCTTATATGGTACGACTGCCGAGTCTTCGTTTTAAGTCTATTGCCCACTCTCGTTTGAGGCAGGCCCTGTAGGGACTGGCGGGTGGACAGCAAGTGGCTTGTCGACGAGGGTGGGGTTCGATTCTCCGTCGTCCCCTACCACCATGCGACGTCTGTAGATGGCGCCATCCTTATTAACCACCATGCTCTTCCCGTTACTCTCCACGTCTTGTAGCAGCTTGATCAACCCTGCCGCTACGTCGTCTGCCCTGCAAAGTTCGTAGAGAACATAGGAATCATTCACTCTGTGACACTTAACATCAAAATTGAAACTTCAGACAATGCCAGTTTGTAGAGAAGTAAAAACAATTCACTCTAAAATACCACACAGAAAGGCAGGCAGGCACAGACAGACACATAATGCCAGTTCGTGGGGAACTTAAAGATAATTCACCTTGAAATGAGCTTTTGGAATCGCGCTTTACAAAATAAATTGTTATTATTATTATTATTATTAGTAGTAGTAGTAGTAGTAGTAGTAGTAGTAGTAGTAGTAGTAGTAGTAGTAGTAGTAGTAGTAGTAGTAGTAGTAAATGTCACACGGACAGGCAGGCAGGCAGACAGACAATTCCAGTTTGTAGAGAAATTGAAAGCAACTCATTCCGAAATGTCACACAGACAGACAAAGAATGTTAGTGTGTAGAGAAATTAAGAACGATTCACACTGAAAATGACACACGTATAGTGCTTACAGAAATCAAAGACTATATATATATATATATATATGGAGAGAGAGAGAGAGAGAGAGAGAGAGAGAGAGAGAGAGAGAGAGAGAGAGAGAGAGAGAGAGAGAGAGAGAGAGAGAGAGAGAGAGAGAGAGAGAGAGAGAGAGAGAGACTATAATCATATAAAAAAGGTTAAAAAAAACCACCATAGTTTCCATCTCCATCTAAATCTGTTTCACCATTATCACTGTCTCGCAATATTTCATTACCATCCGTCAGAGACCAGCCCCTTTCAACATAACCATCATACAGGCCTATGCCCCAACATCAGACTATGAGGACAGCGAAGTCGAGGATTTCTATTAACAGCTACAGGCTGTCCTTGACAAAGTGTCGAAGAAGGACATAATCATAGTGCAAAGCGACTGGAATGCTAAAGTTAGCCAATATGCGCACAACTGGGGAGACACAGGTGGACCACACTGCAACAACAAGACAAATGACAACGGTCTAAGACTCTTGGAGTTTGCCAGATACAATAATTTGATACTGGCAAACACGCTTGGTCTCCACAAAAAATCCAGACGATGGACATGGCACAGTCCCAGTGGGGAGCATCACAACCAGATTGACTACGTCAAGACACGCTTCAGATCAAGCATCAACATTTGCTGAACACATACTTTTTCAGGAGCAGACATCGGAAGTGACCACGACCTCGTGAAATGTCCTTCCGGCTCCACTTGAAGAGAGTAAACACATCAAAGTCCACCAGACTTAAGTTCGATCTGGACAAACTGCAAGACCCAAAGGTGGCAGAAATATTCCAAGCCACAACTGGAGGCAAATTGGCACCTCTGCTCATTTTGGGAGATAGTGAAGAAGATGTCAACAGAATGATCACCACCTTCAACTCAGCTGTGACAGATGCCGCCACTAAGATCCTTGGCAAGCATCGCCCAAAGAATAAACAGTGAATCACAAATGAACTTTTAAAAATGTGTGATAAACGAAGAGAGATGAAAAAGAAAAAGAACTTCTCACAGGGAGCTGATGCCTACCAAAAAATCAACAGTGACATCCAAAAAGGCATGCGCACAGCAAAGGAGAACTGGAGAAAAGAGCAATCCCAGGAAATAGAGAACAGTCTGGATAAGAACAACAACAAGAAGGCCTACCAGACTGTGAAGCGGCTGGCAAGTGTTAAACAACCCAAGGTCTCCACGAACCAAAGCAAGTCTGTCATATGCCTTACAGAAGAACAAGAAATCTTGGACAGATGGACCGAGTACTGTTTGATCTTTACAACCACACACCAAACGGAGACCCATCAGTTCTAGCATGTCCCCAGAACAGAGAAGAGTAAGAAATTCTCCGAGAAGAAGTTGAGGCAGCAGTGCAATCCCTAAAACAGAGGAAGTCAGTGGGAGTGGACAACATACCCGCTGAATTGCTTCAAGCATGGGGAGAAGCGGGAGAAGCAATGATTGATGCCCTCACCATTATCCGTGACAAGATCTGGCAGATTGGGGAGTGGCCTACACCATGGACCAAGTAGCTTGTCATCACTCTTCCAAACAGGGTAACCTTCATGAGTGTGAAAATAATCGCACCATCAGCCTCATAGCCGGATCCAAGCAAAGTCCTTCTGAAAATAATACTCAACAGGTTGAAACCCCAAGCTGACCAAATTATAGCTGAAGAACATGCAGGATTCAGAGCAGGGCGAAGTACCACTGAACAGATTTTTAACCTCAGAATAATCTGCGAGAAATACCTACAGCACCAATAACATCTATATCATGTGTTCGTAGACTTCAAGAAAACGATTGACCGAGTCTGGCATGCAGCTCTGTGGGCAACTATGAGAGTGTACAACATCTGCACTAACATGATTGAAGTCATCAAAAGCCTGTATGACAAAGCTACCAATGCAGTTCTCCACAAGAGCGCCATCGGGAACTGGCTCGGAACAACAATCGGTGTGCGTCAAGGATGCCTACTCTCTCCAACATTCTTCAACTTCTTCCTAGAGCACAATATGTCAGATGCCCTTGCAGATCATGACGGCACAGTCAGCATGGGGGATAGAGCAATCTCCAACCTCCTTTTTGCGGATGACATTGCTGGATTGGCTGGAGAGGAACAAGAACTTGAACAGTTGGCATAGTGGCTTGACACCACTTCCAGAGCCTATGGAATGGAACTAAGTGCCGAGAGGACCAAAATGATGACCAATAACACTAATGGCATCAACACGGACACCAAAGTCCAAGGCCATTGTATCAGACAATGGGTCCAGACAGGAAGTCCTTTCCAGGATCGCACAGAGATCTGCGGCTCTGACAAGGTTGAAGCCCATTTGGAAAGACAGGACCACCAGTCTACAGTCCAAGGTAATGCTGTTGCGCTCCCTTGTTATCTCCATCTTCCTATAGGCCTGCCAAACATGGACCCCCACAGCAGATCTACGAAGAAAAATACAAAGCATGGAGATGAGGTGCTACAGTAGACTTCTTGGCATTTCCTATACTCAGTAAATCGCCAACGAAGTCCTACAGACCATCACACAAGCCATTGGACAACACGATGACATGCTCACCCTGGGTTAAGAAACGGATACTCCGATGGTGTCTTGTCTTGTCTTGTCTTGCCGTGTACGCCCACAATCAATCGTGTTTATCATTATGGCATTTGAGAGTAAGATTTTGTACGCATGTCAAGTACGGATACGGAGCTAATAACATTTAAATCGTGCCGCTACATAAGAAATGTGAGTGAAGGGGGGAAATGCTGGTGAAATAAGGGTAAGGAGACTGGGGGGCATGGCGGGTGGTGTGTAGGAGGGAAGGGGGGGGGGGGGGAACTGGAGGGTTTTACTGGGAGACTCCCGACACCAAGGTGTCAGCAGCCAGAGCCTCCAGTGCCTCACTGTTGAGGGCATTCCAGTCCTTTATGGTTTGTGGCAGAAAAGAGGCGGCTCTATATTGGGTCCTGCACGAGACTTGCTTGTACTGCTTGTTGTGGCTGCGGCGTTGGCGCGATATCGCCTGTTCCACTTTCCCATTGATGATGGGGCAGTTCGCAGTGCCACTAGTGATCTTGCGCAGCATCTGAAGGCGTGCAGTGCGACGTCGATCCTCCAGGGACGGCCACCCCAGTGACTCCAGCATGTCCCTAACACTCGATGTGTTGTGATAGCGGTTAGTAGCAAACCGGGCGGCGCGTCTCTGAACTGCTTCCAGTCTGTCGATGCCTTTCTGGGTGTGAGGGTCCCAAACAGATGCTGCTTGCACCAGAGGATCAGGCCTTGCAAAGACCATCCGGCAAGACACGGTGAAAGGAGGCAGAAAAAGAGGGAGACAGAAAAGAGGTGAGGACAACATTCGAGGATGGACTGGCTTGACACTGAGCGAAACCATGAGGGCTTCTGAGACAGATGGAGTACGCTGGTTAAACGATCAAATGTGGTGCCCCAACGACCATCGAGTTACGAGATAGGATAGGATAGGATAGGCAATATTTCAACAAGAACATCTTCGAGAGCTAGAGGCACACGGTGTCGAACAGCCATGTTTTATCGAAGAGCACGATCAAATATTATGTTTTTTGCAACCATAAACCTCGGTCTGTGTCAGTCAGAAACATAGGTCTAAGCTTTCCGTGCTTTCCGAGAGGAAAGAGCTTTTAGGGAAGTAACTGAATTACTCTCTTTTCCTTGTTGTTCTGCTATACGAACCGAAGGGAACAGAGCGTTGCAATTGGACCGTCCCATAAGCATTGCAAGGCAGTCAGAGTGGGCGTCCACCGTGCAGGGACAGGGTTAAGAACAAATTACTGTGACATGTCACAGAAACAGATGCCAACAGACAATTAACTTATTTTAACGTCTGTTCACATATGTGATTTTAATGAAATCTAATACTTTAAAATTAAACTATAAACCTAAAAGGTACGTAACACTACTAGCTACAAAAGTTTACCAGCTGCAGACATGTACATTATACGGGCGTCATCATGATGACGTCATAATTTGTTGTGTTTCTTTCTAATCCTATTTTCTTCTAAGCTACTGAAGGGATTGGGTTCAAGTTCGGTACATATTTAGACTTTACTTGTGCATCCAAGGTAAAACCAAACTTATGCAAATCGAGTGAAGTAATCATCGTGACGTAACTTTGGAACTTTGTCCTTTTATTTTATATAACATGATTTAAATATACATAATGACAAGAGGCTCATAGCCCTGAGGGCTGTATACCCAAAAAAAGGAGTTTGAGGGAGGGGGGTGGGGGTTGGGGGGATACATATAGCATTCGTACCATGAACGGCATTGTATATCACTACAGCTACATTTACAATATCTTCAGCAAATGGACTGACAAACACTAAGAAATTTACAATCACAAAAATAAATGTGGCAAAAAATAAATAAACAGAACGATATCAATGTAACATCATACCAATACAACACAATAAGACAAATAACACGTAAATCAGACAAAATGTAAAATAAAAAATCAGCATATTGCACTTTTAAATTCGATTTAAAAAAACAACTCTGGAAGAAAAAATGGTTATATCCAGGAAGAAAGCAATCTTGAGACAAATTCTATTTCAGTGTAATGATCATGATGAAATGCTAGTTCTATTTAAACAGAGAAATGTCGCGATACAAGCTCCACTGAGATATGTTTATACGTTGTTGAATTATAATGTTATTGAAAAATGATGTTATTGAAATATAAATATAAATATTTTGTTTTGTAAAAGTCACCGGAACAAACACGTTGAAAATTGAATGTCGTAGCATGTCACTTTTTTTTTTCTACCTTAGCTCTGCGGACCAATCGATTTTAGAAAAAAAAACGTGTGTTTTTTCAAGTTTGTTTTAATAGCAACTAAAAAGCTTGTGATCCGAGTGTAGTTCATACCCTATTCTGAATGGGGAGATAATTCAGTTCAAATAGGTCTGTAGTGTAAAGCATCTGGACACGTTTAGAAGAAATGGTATGCTGTGGAAGTTTTATTTCCATTTTGAAGAATCTGTCAACACTTGATTAAATGTTTGGCAGTGAAAGCAACATTTTAAAGTTAAAGATTCGAATAGCAGGAGTGTTAATAGAAGTAATAGCATATATACTCAGGCACCGCTAGGAGTTTTAGTTTTAGCTTCAGTCTAAGTTTCAGTTTTAGTTTTCTTTTTATTTTGCATAATCATCATTCCATATGGATCACCGGAATGAACATTATTCGAGCTAGGACAATCTTCTGAATGTTGAACTTATCTACGATGAAATTACATGTACGATGACAATGATGTGACTAACCTTACGATGGATCACTGAGAACAAATAATATAATTTGTGTCACAGAAAATACGTCTACCACTGCAGTTATCTACAAATAAAATTTTTGAGAATCATAATGTAGATAATAAATGAATAGGGGTGGACCTACCTTTCTCAGTGTAGAGAACGTGAACTTTCCGGATTTCAATTATATTTCTAGTTTTAGAATGTGAGTAATTTTTTCAAACTAAATATGTCTTATGTTATTATTTTCATTGGCTGAAAATGTTGCGCCAATAGAATAATGAATAGCTGGTAGTCAGGGCAATTGGAACTCACTTGGTTATTGTGTCCCAAGGTGTAAGGTTGTGTTAAGTCATTGTGTCAGGACATGAAAAAAAGAGAAGAAAAAAAACGATTATTGGAAAATTTTGAGAGTTATAAAGCATTGAGGACTTATCAAGGAGTATAGGTTCGGTGAACTTTCTCTTTGAAAGTGGATTGTATATTGTGCTGTAAAGATTACAGGTATTTATAATGTTTTTCATGATTGTGATAAGTTGGAGAAGTATATTTTTGCATTGGATTAATTGTGTTGAGAGGTGGTGAGCTGTTGTCCACTAAGATGAAATATAATTTTCAATGATGTAATAATATTATTAATTACATGGGGCTATAATTATAGAGTGGTAGATAATGTAATATGAATGGAAGGTGTGAGCATGTTGATAGTAATTTTCATTCATGAAATAATTATACCTGGATATGAATAACATTGTGGGAGAAGGAAAGAAACTATCACATATGGAGCGGAATTAGTAGAAGAGTAAAGAAACTAAGGGAGATGAACAAGGATGAAACAAAGAAGAATAATATGATTGTTACGTTTGCGACGCGCACGATAGTAGTGTGAGACGCGCATGATAGATCCGTTTTTTTTTGTTTTGCAAAGCGTTCAATAACAGAGTGTATTTACCTTTGATTTGATTTTGCATTGTCGTTAGAAGAAGCTTGTTATAATGTTGATAATTTTCGTTGGTCGATATTATTGGAGAGTTTTCTAGGATTGCTTGTTTGTTATGGATCGAAGCATCTAGATAGATCTACTGGTAGCTGAGAAATTCTTGGACCCTAAAGAAAGTTGTGTGACGTAAGATAGTGATGACGAATTTCATCCTGATTGGCTGTAATTGCATCATGCTGGAATGTTCGAACGTTCTCTAGAATATAGAAAAAACTATATAATTGATGCATTGTGTCTGAAAGTGGTGGTGAAAAAGTGGAGAAAGCGATTGTATGCAGTTGTTGATGTATGCTGAATAAAGTTGGAAAACTTCATACGACGACTACTGCCTTGTTGCTGAGTGAACAGGTTGCGTTGATAAACGAATCTGAGTTACACTTATCGGGATTCAAGCATCGGGGCTAAATCAACTACTGATAAAAACCAACAACGAGTGTAACAATGATTAGAAAAATCAGAGAATTGACGAGTGAATATATATATATATATATATATATATATATATATATATATATATATATATATATATATATATATATATATATATATATATATATATATATATATATTGTTTTAGCTGCCTACGGGAAGCTGGTGTTAGCTTCATACATCTGGACACACGGAGTTGTCTCGGACAACGGGGACAAGGCGATACGCGAGACATCGGAGGGGTCAGCCCAAGTTGTTTTCCTGATCAAGATGCGATATCTACATCAGACAGTTAGGGCAGGCATGCCCATCTGCCTGTCTACAGGCTCGTCTAACTGCCTGTCTACAAAACTCTGTTGCTTGTCTAAGCCTACGTATGCACAAGCTCCCTCCAGTTACAGAGGTAACAAGTTTTTTGTGTTTATTTTGGCTCGGGACAAGTGACTGCCAGCTATCGATCATCCAAGTTCGAATCTGACATGTGGTGTAAAAAAAATGGTGTAAAATATTGTAGCTTATTTACATAAATTTGTTGTGATTTTTTTTTGATTTTTTTGTGATTAGAGAGCACTCATACCCCCATTGTAATTGCCAAATCTGGATAAATAAAGTTGTTTGAATTGAATTGAATTGAATTGAATTGAATAAAGTATTGAGAGCGTGGAACTTATATTTGTGTTGGTGTTTGCCAGTGTTGGTGAGAATCTGTGAATCTGTGGGTGTGGTAGTTGACAGAGATCCTTACACGCACGCTTTATTTTGATCTAGGAGTCAATTATACGTTGTATTCAGTAAGCTATTATAAACAGGCACACACACCCAAATATCCATACGTTACACTCAGAGCCAGCGTGCTTTGAAATAAATACTTACTCTATCATATGAAGGTCCATGCTTTTTCGGAATAGTTCGAAGTCTTTGACCTCACCGCCTTTGAACTGCATCATTCCTGTGTTGACCGGCAAAGGACAAAGTGCTGACACTCTCACTCCAAGTGCTGGCATCTCAGGGTCCATCTGTCGGTTGATTGATTGAGGTGTTAATAATTGAGTCATCCATTCATTGACTGATTGATTGGAGGATCTCTTGTACCGCTGATATACGGTCCCAGGGCGCGAAATTAAGGCGGGTCCGGGGCGAATTACCCTCAAATGTTGATTCGGACCCGCTCTTTTCATTTCTAGCGTGCCCGATTTACCCGAAAAAAAAAAGTCAACTACGTTACAAAGTTGAGTAATCAATTCATTTTTACTGAAAAAAAAATTTTCGATGCAAAAATTATTTTTGAGTGAAAAGTAGAAGGCAATAATAAATCTTCGAAAATCGATGTCGAGTACCCATCGCGCTATATGTTGCTATGGATGCGAGGTATTTGTCACTCGAGTTATTACCCTTGAATAATATTAAGTACGTCTTTTTTTATTGGCTCGGAGTCACGCTTTTTGGCCAATCAATGGGCGATTGTTTATTATGTATTAGGACCCTCACATTTCAGACAGGGCCCTCACTTTTTAAAAGTTATGGGTCCTGTTTACCCTCAAAGAAAAAAGTTAATTTCGCGCCCTGGTTCACGGTACAATATAATTATAAGATCCTGACCATTATGAATAGTATCCACGGAACAGCAGACACCCCTATTCGCTCAGCCCCGTTACTATACCTGTAAGTTTGCCTGGATAATGCAAGGTCTACGTACAACGTTATTGTGATTCCTGAAACCAAAAGGTCCTGACAGTAGAATTCAGTTACATTACCAAAATAACTGGACAAACTGATTCAAAGAAAACTGATAACTAGGATAAGAAAAATCCTTTACGGAGTAATGTTACCTACCGCTAAACTTAAGGTGTAGCCCAGCATGGCGTGTTTTGACGCCATGTAAACGGGTGCAAAATAACTGGGCACAAAACCTGAAACAGAGATAATCATATGAAGATACAGAGACAGACAGACAGGCGGACAGACAGACAAACACACACACACACGCACAAACACACACACATTATATTTAGTCATTCTAGTCAATATATTTTGCATATCTAATAAATAATAATAATAATAGTAATTGAAGGGTGCAAGGGTAAAACAGGGAATGTCAATTTTTGACAATTTTGAGATAACACCGCCAGCCGATGGTGCACTGCGATAGCTAGCTTCTATCAAAGTATTGAAGCGAAAGAACAAGGATAGTCAGGTAAAAATAGCCCAGTAAGAAAACCCCTGCTACATAAAAACAGGGAACGTCAGTCTCCTGCAACACAAAAACAAGGATTGTCAAATAGTTGCCCTAGGTCGCTTCCCCTGAAACCTATGGGTTTGCTTGGTTGTGGCTGCTGACAGCTGTTCAAGATGGCGGATATAAACACACATTCTGAAGTGACTGGCAACCCCCAAAAACGGCCAATAAATGGCAGAAAAAGAGAAATTGAAAAAAAAACGAAGCTGTCAAGTCATGTAATGGGAGAGGCTTGCAACTGTGCAAGGTTGCAATGCTTTGAGTGAGGAAGTCGATTTTGGATAGGTTTAATGCGCTGTGCACTAAAGACAAACAGGATGCTATGATAGCTTCAGCGATAACACCAAACAAGGTCAAGCAGAGAAGACCAAGGAAAGAGGAGAACGTGGCCGATCTATACAATCACTCGTCCTATCCTATCCCTATCCTATACCATAACTCGAAGGTCGTAGGAGCATCATAGATGATCGTTTAACCAGCGTACTCCATCTTTCCTTTATCAGTACAACTTATGTTAATCTGATGAATAAAATTTGATACAACAACAACAACATCTTTCCCTGTCCTCAGCAACCTTGATTGTTTCGCTCAGTGTCAAACCAGTCCATTCTCGAATGTTGTCCTCCCACCTCTTTTTTTGGTCTCCCTCTTTTTTTACCTTGGAATGTAGGCTGATGGTCCTGTCTTTCCAAATTGGCTTCAACCTCGCCAGGGCAGCAGTTGTTTGTGCGATCCTGGAGAGGACTTCCTGTCGGGACCCATTGTCTGATACAATGGCTCCTAAATATTTGAAGCTATGCACTGTGTTGAGGGATTGGCCTTGGACTTTGATGTCCGTGTTGATACCATTGGTGTTGTTGGTCATCATTTTGGTCTTCTCTGCACTTATTTCCATTCCATAGGCTCTGGAGGTGGTGTCAAGCCTCTGTACCAGCTGTTCAAGTTCTTGTTCCTCTCCAGCCAATCCATCAATGTCATCCGCAAAACGGAGGTTGGAAATTGCTCTTCCCCCTATGCTGACTGTGCCTTCGTGGTCTGCAAGGGCATCTGACATGATGCGCTCTAGGAAGATGTTGAAGAGTGTTGGAGAGAGTAGGCATCCCTGACGCACACCGATGGTTGTTCTGAACCAGTTTCCGATGGCGCTGTTGTGGAGGACTGCACTGGTAGCCTTGTCATACAGGCTTTTGATGACTTCAATAATTTTAGGGGTGATGTTGTACACTCTCATGGTTGCCCACAGAGCTGCATGCCACACTCGGTCAAACGCCTTTTTGAAGTCTACGAACACATGATATAGATGTTGTTGGTGCTGTAGTTATTTCTCGCAGATTATTCTGAGGTTGAAAATCTGTTCAGTGGTACTTCGCCCTGCCCTGAATCCTGCGTGGTGGTCATGGTGTTGACATCTACTTCACCAGCTCCCAAAATGATCAGTGGTGCAAATTTTTAATATTATTTTTATTTTGATGGCAATGTTTTGTTGAATATTAAATTTTGTGAGCTTCTACATGTTGCATACTTGTTTTTATCAACGTTGCATGTTTGGTTAAGTCTCTGTGTCAATTGTGAGTTTCTACACTTGATACATTAGTCTCATTAGAGAAGAAAATTTTGTACAATGCAAAAACAGGGAATGTCATTTTTGGACATAGGTTACATAACACTCTCTACAATCCACACAATACATTGCAAAAATTTTATTTAAGCTTATTTCAAACCTAGTCTGGATACTGTTTATGGAAAAAACAAGAAAAAACTACAGTATTCTTCACTGTCAGGTAGCAGAAGTCTTCAAATCTTGATTTTTAGTTTTCTCGATTTGTCAAAAATTGACATTCCCTGTTTTACCCTTGCACCTTATTGTATAGGCGCTTTTAACAAAATCACCAATGAGGCTCAAAGCGTAGCGATCTGCACCAACATACACGCTTTCATGTTTCAGAAACTCACTCACACACACACACACACACACACACACACACACACACACACATACACACACAGCCACCCACCCACACACACACACACACAACAAGCACACACCTATTACTCAAACAATGTGGGGTTAAATACAATTCTTTTTTGTAAAATATTTATTTGCGATATTTTTCGTTTAAAAAAACACACACTTTTAGCTGAATAATCTTTATTGAGGAAGTTTATTTTCTAAATAATCATTAGTGGTCCTGATTCGGCTTTTTGCAGTCCGCTGGACCCTGTAAACAATAAATAACTAAATACTTTTGTAAAATATTTATTTGCGATATTTTTCGTTTTAAAAAAAACCAACTTTCAACTAAATAATCTTTATATGGAAGTATATTTTCTAAATAATCCTAAGTGGTCCTGATTCGGCTCTTTGCAGTCCGCTGGACCCTGTAAGCAATGATTAACTAACTAACTAAATAATAATTAGTTTACAAACAATGTAAGATTCCCCTAAATAATATATTTTCTCCGTAAATAATTTATTATTTACCTCAACAATGCATTTTTTACGTAAATAAATCATGATATAGGTACATAAGGCTTTGTTGCTAAATAAAAGAAATGATTATTTCGAAAATATGCTTATCAATAAAGATTGTTTAGCTGAAAGTGATGACAGCAAATACAAAGGCAATTCCATAGTGTACGGGCATAGGGATCTCTATTAGAAGCCGGAAAGGAATCGAATTTTTATTTTTGAAAGTTTAGATTGACTGCATCCAATCGTACGAACTTGTAATATTCACTGCAGATGTAATGATTCGGAACATGATTAAGCACTGTAAGCCATCCTTCACATAATATACACGTTAAGCACAGGGGTCCGTATTGGGATGTTGGTTCCATCACCTTTCCCTCCTCCCCCTTCCTCCTTCTTTAATAGTGGTGCTGATGCAATCAAATTTTAAATATACAAAACTCATTTCTGTCCGTCTTCTAAAAGCGGTCTTCCTTACCTGTGTTTCCATGATGCACGTGCATTTGTTGTGTGCATAAGAATGTCTTTAATACCCCTATCACACAGGATGACGAAGACTGCGCTACGATCATGAAAATCAGCCAAAGCGTGGTTGAGCCTGGTAGTGTGATTCCATCGGGATTCCGGCGCAGTAACATAGTGAGGGATCGTGGACAATCGGGATGCTTCAAGACCTTTTCACGTAAGTTTCGATGTTCAAAACTTACGTAGTGGGATCGCATTGTTTTGAGATCGTAGTGACAGCGTGGTGGACGCGTGGTAGTATCGGGATGGCAACGACGTCATCGTAGTAAAGTCGTGGGACCCGCGTACAAAGGTGTGGCTTGGTCAACCAATCAAAACTCTCGCAAAAAACCGTTGTACAAACGTAACACCAACGGCGATAATCGCCGTGCAAACGCAGCGTCGTCGTCATGCTCGTGATGCTGTCAGGGAAGAACGTATCAATATCGTAGTGGACTCGCCTCACACGTGATTACAGCGTGGTTGTGACGCCAGATATCATATTGGGGATGTTACCAATGCGTGAGTAAAACGCAGTAACATCATAGTAGCGTTCACACAGAAGGCTGGTTTTCCTTTTTTTTTTCCTACGTAGCTGCCACTTTTAGTAACGCTTTTAAACCGTTGGGTTGTTGTGGATGAGCGTAGTGAGGTCTTCATGCTCTGTGATGGGGTGTAACATGTTAGCGTGCATGTGGGTTACACATCGTCGCGCTTTGAGCCTGATATAGGAATAAGGAAGGTACAACCTCCATCATTGTGATGATTATTATTATTAATACAATTATATGCATACAAGAATTATCATTATTATTATTATTATTATTATTATTATTATTATTATTATTATTATTATTATTATTATTATTATTATTGTATGGCTTTATCAGCAGATGTTTACCTGCAATGGAAACTGTGTTGATGATGACTCCCCCGCGCCCACCTTTGTCCCTCCTCATATGCTCTAATGCTATCTGGCAGCCTCGAATTTGGGCATTCTGCAACAGATTTAACGGACTAATAAAGACGGCGGCGATGACGACGACGTCGATGATGATGGTAAGGAGAAGGAGGAGGCTGGATGATAAGGATGATGATGATGATGAAGAAGAAGAGGATGAAGATGAGGATGTTGACGAAAATAGCTGGTATATTATTCATAATAAGTGGGACATGATGAGGATATGGCGGAGGTATGCTATAGACTATAGTGGAGAAAGCACACCAAAAGCAGGACGACGATGCCGAAGCAACGACCCTTTTGGACCAATAGATGAATAAACTTAAATAAGTGACGGGGTCAGCATGTCTGGATCGCGAAAAGTACATTTTAAAATAAATCTTTACAAATAGAATTATTCAAATTGTAAGGCATTTAAAAGGACCCACTTTGTTCCTTCCCCTTCTGTTCCCCCTCCCCCCATCCCTCACTCGACATATCCGTTTAACAATCACAGTGAGTGTTGCCCTACAGAAAAAAATAAGCGTACCACAGAAAAGAACTCTTTTAAAAAAGATAGTTATTTTTCTAAATTAATAAATTCCTTAATTTGTGTGCCTATAAATAGCAACAGTCGTTGGTAGCCAGCCAGCCAACATTCTGGAGCTAAACATAGCTGCTATCAAAGCCGTTACAAAATTGAACCCTTAAAAGCAATTGCTTGTAAATTGTTGTTTTTTTGTTGTTTTTTGTTGTTGTTTCAGGTTGATAAAATAGACCCTACCCTACCCCAGACATCGAAGGACCGACACTCCCACCCGCGTGACTCACTCAGAAATAGGGTCAAAGGTCACACGGTTGGTACAAATAAGGGAAATAACTCCCAGTCGGAACCGAAATAAAAAATTCAAACTTAAGCGGTTGGTTTGAGCAAGATAAGCCCACGTTGTCATTGTGTAATGTGATAACAATGCGAATTTTAGGGTAAACCCGTTTGCGCCAAACGTAAACAAAGCCTTCGATTTGGGGTCTTTTAATGTCTTAAAAGATGAATACATGAAAATACACCCTCCCACACACCCTCCCCCCCCCCTTACACACACCTACACCCACACACACGCCCGCCCGTGCACATATGTAATTACTTCCCCTTTGCTTTACTCTCTCTCTCTCTCTCTCTCTCTCTCTCTCTCTCTCTCTCTCTCTCTCTCTCTAATATATATGGAGAGTGAGAGTAAGCGTAAAGTAAATGGGAAGTAACTGTGCTCATACGTTACATAGGCAACCTAATTAGTGCAAAGGGCTTCGAGATGCTGGCCTACCATGTAAATATTTGTGTACAAATTAGTCTATATTCAGCTTAATCCTTTGTCTTTGTTGTCTTGTTTGATGTTTTCTTTCAGTTGCCGACTGGATTTACCGTGTTGACTGCGAGCATCTTTTCCCAGATTCTCTCATCCATGATCCCAGCGTTATTACAGCAGATCTCTACAGCTCCGAACTTGCTCACAGCTGCGTCGAAAGCCGCTAAGCAACAGAGAAACAGGGCAACACAAACATTAACATTGAAAACTGAGTAAAACAACACATAAAGATCGGAATAGCAAAACAAACACACAAACAAATAATAATAATAATAATAATAATAATAATAATAATAATAATAATAATAATAATAATAATAATAATAATAATAATAATAATAATAATGAAATGAAGGAGATAAAAACAGCATCAAGGTATTGCACGGAAATCAGTGCCGAACACACGCTGCCTCGGCCGGGTGCATGCACGCAGCGAGTTGGTGTACCGATAACGCCACGAACTGCTCAGCCACACCGGCTGGCTGTACATGTATGCTTACATATAGTAATATGGTCTTCTTTATGTACCTTTGAGCTGGTCGTGGTTTGTGACGTCGCACTGCATGAATCCAACACTGTCTGCCCCATATTTCCTCTCCAGCTCTGCTTCTGCAGTCTGTCCCACCGATGCGTTGATATCACAGAAGAAAACCTGCACAGGAGCCGTCACCACCACCACCACCATCATCATCATCATCATCATCATCATCATCATCATCATCATCATCATCATCATCATCATCATCATCATCATCATCATCATCATCAATATCATCATCATCATCATCATCATTAATCAATCAATCATTCATCCAACCGACCATCATCATCATCAGCAGCAGCAGCAGCAACAACAACAACAGCAACGAGATCATGATAAAGCACTGAGAGTCACCTTTCACATAATATACACGTACAGCAACAGCAACTGGAGGAAAAAAAACAACATTATCCTGATAGTCACCACCACCAATACCATCATCAGTAATCATCAAAGCTGCAAGAGCATCACCTTCCTCATGATCATAAATCATCAGCAAGATCCACATCACCATCAATATCATCCACTCCACCACCAAAACTACCACCACGAACGCCACCACCGTCACCTCATCCTCTTTCTCCTCATCGTCGCTGCCATACCTTGCAACCTTTTTCTAGAAGCGCAGACACCATGGCACGACCGATTCCTTGAGCTCCCCCAGTAATGAAAACCCCTCTGCCAGACAGCTCCATTTTGTTGGACGTAGTGGATTGAGGCACGGCTAGCTGCACATGCTTCAAGAAATCAACACAAGTATTGAACTGTGTATTGTAAAGATAAATAAATAAATAAATAAATAAATAAATAAATAAATAAATAAATAAATAAATAAATCAACACCAAGCCAAGACGGTCTTCGACCTACAACTGATACGATGGCATGCAAAAGTTAGAACGGAAACAATAAGAACGACTAAAGAAAAAACACACAAAAAAAAAACAAATAAAGGTGGGTGGGGGTGGTTAAATAGACAAAAGGCAAACAAGATAAAACGGAGAATGGACTAAACAGGATCATCAGTCTACATTCCAAGGTAAAACTGCTGCGCTCCCTTGTCATCTCCATCTTTCTATATGCTTGCGAAACATGGACCCTCACAGCAGATCTACAACGAAGAATACAAAGCATGGAGATGAGGTGCTACAGAAGACTTCTGGGCATTTCCTATACCCAGCAAATCACCAATTACGACGTCCGACCGGCCATATCACAAGCCATTGGACAACACGATGACCTGCTCACAATGGTGAAGAAACGGTAAATCCGATGGTATGGCCACGTCACCAGATCATCAGGCCTTGCAAAGACCATCCTGCAAGGCACAGTGGAAGGAGGTAGAAGAAGAAAAAGACCGAAAAAGAGGTGAAAGGACAACTTTCGAGAATGGACTGGTTTGACACTGAGTGAAACAATCAGGGTTGCTGAGGACAGAGAAAGATGGCGTACGCTGGTTAGACGAGCATCTGTGGTGCCCTAACGACTTACGAGTTACGGGATAGGATAGGATAGGATAGGATAGGACTAAAGGTAGGGAGACAAGACAAAATGGAGTATGGACAAAAAGGAGAACGTTTTCTATCTATTTATCTTCAATTCTTATTTCTATCATGTTTATGCCATTAGCAAAGCACATTAGTTTAGATCTAGCAGAATCCACAAGATTGTTACTGAATAACATCAGGCTCGAATCAGACTTCGGGAGTTCTTGAACGGCATCGCATTACAATTTTGACTTCCGAGACTCCGATCATGTATTTCCGACAATAACTTTCACCTCTTTTTTCTTGGGTTTGTTTGTTTGTTTGTTTGTTTCATTTATCATATTTAAAATGCAAACTAACTTTTTTTTCTTGAAATTAGACGATTGTTTGTTTTGTTTTGTTTTTTTTTTTAAATTAAATTGATTACAACTTTCATCTCAGAAGATTCATAAAAACTTGATATTTGTTTGTAAACAGTTTTTAATGTTCCAATTTCACGTATACACACACGCATTCATCAAAAGGTCTTTCTTATACAATTACACAAGTTGAGACAAAGATAAACTTGAAACACTGAAGGCGTAAAATACACAACAGTTGGAACACAACACCGATTTATGTTTTGCTAATTTTATAGTTCTCTTCTTTCTCACTAAAAGTAGTACAATAATTATTAAAACGGATTTCAAGAAAACTATATTCAAGAAAACTATAAGTCCTAGAATAATAAAATAAAAAATAGCTGAACTATAATATGATTTTATCTCTTTCTGAAGCAATCCCGTTCCCGGTCTGACAGACAATTGCATTGATCAAATTATGAAAAAGTTTTATGCATTTACAAAATTAGTTTCAATATTAGACTATATTTCCAGCAAGTAAATCATAAAGTATAAATATTCAAATTACCGTGTCGGTCATGAACAGAATCCAGAATCACCACAGTGAAAAACAGAAGTAGCCTACACAGTAACACAATATTTGCAGTCGCACAAAATAAGCATTCACCTTTTTTCACAGTCTATCACAGTCTATCTTTCATTCCACTAATACTCTATCCTAGTCCCATTTTATTCATCCAATCACAGACACTATCAAATGCTTACGAGAACAGCCTTCTGTTTGTATGTAGATTATCGTCACACGACACTTTCGCATATAGGTGACTACTGGACCGATTTATACTGACACCAGCGGGCCAGTTGTTGGTAAAGGGGAAAATAATATGATCACACGTTGGCCAATCCGGGATTCGAACCAGCGACCTTTCGGTTACTAGCAAGCCTTCTGTTCTCCAAACAGTCTTTATATAACCGAGTCTCATCACCAAAATATTAATGAACTAGGAAATATAGTACCCACGCAAAACGAATACATACGCCACGTGCCTATATCAACAGCTGTCGCTTGTGTCCTAACTCTAAAAACAAGTGATGTATTCACAAATGTAAATATTTGCCAACTCACTTCGTTAAACTGTTTTTCGCCAATCTGTCCAACTCTCCCTTTTGTCCCATTCTCTCTTTTGTCTACCTCCTTTGTGTCTTTCTCTTTTTTGTTTTTCTTCAATCTGCCTTTCGCAGATCTGTCCCACTCTCTCTTTTGTCTGTCTTCGTTTTGTCCAATTCTACCTTTTGTCTTTCTCTGTTTTGTCCTTAGTCCCAACCGATATTATCCCTCAAAAACAGTGCCCTTCACCTGTGGTCAGTTATCTGGGGAGAAAGAAGATGGGTCTAAAAGGCACCAAGTCGGTGCTACGGGCGGCTTGAGTTAGATCCAGTATCGGCCAGTGCCGTGAGTAGCTCTTGAGCAGGAAAAGAGCGATATACGAACGATTAATATATAAGCGCGTAAAAAGTTTTATCTCGCTATTTTTTGTTTTCGCCATTTTATTTTCTACTAGTTTTCCCATACAAGGCCCGTTTTACTTCATCAGAGCAGTCCTTTGCTGAGTATACGTTAGGATAAACCATAAAATCGATTGTGTTGGGGCGTTTCGCATAACCTGTACTGAAAAGGACATGAACAGCGATATCACTTGCAAGAAATGTAGGTTTTGAGTACTCTCAAAGAAACTATCTCTCGAGCTTAGTCCGTATCTTTTGGTTTTTCGGGAGACACAAAGTTAATGCATTGAAAACACAAAAGGAGTTCTCCCTGAAACACATGTTAATGCGGAAAAAGTATGCACAAATCGGCTGACAACAAAAATGGGAAGGAACACAACATATGAAATATAGTTTGTAGACAAATATATTTAAATAAAAAAATATATAAAATATACTACGTGTACGTGTCTCTAACAACAGAGAGAGAGAGAGAGAGAGAGAGAGAGAGAGAGAGAGAGAGAGAGAGAGAGAGAGAAAGAGAGAGAGAGAGATAGAGAGAGAGAGAGAGAGAGAGAGAGAGAGAGAGGAGAGAGAGAGAGAGAGAGAGAGAGAGAGAGAGAGAGAGAGAGAGAGAGAGAGAGAGAGAGAGAGGTTCTTTTTATTTTTATATTTTTTAAAAAGCAAAATAAAATAAATACAAGTAAATTGATGGGCATAAAAAAATTGTTTCGTCTAAAATCACTTCGGTGACTACAGTAGAGGTTAAATGAAATAAACTAATACCCATGTAAAGCTGAACACGGAATAGGCATAGAGTTGTAAGTTTCACAATAAATCGAAGTACACCTGCATAGATTCTGAGCGAAAAATTTCACACTGATCATATACATGAAAACAAATGTAACTTATATGTAAGCACGAGACAGATGACAGCAATCCAATCACTTATCTTATCCTGTATGCTTTATAGTTGGTACAATAAGTATACTCATCAGTTTGGTCAATCAATAAAATATGCATAGGACATGAGCAGCGACTTTCACACTCATAATAACACATAAAAAGCTTTTACAAACAAACGAGAGGTTAACTTAATATAACTTACAGCCAGAGGAAACGAGAGAAAACCTTGTGCTATCTTCACCAAAGCGAAGCTGGGATTGCTATACGAGGGAATATCACAGTAAACATTAGAAAGATCTCAGCAAACCAGCAAAAGATAACTACACATGACCCAGATAGCCTGGAAACGGCTATCCTACGTGCGTGTGTACTCATTACACTACATGGTTATTGCTTTAGGTCCAGCGGACTCTTCCGAAACAAATCAGGACCAGAGAAGTGAAAGAGGACTCACCCCTGATCCGCATAAAAGATCTGCCGAAACAACCCTAGTGGTAACACTGAAGGCAATCTACCAGCCGGTCACTTTACAATAAAGACTTCCCACGCAGGGGACGCTGAGGCTATACTCTAATTTATCGAACACCCGTTTACAAAAACAAAATAGAATACAAACATCATTATACAATATCAACAAAACACATACATATAAAATGCCTACATTGCCAAATAATAACATCATAGGAAGCCCCAGTGACCATTTAGCAGAAAGCATCCAATATTCCCAAGTTGATCCAACAGACCTCACACACAAATGAGGAGATTTGTCCCGGAAAGGTTTTCAAGAAAAAAGGTAGGTGATTGGTGTAGCGAAGAAGAAGAAGATAGTATAGTAGATTGATAGAACAGAATAGGAACGAGAAAGAACAAAGGAGAAAGACAGCGACAGTGGGAATTTAAAGCATTACATTTCCAGAAAGTGGGGATACTATTTATACTGAAAATCCCCGGCACCCCTACGGGGGAGCGTGTGTACTCCGTGCACCCTATCGTACGTGCATGTGTACTTCGTGCACGCACTCTTTATGTGTACTAATAGAATAGAAAGCCTAGGAGAACCTTTGAGTACATAAATACATATAGTCCATGTGAAGACCCTAGGATTAAAAGCACTTAAGTCACAAAATGTCTGTTCTGAGAAAAACGGCTTCAAAGTTTAAATTCTTTAGTGAAATCGGGTATTCGTGCTGATGTTATTCTGCTTAGGTTATATTCTTAGTATATGATTATATAAATGTGAAAATGCCAAATAATAAGATATTTTATCTTTCTATCTTCTATTAATTGAGTTAATTAAAATGGACTTAAGTACTTTTCTGTCAAATCAACGACTTAAGTACTTTTAGCACTAAACTGCTAGGACTAAGCTTCCACAAACAATCAGTTTTTTTTTATGCATAACACAAATGAATGAACACGTGCGTATTATTATTATTTTTTAAAATTTTTACCTCAAACCCAGCAATATTTTGTTACCATCCTCAAACACAATGTAACCACAATTAACAGAAAAATATTGTGCCCTTGCAGATACTGAAGAAAAATGAAAGAATGTCTTGTCACATTGTGTTTTGCTTTATTTAGCTTGTGAATCTTATTCGTCCTCATCATCATCCTCAACCCTTTCCAGTCCACGGAGGTTGTCATAGAATGTAGCTTCTGGTGGAAGAGATAATAATAAGACGCTGAGCTCAATGATGTCTATTAGCAAATTTTTTAGACATCAAATACAGATTACGTCACCCTCTGTTTGTGTGTTAAACCTTCGGCTCAAGGCATTAATAACGTGGTTTTTATAGTTATATTTATACCACGTTGAACACGCAGACAGGCATGGATAACACTTCCTGCGGTATCGCGCTTCAATCGCAAGTTCTGTTTCTTGTACATCTATATTATTTGAAGATACTGTAAAAATTTTGCTTATACATGGGCCTTTGCATGTACAAAGACATTAGTTTGCACAAATACACACTGAAAATTCATGCTTGTGCATACTTATTACTAGGCAAAGTGGACTTGCGTACTTTTTTACTGTTTGACCCATTTTTCACTCGTTTGTTTACATCGAAGCTTACTGCGGTCATAACAATATTATTTCCTTTGAAATAAACCAAATATCCTTACGTCTGATTTTTGCAACTTTTATCTTGCTTCGTTTCAATTCAGACGGCGTTAGGGTGAAATTATACTGCCACGCACGTCTGAAGTGCGGTCCGAAACGGACGGGCAGCTAGGTCGGAAGTGGTGATCATATAGGTCCGCGCGACTTCGTCCGACTGTGTAAACAAAAACGAAAAATTGTTCTGTGGCAGTGCAACAATAAAACAATTGACTAATCAAAATCAATGTATCAATGTATCTGGGATGCACTTTCAAACACACACACACCCACACACACACACACACACAACACACCACACACACACACACACACCCACACACACACCCTCCTATGCACATGTTTGCTCATTCATGCCTACCCGAGAGAGAAAGAGAGAGAGAGAGAGACAGACAGACAGACAGAGACAGAGAGACAGGGTAGAGGTATTTAAACTATTCAAAGCCAACTGTATATCCATATTCATTATTCATTCGATAACAGACACCAAACATAAGCAAACTGGCTGGTTGAAACAAAATTCAATATCCAAATGTATTCATCAGAATCACCTTTACCTTCATTTCCCATTTCCCTAGCAATGTTTTCCCATGCTTTTTGAATAAGTTCCCGATTGCTGTGATTTTTGTCCGCTTTGTTATATATCAATTTTCTGCAGCGCACCGCCACAATCAATCTTTCGTCCTCCAACTTGGCAGGAAACAGACCGGATGGTAACGAAACACTTCGATAGAAGATCGGGCCCTTCCGCGCGTTTTAAAGAAGTGTTGCACGTCCGCACGTCTTTTTTCATCCGCACGACTTTTTACGTCTAGTCGTGTCAGTATAATCACCGATAGGAAATAAAGAAGAGGACACGACTTTTCAGTCGTGCGTGGCAGTATAATTTCACCCAAAATCGTCTCTTTTTTCCCTTCGGTGCTGCAGCATCCTCGTTGTCGTGTGCACTTTCAGCCATTTTGTGTTACTGTTTCTATGACGCCAAGGAGAGCGGTGATTGGTTGTCATGGACTAAGGTCAATAAATCAATCAATAATTTTATTTAACGTCTGTTCACAGTTTGTGATATTAGACCATACACGCAAGCATACACACAATCACACGCAAAATACAAAAAGCACATCCAAGGATCAGGCATAATAATAATCGCAAAAATTGGCTCACTGGAGACTGGCTAATAATTTGTGCTATTGTAATAATTGTTGGATACTGAAGCAGTGTTCGGGGTGTCGGATAGCGCAGTGTTTGGAGCACTCGTTACTGTGTCGCAAGTTAAGCACCGTCCGGTGCGGTTAGCACTTGAATGGGTGACCGCAAAAACGTGAAGCGACAAATAACAACGCCCCCAGTTGACTCAACTGTGACTGAGTACCTACTCTCTTAAGGGTGGGGAAGGTAAAGCAGCGAGGGGGAGAGATGGGCATCACCCTCATTACGCTGGCTCAAGATAAGTGTGATCTCCAACATCACGCTCCCCTACGGCCACAAGGCTATGGGATTACCTTTACCTTTGTTTTAATATATTTGTTTAAATATTGTGAAGTTAATATGGGGCAAGTTTTTAACAGATGTTCAACGGAAATTGGTTGATAACATGGACACATAGCATTAGCTAAAAATTTAGTATTCCATGAGTTGACTCTTAGCTTAATGATTATTCTACATAAGTTTCTAGAAAATGAGTAATGATCTATTCCAGTACTTGGTGATAAGGTGGAGTACATTGATCTTTCTACCAACGGAATAAGTTCCGATGCAGATGGTCTAACAATGTAGTTTTCACTTACTGAGAATGACCCTTCCTTTGCTAAAGTATCCACAACTTCATTAAAATAAATGCCACAATGTGAAGGAACCCAACAAAAAGATATTCCTACACCATTTGACATAATAGCATGAATTAATGATCTAATATCGAAAATAATGTCTGATCTAGTTTTACAATACCAATTTTGAAGGGCTTTGAGAACAGCTTTAGAATCAAAACGTAAAACTATGTTAGAAAAGGCAATAGGGGTGTTGCTAATAGTGTCCAAAGCCATTAAAATGGCACACAAATCTGCTGTGAAAATTGATACATCTTACCAACATAATACGATTTTTTTATTTTTAGATCAGGAATAGTAAAACCGGCTCCAGCAAGTAAAGTTTCAGACACAGATCCGTCTGTATAAATTTTCAAATGATTACCACACGTTCTTTCCAAGGACTAAGGTACTTTTCGTTCAAAAAACCTAGACTTGAGTACTTGTTGTGAGGAAACCTGACACCAAGCCTATTTCAAAACGGGACGACTTAGGCACTTCTTAATGATTCACAATTAAGTGGGTGGACTCATTGTCCCCTATACGCTCTGCGTCCGGGGACGTTAATTTAAATAATCGCCAAAAAAAAAATGGGTGGACTTAGCACACATAGGAGGACCATTTTTTGCACTCAACTTCAAATATGCAAAAATGTGACTTAGGTACTTTTAATCCTAAGGGTCTTCATGTTCAGTTATGTAAGTTATGGTGGCTGGGGCAAAACCCAGTTTCCCTATCCTTGATGTGAAGAAAATCACCTATCAATCCGTCCATGATAAATTCATACCTCGGATTTACGAACAGGCACACCGCTCAACGACCTTTAAGTTACGGGCTAGGATAGGAAGGACAACGGGAAAGTATGGCAGATTCTCTGTAGCGTAGGCTAATGCGACATCAGTGACCACAATTAGCGTTTCTGATTATTTTGTTTTACAAATACTTCATAAACTCAACTCATAAACCATAAGAGATATCCAATCTGCAAGTGTGATCACACAGATAGTCCTGGTCTCTGGGTCATAAATGTACAAGTACAGACAAGGTACACGTGGACGAATACTAAGTATTTCGTGTCCTTTGTGTAGTACTGTTGCACTGGGTCCAACTTACTAGGCTCAAAAACTGTATGAACCATTTCTGCAGAATGTGCACATTTTGAAATGTAAACTAATTCTATGCTTGTTCTTGTTCGTACGTGTTTGCATCAATTACCGATCCACTACTAGCTCCCGAGCTTTAAGCTCAGCTCGGGAAATATTAGTTTCGGCTTTGTCCGTCCGTCCGTCAAGTATCCGTCCGGAGGTGATATCTGCGCATTTAACCCCCGTTGGGGTGCCGGGGGTTTCAGTATAAATAGTATCCCCACTTGCTGGAAATTTAGTGCTTTAAATTCCCACTGTCGATGTCTTTCTCATTTGCTCTTTCTCATTCCTGCTCTGTTCTATCAATCTGCTATACTATCGTCTTCTTCGCTAGACCAGTCTCCTACCTTTTTTCTTGAAAACTCTTCCGGGACAAGACTCCTTGTTTGTGTATGAGGTCTGTTGGATCAGCTTGGGAATATTGGACGCTTTCTGCCAGGTGGTCACTAGGGCTTCCTATGATGTTATTATTTAGCAATGTAGGCATTTTATATGTATGCGTTTTGTTGATAATTTATAATGATGTTTGTATTCTATTTTGTTTTTGTAAAAGGGGGTTCGATAAGTTGGGGTGAAGCCTCAGCCGTCCCCTGCGTGGGATGTCTTTATTGTAAAGTGACTGGCAGGTGGAGGGCATTCAGTTTTCCTACTAGGGTTGTTTCAGCAGATCTTTTATGCGGATCGGGGGTTGTCCGGTCCTGATTTGGCTCGGAAGAGTCCGCTGGACCTAAAGCAACAATTATGTAATGTAATGTAATTCATTCGGGTTTGGATTCTTTTTTCGGGGGGTGGGAAAATGGAAGGGGATGGGTATGGGGTTGGGGGAAGTGGGATGGGTTGGGTTGAGGGTTTTGGGCGGAGGAGAGATGGGGCGTGTCTTATTTGTCAACAGGTCGCATCACCCAGGCCGATAGGGAATATGACATAACATTTGCAGGATATATAGGATTCTGTATTTGGCACTCATCTGAAGTTACGGACTGCATGCGTGCACAAACTGGACTCTCCATCTCGTCCCAAAGCAGATCTTGATTAGACCAACAACAAAAAAGTTTGTTTACGGTAAAATAGGGGTAAAAATAGGGTCGGTAAATCGGCTAGGGGTTTTTTGATTAAAAAAAAAAACTTTTTCCATTTTGGGTGGGATTTATATATATATATTTTTTAAAATTGTTTTCCCAGAAAATCCCCCCAAAAAGTTTAGGGTCAGTACAAAATATTAGTGTCGGTCTGGATACCGTATATATTATTTATCCAGCGAATATTCCCACTGCGGAATTAACTCAAGCTCAAACTCGTTCGTGATAAGAATAATTAATACATCAGATGGTTTAATAATTATGCCGCGACTGTTACACAACACTGTACTAAGGTCAAAGTTGCTTAACTGAGTAAATTAAACGCTGCAACGAATGTAGACGTGCAAAAATACAACTTAATTTTAAGTAGATGTTTACCTCCGGGTAAATTATATAACCAACAGTTATAATATGAAGTTTTAATAAGACAGATGTACAAGTAACATGCGAAAAAATAAAATGCGTAACTCGAATTAATGGGAAAATGCAAGAAAGAATGAAAGAAAAATATAAGAAGAAGAAGAAGAAGAAGAAGAAGAAGAAAGAAGAAGAAGAAAAAGAAGAAGAAGAACAAGAAGAAGAAGAACAAGAAGAAGAACAAGAAGAAGAACAAGAAGAGGAGCAAGAAAAACAAGAAGAGGAACAAGAAAAACAAGAAGAAAAAGAAGGAGAAGACCAAGAACAAGAAAAAGAAGGAAAACTTCTAGAGGAAGCTGCAGTGTTTTACAGACTAGCCTTTTGACCATTAATGAAAGGGGAAATACTCCAACTGGATCCAATTCTAGTAAAATACCCCTTATCTTTAGATAGTTGTTTCCCTTTGACCTGCACAGGACGTCCCAATACCTACGTGTCCCAATAAATTACATTACATTACATAATTGTTGCTTTACGTCCAGCGGACTCTTCCGAGCCAAATCAGGACCGGACAACCCCCAATCCGCATAAAAGATCTGCTGAAACAAACCTAGTGAGAAAACTGAATGCCCTCCACCAGCCAGTCACTTTACAATAAAGACATCCCACGCAGGGGACGACTGAGGCTGCACTCTAATTTATCGCACCCTCGTTTACAAAAAACAAAATAGAATACAAACATCATTATAAATTATCAACAAAACATAAACATATAAAATGCCTACATTGCTAAATAATAACATCATAGGAAGCCCTAGTGACCACCTGGCAGAAAGCATCCAATATTCTTAAGCTGATCCAACAGACCTCATACACAAATAAGGAGTCTTGTCCCAGAAGAGTTTTCAAGAAAAAAGGTACGTGACTGGTCTAGCGAAGAAGAAGATAGTATAGCAGATTGATAGAACAGAGCAGGACTGAGAAAGAGCAAATGAGAAAGACAGCGACAGTGGGAATTTAAAGCACTAAATTTCCAGAAAGTGGGGATACTTTTTATACAGAAACCCCCGGCACCCCAACGGGGGAGTCCCAATAAATAAATATTTGAATAAATATATAAATAAATACAATATTTAATTACTACATTAACTAAAAAGGAAACTCAAAGATGGCTAAAAGTATTTTCGATAACTAATACTATCTTAAAATGACAGTTTTACATTCTTCATATAAGCTTCAGTCTCATGATTGCGAAAAAAAAAAGAAAAAAAAAAAGGAAGAACCTGTTAACAAATCTACTTCGCTCCAAGTTCGAAAACTACTAGAAAATGGAAACAATACTTAGTTTAAAGTTTAATAAATATATTTTATAATAAACTTCAACAACTATTGAAGCAACAAACTCTTATCGATATCTGCTTCTTTCATTCTTTCATAATTTCTTCCTGTCAATCTTTCTATTTCAGACTTCACCATCCCCCCCCCCCCCTCTCTCAATTCTTCAAATTTCGTCTTAATTCCCTCTCTCTCTATATGTACAGAGATCCGTAGGATCTCATCTTTGATATGATGATGATAATCATTATTGTCAGGGTGGCGACGTGGTGATCGTCCTTAACGCTGATGCAATAGGACGTTAAGCTTCGTTGTTCCTCCTCCGCTCTCTATATATATTTATGTCGGTTTTAAACCTGTGCATTAGTTGTTGTTTTTCCCTCTTTCTTGTGCGGCCTATGCACCTGCCTACATGGATTCGGACGCCTGTTAAGCAGACATCGATATCGTCTTTATTTATTTTATTGTGTGTGTATTTTATTGGTTCGGCATCTTGATTTTTCTTTTCTTTTTTTTCCTTTTCTTTTCCTTTCTTTGTGTCGCTCATGTCTTCGAGTGCTATCTGTTTTCGTCCGTTATTTTCTTTTCCCCTCAGAGCCGTCAGACTCCTTGACATCAGGGGAAACAAATGTTGTTATCAGCACGCGCTTGCGCGCTGGCATGCGCCCGGGTCTTTTTTTTTTTCCACAAGCGGAAGGGGAATGTGTGACATGCGCAGTGCGGTTAGATCAAAGTACTAAAGAAGGCACTTTGGGAGTAACCTGAGCTTTGCTCCTCGGGTGTAAGCTACCTCCTCTGTTGATGAAGATACCTTCCAGGCTGTTTTGGTTTTGTCGGCTTGTTCCTTCTTCTATCCTTCCTTATTTCGTTACCTTGTGTACATATTCCCGCATTCCTTCTTTCCTATCTTTGTTTCTGTTTCCACATACCCATTTCTCACAAACATTTTTTCTTTCCATTCTTTGCGTGTCGTTTAACACTTCTCCATGTCTTTCCTATACGCTTGCGAAACATGGACCCTCATATTAGACTTACAACGAAGAGTACAAAGCATGGAGATGAGGTGCTACAGAAGACCTCTGGGCATTTCCTATACCCAGCACATCACCAACGACGAAGTCCGACAGACCATCGCACAAGCCATTGGACAGCACGATGACATGCTCACAGAGGTGAAGATATGGAAACTCCGATGGTATTGGCCAGGTCACCAGAGCATCAGGTCTTGCAAAAAACATTTTGCAAGGCACTGTGCAAGGAGGCAGAAGAAGAGGGAGACAAAAGAAAAGAGGTGGGAGGACAAAATTCGCGAATGGACTGGCTTGACGGTGAGCGAAGCCATGAGGGTTGCTGAGCATGAGGACAGAGACAGATGAAGTATGCTGGTTAAACGATCATCTGTGGTGCTCAAACAACTTTGGAGTTATGGGATAGGATAGGATTGGATAGGAATTTCTTTCCATCTTCCCTTTTTCATTCCGACACAACAATGCAAGTTTCAGTTTACATTCTGTTTCTTCTTTATGTCTCTGCCTCTCTGCTTCTCTCTCTGTCTCTGTCTTTCTCTCTCTGTCTTTCTCTGTCTCTCTCTAAAATTTCGCAATATGGTTTGCACCTCACCCTACCTCGAAAACGGTTTAGTGTTCTTGACATTCTTTGTTCAAGACGAACAAAGAATGTCCTGTTTTTGTTGTAGTTCGAGTTCTTTTTGTTCCATATTTTGAAGGTCTTCAGCAAAAGAGCTTAATTCTAAGGCAAAGCTAGGTATAAGCTTTAATCTGTGTCTGTGTTTCTGTCTGTCTGTCTCTCTATCTTTCTCTCTCTTTCACACACACACACACACACCCGCGCACACCCTCACACACACACACACACACACAAGAAAGCAAGCGCGCTCACAATTACTATTTAAACCATGGTTGTTTTGTAATTATCTATAATTTGTACAAACTTAACAACAAACTAACAAATTAACTAAAGTACTTTAAATTAAAAAAATAAAGATAAAATAAAAGTAAAACGAAAGAAATTAAAATAAAATGTGGAACACCAAAATCACTGTCATCTGCCTATATAAAAACCCTAATTGTTCACATATTGCTGTATCGATGGCAAATGTTTAAAAAAATAGCCTTTCTGTGACTGCGACCTTGGTAAGGTGATAACGTTATCAGTCGTTGAGGTGATGCATGCCAGAGTCCTGCAACACCTGGACCACGTTTTTAGGGGAAAGACGACAGCGGGTGTTTTAGAAGAGAATGTAAACCAAAGCAAATCCAGACTGTGTGGAGTCAAGGTTGAGTGCTGGGGAGGCTGAGGAGAACAAAGAGGGGGGAAGTGGCGAAGTAGACGACACGGGGTGGGTGGGATGCAAAAAAGTTAAAGAATGATGAAAAGGAGAGAGAGAGAACGAGAGAGAGAGAGAGAGAGAGAGAGAGAGAGAGAGAGAGAGAGAGAGAGAGACGGTGGCCTAATGGTAGAGCTTTGGCTTGCGGATCTGGGGCCGCATTCATAAAAGGCAATACCTGCCGGTAATTTATCATGAGGAGGGGTAAAATCCTAACCTTCCGCTGGTTTGGACTTATCTGGGATTCAGAGAAGTTGCAACTGCCCTGCCACTCGGCCAAACGGCCGATAATTTTATCGACGCTACCCCCCTCCGGTAACTCGTACCCTTGCCTAGGTAAAAATGGCGAATGCAATTGTTTTCGCAATGAGTTTGCATCGGAGAAAACGAAACAGCGTCTTTCGGGACAGATTAAATCCTTTAATGATACCTGATGATGTAGAACATTACAGGAAATTTACATTACAAGGAATCGACATCGTGCGAATTGTGGATGAAGTAGGAGAGGAGTTGCAACATGCAAACCTGCATTGTCACTTCTTCCTTCACTGCAACTGTGTCTAGCACCAGGTTTCCAGTTCTATTTATCCTTGTGCCAGTAAAATTGCCGTAAAATACTTTCTTTTGATGGTAGATTAATGTCCAAATCGAAGTACGAAAGTAAGATGTTTTGGGATTTCTTTTTCAATTCTAATTAAACGAAATATTTTTTTTTTAATGGGAACAGTTGCTTTTTCCTTCGTGTGATCCGTCGTCTGCTATAAAGACAGCTGTTGTGGCGTTGTCATCCGAAGAGCGCATGCGTAATAGAGGAGGATACAAATTTAGCTCGAGGTAAGGACCATGCTTCAGGTAGGCCTTTTTGAATACCGAGATAAGTTTACCGGCAGTTTTCTTCAACCCTGAGGTAAGATAAAAACTTCCGCAAGGTCTACTTGAGACAAATAACCTATATCGAAGGGTTGCAAGCGGGCCTTTCTGAATACCGACCCTGAAGGTCCCGGGTTCGAGCCCAGGCCGGGGCATTGTGTTGTGTCCTTGGGAAAGACACTTTACTCCCGTTTCCTACTCCTTCGGATGAGAGTATAAACCGAGGTCTAGTCTGTGTTGCATGCATTCCATCATAACGGATCGGGCTTTAAAGATCCTGACGCTCATGTCCTAGACGGATGAGTGCCGGTGACAAGAACACACCCAGCATGCACCTAGGTTCTTCTCCCCCATGCATGGCTGCCCAGGATTGTGCTCAGTTGTCTGGAGCGTTATTACGATGCGCCAAATGGCTGCAAGTTGGCGCCTCGGGCGGCTTGAGTTAGAACCCTGTATTGACCAGCGCCTTGAGTCGCCAAGTACGGCAAATATGTGTGCTATACAAATCCTCAATAATAATAATAATAATAATAATAATAATAATAATAATAATAATAATAATAATAATAATAATAATAATAATAATAGACGGACAGACAGACAGACAGATGGGCAGACAGACAGAGAGATGAATGGAGAAGGAAAAAGAGAGAGGGAGGAGGAGGAGGAGAAGAAGAAGAGCAACAACAAGTTGATGATGATGATGATGATGATGATGATGATGATGATGATGATGATGATGATGATGATGATGATGATGATGATGATGATGATGATGATGATGATGATGATGATTGTAATGCGTGGGTTTGCGTAAAATTAAATATTTATATACGCAAATATAAATAAACTAATGAGATGAGTGTGTGCGTGTGTTTATCCGATTTTCAGTTTAAGGATGCACGTTCTGTCTCTGTTTACTTTAAATTTTAATCCACCACCACACACGTGCTTACAAACAAAGACAAAGTCTACACAGTTACCTCTCTTAGCCCTTCTGTTTCACTATTTCACAGTCATACATATAATCACATTAAATAACATGTTTCTTATACATAACACAAATACGAAATTGCAACAAAAAATCTGTGGTTTATAAGGTCATTTTCTCTCTCTCTCTCTCTCTTGAGACGTCACTTGCATCTACGCCTTTTAATAACTATTCACTGTCGTAATGACACACCGAAAGTTCGTTGAGAATTTCTGGTCTCCCAGTATTAAGTAATTATGGTTTTACTCAATGTCCATGTCCCCTATACGCAATGTGTCCGGGGACGTTAATCTACCCACTGAACTGAACTGAACTCGATGTCCTCGCTCACATTCACTAGACGTGGTATATACAGCCGACGCTAGGAACAAATAGATACCCCTGGGGAACACTGTACGTGATCCCGTAGCTCAGGTCTGAAGACTTTCTTCGCCCACCGTTGCCGCACGTCTGCGCTCAGGTCTGAAGACTTTCTTCGCCCACCGTTGTCGGACGTCTGCTCCAGTCATGAAGGAGAGATAGTCGGCGTTGATGGAGACCACGTCCGGTTTTGTAGACGGACGTCACAGGGTCATCTCCACCAGCCACATACCAGAAAGATTGCTACTCCGAACCGGCCGCTGTGTACAACATTTATACAATTGTAAATTTATGCACAGGCGGCGGAAGCGGGAGGGCAAGAGGGGCACTGGCCCCCTCCAGAAAAATATTGGGGGGGGGGGGGCAAACCTATACATTTGCCCCCCCCCCCCCAATATTCAGCCCCTCAAAAAACATTATTTGGAGGTTCAAACCAATATTTTCCCCCTTTCTCTGGACTGATGCAAGTTAACAATATCTGTGCTGAGACCATTTTCAAAGCACTGAAGGACTGCTTGATCAGACTTGACTTGCCAGTGCAAAATGTAGGGGCCAGGCCTACGACGGGGCGAGTAATTTTCAGGGTCATGTGTCAGGAGTTGCAAAAAGATTCAAAGATGAGATCCTTGCTGTGACTGAAGAGTTGGCGACAGTTCTTGAAAGAAAACAAACGACTTGTGATGACGCAGTAAACGCTGCTGACATTTGTCTGAGAACACTGGAAAGCATGCGGCATGAAGATTGTTATGAGACATTTTTTGCTGACATCACAACGAAAGCTGCAAATTTGTGTGATGAGCCCTGCGTTCCTACACAGGAGCAGCCTCCACGAAGACTGGACGATGGCTCACAGGGTCACAGCTACTCTTGTCTATCTGCTTACTACAGACAGCAATACTGTGAGGCCATTGACAACACCAAAGAACATTTAAAGAGCCGGTTTGATCAAATAGCTCTCGACTTACCAAGGAAAATTTAAGTTCTTCTAAGTGATGGAGCAGCAGGGAAGAGACCAAAAATTCCTCAAGAAATCAAAGATACATATTCCGCTGACATCGACTTGGACAGACTCAAAACTCAGCAAAAATCCTCCAACATGCACCGGGTGACACCAGGAGGCGGCTAACTCTAGGATCACCATCTTCCAAGCACTGCCGGATGAACTGAAAGCTTCTGACATTGTGCGACGGATGCTGAGTGAAGTGGATAAACTTCTCAGACTGTACTTCACCATCCCAACCACAACTGCAACGGCTGAACGCAGTTTTTCAGCCCTAAAGCGGGTAAAAACATATCTTCGGGCAACGATGACGCAGGAGTGTCTAAATAAATGTCTTATAATGCATGTGTTCAAAGACAAAGTAGATCAACTAGACCTAGCGCAAACTGCTTACGAATTTACCAATACAAATGAACGCCGTCAGGCATACTTTGAAAAATTAACGGTGTAATTTCCCATGCCAAATGACATGCATGACTGCTGTTTTTGTTACTGTGATGGATCAACATTGCCAGGTCAGTTTCTCTCCCTTTCTCTCTACCCTCCCCCCCCCCCCTCTCTCTCTCTCTCTCTCTCTCTCTCTCTCTCTCTTATATGCATAGTTGTAGAAATATATGATATATCTTTTTTCTCTCTCTCACATAGTGTCTATGAAAATAGTTCAAATTATTTGGAGTAAATGTCCAGGGCCGGACCCAGAGGGGGGGGGGGGATACCTGGGTTCTGGACCCCCATTCCAAATTTAAAAAAAATTGATTTTTTTAAATGCAAAGAGTTTCAATTTTTTTTAAATTGTTATTAAAACATTGCAGTTTTTAGTCACTTTTGGTCCAACGTACAAAGAGTTATTTATAGTCAATTCAACGGAAATCCATTTCAAGGGATCCGTTGAAACGTCCAAAGCGTTTTCCCGTTGAAACGACCAAGTAACCCAACCCCTAAGCCTAAATTAGTAAATGCAGCCATATTTTCTTGTTCTGGCCGCAAGCCTCTTCCAGCACCTTCACCTTGATACTACCCTAATCCACCAAAAACGACTTTTTAGAAATATTAATTAAGATGTTAAGTTGATAATTATGACTATTCGTTGTAACGAACATCCATTGAAACGACCATCGCTGAATCGTCCAAAAACATCGTTGAAATGGAAACCCTTGACAGTGAAGCTGCAGAAAAGGACAAAAGATGTTGTCGATGCCTACTGGGAAATCAAAGAGGTCAATAACTGCATGTCTTCTATTAGAAGAGGTGTCGACACAGCGTTCGTTGCCTGGTTTGGTGAAGTCAGCAAAATGGCAAATGCTTTGACAACTGGTGTTATTGTTCCTCGTCAAGCATCCCGACAGACTCTCCGTGACAACCAATCTGCGGCCACTCCAGAAGAATATTTCAAAATTAGCATTGCCATTCCTTTCTTGGAACACCTGTCAACCGAATTGGACTCGAGGTTCAAAAATGCTGGCCAAACAGTTGATGGTCTCTGTCTGGTGCCAAGCACTTTAATAGACAACCAGGATGGTTTCATGCAGGTTCCAGAAGGGGTGAAGACACTGGCAATGTTGTGGGAGTCTGACCTACCAGACAACGCTACCCTTGATGCAGAAAACAAACGGTGGAATTGCAAATGGCGAAGTGCTGCTGAGAATGCGACAGCTATCATCCCATCCACGGCCTCAGAAGCACTGAAACATTGTGACAGGGATTTTTATCCCAACCTGTTCATCATGCTAAAGAACCTTTGCATCCTGCCTGTCACTACTGCCGAGTGTGAGCGTTCAAACAGTCAGTTGCGCAACCTGAAAAACTACCTGCGCTCTACAATGGGGCAACAGAGACTCAATGGACTTGCTTTACTGAAAGTGCACAGGGATGTTGATATTGACTTCAAAGAGGCAGTGAACTGTTTTGCCAGAAGATACAATTCACAAATTGTACTAATGCCGAGGAACCTAGTGCAGCAAGACTGAATTAAATGAAAGCAGGGCGGTGATGTTCATAAACTACAAGGTAAAGCTTTATACCGTTAACGATCAACAAAAAGTAGTGAATAATAATGGTATACAAAACATCTCTGCTGATAAATAAATGTTTGTGTGTGTGTGCGTTGTTCTTGTTTTTTGAAGGGAGGGGCAGAGGATAATTTTTGTACCCCAGAGTTTGTCAGTTCAATTGTTCAAAAAGCTCAAAGTCCTAGAACATCACAAATGGCTTTTTCAAGGTTCAGATTGCACCAGATTGCACCATTTTGCATCCTTGAAAAAAAAATTTTCGGGGGAGCATGCCCCCGTACCCCCGTAGAAGGCTCGGCGCTTCGCGCCTTCGCTGAATCTGTAACCTCCCCCTCGACTTTTCCAAGGTCCGGTCCTGATGTCAGTGAATAAAATGTGTGTGTGCCCCCCCCCCCAATCCTGAGCAGCTTCCGCCGCCTGTGTTATGCTCTTATGCTTAAAGAGTCTATATGCGTCTCTGACACATTATTACATTGCAGAGTGCTTGAAGATCATTTCCTTTCGTAGAATATCTTCCATATGCCTCCTCACTGATACAGTCACTATTGTCACAATTCTTATGACAATAGCCTACCTATAGCCACTTCAAACACCGTACACACACTGTAGCCTATATCACAATTGTCTATGAGCCAAACCTTCTAATCACAGCTCACTTTCAATTTATAACAGATTTACTATACATTCATTCGTCATTAGTATAAATATTATACAACTGAAGTACATTTCTATTTCAGCCCCATATCTCCACGTATGAATGAATACAACATGGCCTCATAATTATAAACGGCATCACCATATTATAGTAATTAAATGAATAAATACGGTATTTACATCATTTACCGTATTTCCCTCAAACAATGGATTCTTCTGCAACCCAGTCACAACATCCATTTTAAAAAACAATACTTTCCATTTTCTTCAGAATAGATTCACACATTATTATAAATAACTGATAATTAAAAATACCTGCTTATTCAAGATACAGCTAACATCCTTCGCTAGATTATTCCGTAGAAAAATCCCGATTTTTTGGAACTCCAACGAGCACGCCTTTCACCTTCAACTAGTAGAATCTATGTAGTCCCTGAATAAATTCAACCCACTCTAATAATTAATTTTAGACGTGTGCACTCCTCACTTACGCTATTGACGTCATAACGTCTATTCATACAAACATACATGAATTGCGTTCGTTAAAATGATGATGAAGAAGAAGAAGAAGAAGAAGAAGAAGAAGAAGAGCTGAACACGTAAATGTGAAGAGATTAAGAAACCTTTATGAATTAGTTATACATCGACGATGCACGTAAAAGAAAACCCACCTCTTCAAACTGCATTATTCAAACTGATTTGTATCCCGCTGCCATTCTCCCCTCTTTTGTCTCTGTCTGATCCGTAAGTGTATACACGGCTGTAAATATTTATACTGTTGTCCTTTCCTGGGTCTAACCGGGCATATAAATAGCTGTGAATAGGTTTTTGCTATTCTGCTTTTGTCTTTTTTGTCATTTTTGTACATAGTTGTCAATAGTTTTTACTTTTACTGTTCCGTCTTTTGGTGTATCGTAGCAAAAGAGATGTTTGATCGAGTGCATGTATTTTTATGTAATGACTATGTAAAGCGCGGTGAGTCTGGTCGTAGGCTGGAGTACCGCGCTATATAAAAAATCCGTTATTATTATTATATATTAAAAGAGGAGGATGAGAAGAAGAAGAAGAAGAAGAAGAAGAAGAAGAAGAAGAAGAAGAAGAAGAAGAAGAAGAAGAAGAAGAAGAAGAAGAAGAAGAAGAAGAAGAAGAAGAAGAAGAAGAAGAAGAAAAAGAAGAAGAAGAAGAAGAAGAAGAAGAAGAAGAAGAAGAAGAAGAAGAAGAAGAAGAAGAAGAAGGAGAAGAAGGAGAAGAGAAGAAGAAGAAGAAGAAGAAGAAGAAGAAGAAGAAGAAGAAGAAGAAGAAGAAGAAGAAGTCGCTCGTTTAATTTAACTGAAATTGTTATTGTTCTGTTAGATAGAGCGTAATAGTCCCTGTGTGTATGTATGTTTCATATGTGTCTGTTTACATGCGTGAATCTATATGTATGGTCTTTATCATCATGATGAAAAAAGACGCTAATAAAACAACCAAGAAGAAGAAGAAGAAGAACAAAATATGAGTTAATTAAAAGACCGCCTAATAATTAACTTAGTCGATGAAGCATGTCAAACAAAAGAGCAACAAGACAATAGTGCAAAACTAAACAAACTAACTAGCTGCGCATAGCTTCGGAGACTTCCCAAAAAACAACTTCCCCAACTATCTCGCTCAGGAACTAATTATGCTATTGTGCAATGGTGGCAGAGGGAGAGAGAGAGAGAGAGAGAGAGAGAGAGAGAGAGAGAGAGAGAGAGAGAGAGAGAGAGAGAGAGAGAGAGAGAGAGAGAGAGAGAGAGCATGAAAGTACAAACTATGGAAACACATCTTCTTTCTATGACTAAGGGAGTTCGCAGCCAAGTCACGTGGTTTTGCCCTTGTGTTCGATACTTCCGGACAAACCATGGACCAATTAAATGACCTTGTTGAGGCATGTAGATACTTTTTCCTTTCTAAATTTCTATGTACGAACGAAGAAGAAAAGTGTAAGTACTAGATCTAATTTTCTTCATCGATTTTTGAAATGTGAAACCTGATGTTTTCGACTGTGCAAATAGCCGCTATCTTCTTCTTCTTCTTCTTCGTAATACTGTGGATACCCTGTATTCGAGGAAAATGATTCCACAAGGTGCATGCTGGGTGTTTGTTCTTGTTACCGGCACTCACCCGCCTAGGGCATGAGCGTCAGGATCTTTAAAGTCCGTTATGATGGAATGTATGCGACACAGACTAGACCTCGGAAGGAGACTAGACGAAGGAGTAGGAAATGGGTATCAAGTGTCTTTCCCAAGAAAACAAAACACAATGCCCGGGCCTGGGCTCGAACCCGGGACCTTCAGATCCGCAAGCCAAAGCTCTACCATTAGGCCACCGTGCTTCCCTAGGCCAAAACTTGCGAGGCAAGGTAGAGATGTAGCTTGTAGTCATTTCTTATCATGGATATTTTCATGATACATTTGTAACTTTAGTAGTGTATATATTTAATCTATCGTTGTTTTTGACTTATTTCTTTTAGTTTACGGCGAAACAGCAGCAACTGCTCTGAGGGTGACGTTTGGCGGACATGTGAACAGGGTCAAAACATCACGATCAAAACATGTACGCCATTCAGCAACCGGAAGTTTGGAACACACACGTCCAAAAAAAGACGGAAAGCAGAAAACTTCGGGCCTTATCGCCGAAAGCCGTGCATCCATATACTGAAAAGAATCCACAGACAGAGAGAAAAGAGAGAGAGAGAGAGAGAGAGAGAGAGAGAGAGAGAGAGAGAGAGAGAGAGAGAAGAGAGAGAGAGAGACAGACAGACAGAGAGAGAGACAGAGAGAGAGAGAGAGAGAGAGAGAGAGAGAGAGAGAGAGAGAGAGAGAGAGAGCAATTTTCCGATAAAATTAAACAAAATGAAAAAGAAAGGTAGATGGGATTGGAATTAGCGGGTATGGTGAAAGTGGCGGGAATACACCTTCAAATCTCCAGTGAGGGTTATAATATCCACTGTATTCCATCGATTCTTTGATTTCCTCGCGAGAATACACGAAACCTTAGCAGACGTCTCTAAAGTCTCATTCTGGCATCCCTTCCGACGTTTTGAAAAGCGATAGGAATCTTGAGTGAGTCTACCCTTAGTCAATATTAGGTCCAAAGTAATATAGAACTCAAGGTCGGTCAGTGGTTGTGCGTTCACTTGGCCTAAATGAAAACCTGCAACGAGGGTAGTTGTTTTTTTAGAAACCTAATGTAATTTATTTTAGTTTTAATTTAATGTAATTTAATGTACTTTAAGTTAATTTAATTTTAATAACTTTTAAAAAAAACCGGGATTGACTATCTGTAATGAAGCGGTAATCGATGATTCACTTCCCACAGTGTCACCGCAACGGCACGATATAGAATCCGTTGATTCTGTAATAGAGGGATGATCTCTATTTTTTTCAATGGGACAACATTCACTGTGAGTAATTTGTCGAGAGGGCTTGGTCAAAGTGGATTCCGTTACCAAAGAAAATGTTTAACGTAGTTTTATAGACAAGTTTGCTCTGTTCTTAGTACATTTTGGAAACACAGGAATGTCCAACAGCAAATGTTGCACTGGTAATAACAATAAAACAGACATCTTCTTGCTGGAAACACACACACACAAACACACACACAAACACACGCCCGCACGCACACACGCACACACACAAAGCTACAGAATTTTTATATTTCTACATGTACACCTGTGTTGGCTATTTATGAGTTAAATCAGTTCGAACAAGAATTAGACTCCATTAGCGAAAGAGCGGCCGAAAGACCCTAATCTCCCTTTAATACTTGTCATTAGAACTTCTTCCCTATGATGGCCTCGGCCGACTCTGTGTGTGTTTGCGTGCGTGCGTGTGTGTGTGCGTGTGTGTGAGAGAGGGAGAGTGCGTGCGTGTGTATGAGAGAGGGGGAGTGCGTGCGTGTGTGTGTGTATTTGGGTGTGGGTGTGCATGGATCTATGCGTGCTTTGGAGATACCGGAAGAGGATTGATAAAACCCTACTAGGTGGCCAAGACGATTCGGATGTATAATAGAAAAAGAAGAAGAAGAAGAAGAAGAAGAAGAAGAAGAAGAAGAAGAAGAAGAAGAAGAAGAAGAAGAAGAAGAAGAAGAAGAAGAAGAAGAAGAAGAAGAAGTGTGTGAGTGTGTATCAGTTTATAGTCCCCTCTCTTCCCGATAAGGATTTTCAGAGAGGAGACTTTGGTTGGGAGTTATGTTATGTTATGTTATGTTTATCAGTTTATAGTCCCCTCTCTTCCCGTAAGGATTTTCAGAGAGGAGACTCTTCTATTAATTATTAGAAGAAGAAGAAGAAGTAGAAGAAGAAGAAGAAGAAGAAGAAGAAGAAGAAGAAGAAGAAGAAGAAGAAGAAGAAGAAGAAGAAGAAGATCATCATCATCATCATCATCATCATCATCATCATCATCATCATCATCATCATCATCATCATCATTAAGAACAACAACTACAGTTACTAGAGAGCAAAAGCCATAAAAACCGCATCGACAACCACAATAACAACAACAACACAATACCGAGACAACTAGAGACCAACATTAAAACAAACAAGCAAAGACACTGCGAGACGTGCACACTGACTGTGCATCGGATAACTATTAACTGTTACGTTTGGGCAATTTCCTTCTCCCCCTGACAATCTCTCTCTCTCACACACCCACAGACTCACCCACACAGACACACACACGCAGACACACACACGCACGCCCGCACACAAGCCCATATTAAGAGGTAAATAACAGAATAATTATGTAAATATTCCAGGCTTGTCCCACGCTCGTTTGCCCGATCCCCCCAGACTGGACTTAACAAAAGTTTTGTCTTGTGTGGGTCTTTGGCTAAGGGGGGGATGAGTGTGGGCGAGTCTTATGTTTGGGAGGCTACTGCTTGTACGGTTGGTGTATAGGAAGAAGAGGAAAAAGAGGGTGGAGGGCATGGGTCATGGATGTTGCGTAGAGCTTGTGTGAGCAAATATGTGTGTTTGAAAGGGAAGTTGGCGGTGGGGGGAGCGGGAGGGGGTTAAGAGTGCTGTGTGTGAGTGTATGGTGCGGTGTTTGAGTGTATGGTGCGTGTTCATGTTTGAGAGAGACTGACAGAGACATGGACATAGAATGTGTATAGATGAGGAGGGGGAGGGAGAGAAAGCAGCAGGTAAAGAGATCTTTATGTGTGTGTGTGTCTGTGTGTGTGTGTGTGTGTGTGTGTGCGGGGGTGCGGAGACATAAGCCTTGAAATGGATGACTAACCTTGCTTTTTATGCAGGAAATGAGTTAGTGTATTAGCCACCCAGTGTTTTCCAGCCACCCACCTTTTTCTAAGTACACAGGAGTGCTCTTTTAGTGCATGGGGGTGCAGTTGTATGCATGAGAGTGTTTTAAGTACACAGGAGTGCTCTATCCGGGACGAAAAAAATACAGTCAATTTTCGGAGAAATTTTGAACAAAATTCGACCTATTTCGTCGCCTATAGGAGGCGAACTAGGTCAACTTTTTAGAGAAGGATTCGGGTAAGGGTTAGTTGTAGATCTATCCCTTGCCCTTACCCTAACCCTTTTCCGTCCAAAAATCACTTTCCGACTCTTACATTCTTAAGAAAACCCAGTCTTGGTGTTTTACATACTTGTGTGTGTGTGTCTGTGTGTGTATGCGTGTGTGTGTTTTAATCTGCGTGTAACAGGAGTTCGATAAATTAGAGTAAAGCCTCAGCGTCCTCAGTATGGTGTGCCTTTATTGTAAAGTGACCGGCTGATGAAGTGCCTTCGGTGTTACCATTTAGGTTGTTTCAGCAGATCTTTTATACGGATCAGGAGTGGCTTCTCTTTCAACCAAACTGTGGTCCTGATTCGGCTCTTTGCAGTCGACTGGACCCTATAAACAATGACTAACTAAATATGGATGTGTGTGTGTGTGTGTAGGTGTGTGTGTGTGTGTGTGTGTTTGGATGTGTGTGGTATGTGTTCTGTGGTGCTTAAACCAAATTATGTGTATCGGCATTTATATTGTGCGGATGACAGGGTAAACGCTTGTTTATTGCATCAGCATGTATAGGGTGTTTTGCGTAATAACATCGAGTCTCTGTCCTTGATTCTGATCTGGCGTAGATTTTGGCCTACATTGATTTTTCATTTTCTGCAATTCCGGATACAACGTATGTTGTTATAATGCTTGTCGGAATTTTTGGAAAAAAAAAAGTTAACATGTGAGTGTGTGTGCGTGGGCGCGTGAAATTATCTCTAAATATTGCGTGTGTAGGTAAACAGGAAGGGTGTGTATTGAGGTAGTAGGGAATACCACGAAAAGGCGGAGTTCCGTTGAACCATTATTTTGCAGGCCTCCAGACCTATGGAAAGAAAAGTACATGCGCGTGTGTGTGTTTGTGTGTGTGTGCATGCGTGCTTGCGTGTGAGTGAGGGAGTGTGTGCGTGCGTGTTTATGTGTGTATGCACGCGCGTGTGTGTCTGTGGGTGTGCGTTGGACGGGATAGCTTTATGTCCGGTTGAAGCCGATCGTTTGGTCCAAAAGAGCTCTGGGAATGAGACATTACTCTGCACCAAACGCAATGATTCCAATCTCTCTAGTCTCCCCTTCTTTGACAAAGCCATTCCGTTCTCATCCTAAACCACAGACACATTACACGGCGCGGTTTCTACTAGAGATGTTGTGTGAGAATGTAGCGGCGAATAATCGATTTATAGCGCTAAATTGACGTATTCCGTAACATTCAAAAAAGAGGTTTTTATTTAAATTTACTTCTATTGATGTTTGCAGATAGTATTAAAATGAAACAATTAATAAATAGACAAATAACCAACTAACGAACTAAAACACTATCTAAATTACATTTTAAAAATAGAGGTAAATGTACAGCTGAGGATACAAATTATCACATTTTTAAAGACTTTATTTCTTAATTTAGTGAGATCTATTGTTTACTCCCTCTCTCTCTCTCTCTCTCTCTCTCTCTCTCTCTCTCTCTCTCTCTCTCTCTCTCTCTATATATATATATATATATATATATATATATATATATATATATATATATGTGTGTGTGTGTGTGTGTGCGTGTGTGTGTGTGTGTGAGTGTGTGTGCGCGCGTGTGTGTGTGTGTGTGTTTGTGTGTGCGTTTATCCCAGTACCATGGCAATGGGATGATGATGACTTCGCGTGTATTCCAATGAAATAGGAATAATCAATGAGAATGTTAAGAGCGACTTAAAAAAATAACGAGTGCAATAAAATTAAGTCCTAAGTAGCATCCTATAGAATCGATTCTTCCTCAAGCAAAAATTTTAAGAAGGAAGGAGTGAGGGCAAACAGAGAGAGAGAGAGAGAGAGAGAGAGAGAGAGAGAGAGAGAGAGAGAGAGAGGAGAGAGAGAGAGAGAGAGAGAGAGAGAGAGAGAGAGAGAGAGAGAGAGAGAGAGAGAGAGAGAGAGAGAGAGAGATTTCTACAAAACTACTCGCGAATTCGTCAGGGTAGGCAAACAGAAAGAGAAATTCGAAAAGAAAGGCAACTCCGCATGCGCTCCATCGACCAGCGCTTATTGTTGTCTCCCTTGATACTCCCTTGACAGTTGCAATGAGTGGCGAGCCTAGCAATAGGCAATCACCACATGCCGTTATGCTTTTAGTGTCCTCCAGTGACCATTATGCTTTTTTTCCGCCATAACGAATCCGCCTTTTTTGTGTGACCAGGTCGGTCCGACATGATATGTTTTTTGGCCAGCCCGTATTCTCCAAGGTCCCATAGAGTATTAATGAACGGAGGCATATTTCTGGGTCCTGGATTTTTCTCTTGAGCTGCTTTCTGTTTGTCCACGAGGTCAAAAGCTTTCAGCAAGTCAAGAGTTATGTGCCACTTGACAGCTGTAGATGTCAAGTATTTTGTTCTGCTTTAAGAGGAGGGTCTGGTAAAAAAAAAAAAAAAAAAAGAGGGGGTGGGGGGTGGGGTTGGGGGAAAGAAAAGGAGAAGGATGCATTTTCTCCCCGGTAAATGTCAGAATTTAGTTCTGCTTCCTAGGTTCGGAACGAGAAGGATGTTCTTCTCCCCACCCTCACCACCCCACACCCACCCAATAAGAAAGCAATTGTGGGGATGCCATAGCTAAATGCCCCCTCAATCAGTAAACAGGATCTAGAGGATAACGATGATGCGTGAACATTTATTATTCCTCATTAGGACGGTTGTCAAGCGTGGCGCTTTAGCCTAACTATTCACACTTTTCTGCTATCCTATGCACCAAGGGGAATCCCCTCATGTGAAACATACTTCCGGTTTCTTTCTCCGCGTATTGTTTATCCGAGTGTTTTAGTGAGTTATTTCCAAATATTCAAGAATAATTATGTCGAATCACATGAGAAAGCGTTGGTGGGAGCATAAAAAGAAAGTTTTGCAGAGAATGCCTGGTGGATTTGAAGTCCCAGTTGTGACAGAGTCAAGTTTACAGTGTTGTTGTTGTTGCATCAATTTTTATTCATCAGATTAACATAAGTTGTACAAGACAACATGTGTCACTGGCCACCAGTATCGTACCCTCATATATTTTTTTTTTGCTGCAGTTTATTATCCCTTTCTATCGCCAGTGGCGCGCCTAAACCCTACCTAACATTATTTGTGAATTTTTGAAAAATATTCGGAGAAACATAACGCCCAGATGCTGGCTCGAACCCACACCTGTCAGGCGCCATTGGTTTCTGGCTTGTGGACACGGCAAGTTAGTCCCGCCTTAGCCCACTTGGCCACAACGCTCGCCTAACATAATCAACTACTTCGTGTTTTGTGAAGGTTGCGACGACGAAGCTATGGAAAACTACAAGAGTCTTCAGGTCCTGTTTCACTTTCTGTCGATGATCGGCGCACCTCCGAAGTCGCCACAAATACAGGCCTCTACGATTGTTTTTTTGCATCCTTTCACTGAGCATGTACTTCCTCCACCGTTTTTATACTTATCCCACTCGTTTTCTGGCTCTAACAATCGTCGTTTTCGGCAATTTGCCATATTTAAAAGCCACGCATAAAAGCAAAACAAGCCAGACCGGAACTTGGTTTCATTCTAACCTCGTTTTAATTTATAATGGCGATACCCACGAGTTTTTATGAGAGGTGCCGGAAAGTTGTGAATATATTCAACTGTAGTCAAATTGGTGGGTCTTATCTCTCAGTTAGGACTGTCCTGCCTTTTTCTATCCTTTCACGCACACCTTTAGTCCTATCCCCCCCCCCCACTCCCTCACCAGCCTTCCAACCCAACCAACATCCCCGTGTGGCGGAGTGTGAGGGAAAGGTAATATTTTCTCTGACATTCAGGGAGGGTTCTTGCTCAAAAAGCAAAGTCAGAAGATAGTGATCCACTTCAAACGACGTTTTAATTCCCTTTCATTATCAGCATCATCATCGTCGTCCCAGTCATAGTCATCTTCAGTATCATCTAACACCGATAGCTTGAAGTTTCTTTATATACTGTAGGTTATAGAAGTAATACGTAGAGAAGTAATAGGTGGAAGAAATAAGCCCTGTAAAGAAACAAAAAAGGACTAGTAAGTTTCTAGATTAAGGAATATAAAACTGCTTTTGAATAAATATCACATATTGCTTCGAGCTTCAACGACAATGAAGTTAATCAGAACCCAAAAATTATATTTATAGTAAAAACCGGAAGTGATAGGTCTCGAAATATATGCTTATATAATCTAATTATATAATGACCAAACTAATTATATAATGACAAAACATTAAACGAAATAAAGACTATTCTGCATAAGCAATTATTAAATCCTTCGGCGAGCTCATATTATAACTAAGGATTCCTTATCAAAATAAACAAGATAATGGACGCTAAGCAGAAGCGTTATTTACAACTGAATAGCAAAGTTTAGTCCAGGAAAACACATTCAAAAGACTTAAACTGAGCTTAAAGATCAATGCCACTATTTGGACTGATTATTAAAAAAAAAAAAAACTTAATTCAAATTAGCAGTCCCAAAGAATCTAGTTGAATAATAAATTTAACTTTACTTCAAGAATATAAATTCAAAATCATAAATTAATTAAAATTGAAAACATTGTTTGAAATAATTCAAATTTCCAGATTTGCTTACAAAACTAAAAAGTATATATAAACTAAACTTAGATTTCAAACTTCTTTAGAAATGATTTCTCAAATATAAAACTGGTTAAAAAAAACTATCTGCGCAACAACAAAAATTACTCATTCCAAATGGCTTATACAGCTCACTCATCCAACTACTAGCATCACAATAAATAGACATACATCAATATTGAAAATAAGAAAATCAAGAATATCCTAATGAAAATAATAAATCGAATTCAAACTACGCCGCGAATCGCGATCAATGCATCAATATACTTCTATCCTTATCATATCCTGTCCCGTAACCCGGAGGTCGTAGGGGCACCACAGATGATCGTTTAACCAGCATACTCCATCTTTTTCTGTCCTCAGCAGCACTGATGGCTTCGCTCGGTGTCAAACCAGTCCATTCTCGAATGTTGTCCTCCCACCTCTTTTTCGGTCTCGCTCTTCTTCTACCTCCTTGCACTGTGCCTTGCAGAATAGTCTTTGCAAGGCCTGATGATCTGGTGACGTGGCCATACCATCGGAGTTGCCGTTTCTTCACCACTGTGAGCAGGTCATCGTGTTGTCCAATAGCTTGTGTGATGGTCTGTCGGACTTTGTCGTTGGTGATGTGTTGTGTATAGGAAATGAGCAGAAGTCTTCTGTAGCACCTCATCTCCATGCTTTGTATTCTTCGTTGGAGATCTGCTGTGAGGGTCCATGCTTCGCAAGCATATAGGAAAATGGAGATGACAAGGGAGCGCAGCAAAATACAAAATAAGAAATAGGCCTATATGTACATACCAGTCAGTGTGACTGAGGCCAAAGAATTAATATTATACTACGCCAAATATGACTTCCGAATAAAACTGAGCTTTGAATTATATCAGAAAGAAATATATATCAAACTAAGTTAAGCTATTGCTGCTGCTCTCAAAAGTCGTGGAATAGAGTGACAAATCCCTTCAATAATGGCTCAGGACGCAGTCAATATAAACATTTCAAAAATAAAAATTCGATTTTCTTTCCGTCTTCTAATAGCGATCTCCCTGCCTTTACACCACCTGTTTGAGTGATGGATGTGCATTTGGTGTGTGTGAGGGTGGGTGAGACAGGTGAGCGTGTATGTTGGTATAGATCGCCGCGCTTTGAGCCTGATTGATTTGGGGAAAGGCGCGTATATAGCATCCTGTATTATTAGTATTAAATAGCGGGCGATTAATTATTTCTACCCTTCCAACAAAATAGAGTTCACTAATTTTATTTCCTCTATGCGCCAATGGACGATTGCGCAAATAATGGTCAATTCCTATTATAACTTGTATTCCAAATAAAATATATGTGTAATGGAATATAACCAATCAACTAATTCATGGTGATTATCAAACTAAGAAAATAATAGTAACGGCTAACGCCAATTTAATCTTATTCTTCTCGCGCTTCTTTGCAACCTGTGAGGTGCAGTTGGAAAATCTAATTATAATAGTTGCGCTTGATACTTATTCAAAATACTCTAACGTAATGAACCATAAACGAGCTGTGTAAAACATGACAAGAATAAATGGAGTTGATAACAAAACTAAATGCACATCAAATTATGCTCTACTACATTCGCTCTTCCGACACTGCCTTAAACAATACCCAGAATGGAAGAAATAAAGAAATTTCGGTTTGCATTTTGAAAGTTCTATAGGAGACCAAGGAGACTTGCTGTTACGTCGAAACGCGCACGATAGATCCGATCGTTTTATTTAGCAAAGCATGCAATAATAGAGTGTATTTACCTTTGATTTAATTTTAGTGTTAATTAAATAAGAAGCTTTTTATAATGTTGATAATTTTCGTTGGTCGATATTATTGGAGAATTCTCTTAAGTTGCTTGTCGATCGAAGAATCTATATAGATCCACTATAAGCTGAAAGATTCTTTTATGATGAAAAATGTTGTATGACGTAAGACAGTGATGACGAAGTTTGTTTTGATTGGTTGCGGTGGTCACGCTGGAGTGTTCTAACTTTTTCTGGAGTATAAAGAGAATATATATGTGACGCACTGTTTCAAAAAATGGGTTGAAAGTTGAAAGTTGTAGAGGAAAAGTGGGAAAAAGCGATTGTGTGCAGTTGTTGATGTTCGCTGAATAAAGTTGGAAAACTTCATACGACGACTCCTGTCTTGTTGCTGAGTGAAAAAGTTGCGTGGATAAACGAATCTGAGTTACACCTATCAGGATTCAAGCATCGGGGCTGAATCAACTACTGATAAAACCCAACATCGGGCGTAACACTTGCCATCGTTTAAAATTGACGGAATGCATAAATTCATTTTTAAAATTTTATTTCTAATCGTATCGAGTTAGTTAGACATTGTTTATACGGACCAATCGTATCAAATTAGTTAGTTAGACATTGTTTATACGGACCAATCGTATCAAATTAGTTAGTCAGACATTGTTTATACGGACCAATCGTATCAAATTAGTTAGTAAGACATTGTTTATACGGACCAATCGTATCAAATTATTTAGTTAAACATTGTTTATACAGACCAATCGTATCAAATTAGTTAGTTAGACATTGTTTATACGGACCAATCGTATCAAATTAGTTAGTTAGACATTGTTTATACAGACCAATCGTATCAAATTAGTTAGTTAGACATTGTTTATACGGACCAATCGTATCAAATTAGTTAGTAAGACATTGTTTATACGGACCACTCGTATCAAATTAGTTAGTTAGACATTGTTTATACGGACCAATCGTATCAAATTATTTAGTTAAATATTGTTTATACAGACCAATCGTATCAAATTAGTTAGTTAGACATTGTTTATACGGACCAATCGTATCAAATTAGTTAGTTAGACATTGTTTATACGGACCAATCGTATCAAATTAGTTAGTAAGACATTGTTTATACGGACCACTCGTATCAAATTAGTTAGTTAGACATTGTTTATACGGACCAATCGTATCAAATTATTTAGTTAAATATTGTTTATACAGACCAATCGTATCAAATTAGTAAGTTAGACATTGTTTATACGGACCAATCGTATCAAATTAGTTAGTTAGACATTGTTTATACGGACCAATCGTATCAAATTAGTTAGTCAGACATTGTTTATACGGACCAATCGTATCAAATTATTTAGTTAAACATTGTTTATACGGACCAATCGTATCAAATTAGTTAGTTAGTGTCACGTGGGTTTAAGGGTTTTAGGGCTCTGCACAATGGAATGATGTAAACCTCACGCTTTATCCGATGGGAACTGCTAGTTCGTCACCCTGTGGATTACTATAATAAATTTATTTATTTAGCTCGGTCTGTGTAAAGGCTGGGGTACAGAGATAGATAGAAAAATGGTAAAAGATTACTGTCACACTAGCTTTCACACGGCTATGAATCATATGTAGTCCAGCCACTTGATAACAGTTAAACATCACACATTTATTTCTTGTACTCTATACAAGATTCTCTAAGTACTAATCTACCTTAAACGTTATATAGTCACTGTGAATAATTCGATCGCTGATAGTCTATGCAGCTAATAGTTCATCCTTGGGCACTGAATGTTATTGATCATGAGAAGTGGACTACTGTGGTCCTGTAGCTCTCAGTTTTGTGTGCACACACTGCTTTTGACTTAACTTTCAGTCTGGAGTGCTGTGCTGTGGTCGGTTTGTTGACAACTTGTGTTGTCTTCTTCTGGTTCTTCCCTGTGGGTAGACTGGTTGGCTTTCCTCGCACAATGCTGGGGATACCGTTGCAGCCAACTACTGCGTCGACGAGGTTTCGTCTGAGGCTGTGTTGGGCACACTACAGAACTCCTGTTCGTCTTCGTGACAATATCAGGCTAGTGGCTACTGGAGTGAATTCGGAGTTTCACCAGTACTGCGTCCTAGTCTTTTCTGAAGAGATCTACTGCTAAGCTGTGTAGCAGTTTACTGCTCCGTGGTTTAAACTCGACTGAAGTAAGCTATGCTAGGTTTTGACATAGTCAGAACTGGCTCAAACCGCTCTGCCTGCGTCTCATTGGTTACAACTTTCTCGCCTATCGTAATTACGATGATGTCATAGCCTTAGCCAGCGTCAACTACCACTGTGTGTGGGCGGCATATGCTATTACTACGCTTGATTACTTTCATCGTCTGCTGCTTAACATTGAAATTCTAATCTTACATAGACTAACCAAGCTAAATATTAAAATAAGCAGAGTAAAACTAGTCCTCCTGCGACAGGCTCCCTCAACTTAAAAAAGGCGATGACTACTGGATTCGACCTTTTTGTACTACAGGGCCTAGTTTAACACTGCGCTATCCTAGGGTCCTATTTACATACTAGTTAAGTTGCTCTACCTGAGCTGCAATGCTATGCCAGGTAGCTATGGACTCTAGTGCCAGGGATTTACTGGATGGGGACGAATTCTGGTGCTGTGGCCCTTAGTTGTGTTGGGTGGGCGACAGCTGCTGTGTCCTCCACGAGATGGCGACTGAGGTAGTCGGCTCCGTGGTTCTCTTTGCCGGGGATGTACTCGATTTGGAATGAGTATGCCTGAAGGGTGAGTGCCCATCGCATCAGGCGCGAGTTCAAAGACTTGGAGGCTGCCAGGAACGATAGTGGTTGATGGTCCACCTGAACTGTGAAGTGGGTCCCATACAGGTATAGTTGGAACTTCTGTATGGCCCAGACTAGTCCAAGGCATTCCTTCTCCGACGTGGCGTAGTGGGTCTCGGCGGGTCTCAATTTTCTGCTGGCGTAGGCGACAGGGAATAGCGTCTCTGCATTCTTGGGGTCGCGCTGTAGCAGTACTGCTCCGAGGCCTAAGTCGCTTGCGTCGGTGCGAAGAACGAATGGCTGAGTCAAATCGGGTAGGCGGAGTACTGGCGCCGATGTCATTCTGTCCTTGAGTGTTTGGAATGCTGTCTCACATTCCGCTGTCCATACGACTTTGTCCGGGGCGGTTTTCCGGGTTCCATTTGTCAGTGGCACGGCGATGCTGTTGTAGTTGGGGATGAACTTCTGGTAGAAGCCGCAGAGTCCTAGAAACGACTGCACTTCCTTCTTGGTCTTGGGCCTAGGAGCGTCGAGTAGGCGTTTCACTGTCTTTTCTACCGGTCGCAGGGCTTCCTTGACTGATGGTGTGTCCCAGAAATTCTAGTTCTGTGAATCCAATCTGACATTTGGTGGGTCTTGCCGTCAATCCCGTGTCTCTGAGGCGGGCGAGTAGTTGTTGTAGGAGCGTGACATGTTCCTCCCACGTAGGTGTTGCGATGAGGATGTCGTCAATAAACGAGTGTAGGTGCTCGCTGCTCAGGGGTGCCAGGAGTTTCCGCATCATGGCGCTGAAGATGCTGGGTGCGTTGTGGAGTCCGAATGGAAGTACATTGAACTCGAAGTGTCCTTCCATAGTGCTAAACGCTAGGTACTTTCGGACTTGTGGTTGTACTGGTATCTGGTAGTATCCTTTGCTGAGGTCGATGCGTGAGAAGTACTTCGCTCGCTGTAGCTTGGCAAATAGGTCTGTCTGGTCCGGGAGTGGCTCGGGATGGAACTGCGTTACGGCATTCAACAGTCTGAAGTCGATGCACAGTCGATGCTCTCCGTTGGGTTTTCGCAACAATACCGTGCCTGCGCTGTAGGGTGAAGTAGACTCTGAGATGATTCCGGCTGCCAGTAAGGTGTCTATCTCTTCCTTGATGGCTCGCTGCTGCGACAGTGGCATCGGGTAGAGCTTCTGGCGGACGGGTGTTGGGTCGGTCACCGTTAAGGTTACTTCGACGAGGTCTGTCCTCCCTGGTCGGTCTGTGAGCACAGTCTGATGTTGTCGAATGACCTGTAGTACTTGCTGTTGCTGTTTAGCGGCTAGGTCTCCGTTGAGTATCACGTCTTGGTAGGTTTCTATGGAGTGCAGGGGATACTCTACTGCATTGGTCTCCATGCTTTCTCCTTCTTCCGCGATGGCGATGGCTAGCAAGTTGTAAGTGCTGGGGGTCGCTGGTCGGTCCGTATACTTCTTGAGAAGATTGATGTGGTGGTATCGGGCTCTCCCGTTTACCTCTACTTGGTAGACTGTCTTGGATTTCTTGGCAGTCACCCGATACGGTCCTCTCCAAGCGATGTCCAGCTTGTTGGTTCCACTTGGAAGTAAGAGTAGCACTTGATCGCCGACTTGCAGTTCTCGGTCCTTCGCGTGGCGGTTGTAGTATTTCGCCTGACGGGCTCTTGCCTTCTTCAGTGCTTCACCAGCTTTCTTCCACGTTGCTTTGAGGGTTTCCTGCAAGTCTGCGACGTACTTGGTGGCACCTCTTGGTGTGTCGTCTATCTTGGCTTCCGTCCAACTTCTGCGTAGGGCTTCTAGCGGTCCTGCTAGAGGTCGGCCGAATAGCAATGTTGACGGGGTGTAGCCTGTGGCTGCATGGGGCGTTTCTCTATATGCGAACAGTGCCGCATTCACGTAGGTGTCCCACGCTTCTGGATTGTCGTCGGCGACTTTCCTGAGGACGGTGAGAAGGGTTCCATTCAGTCTTTCTACTTGTCCGTTGCTGGCGGGGTGGTATGGTGGTGTGCGAATGTGATGGACTTGTATCAACTCGAACACGTCTTGCATCAGGCGGCCGGTGAACTGAGATCCGTTGTCCGTTCTAATGCTGTCCGGGAATCCGACTCTGGTAAAGATGGCGATGAGTGCATCTGCAATCTTCTTGGTGTCGATCGCTGGCAACGGGACTGCTTCGCACCACATCGTACATGCGTCGACGAGTGTGAGTAGAAATCTGTTCCGCTTCTTGGTCATGGGTAGTGTTCCTACTATGTCTACTGAGACTTGCTGGAATGGCACGCCGACTACTACTGATGGTCCTAAGGTAACTGGTACGGTGTGATGTCGCGGGGAATATCGTTGACATTGGTGGCAAGATTTCACGTAGCGCTTGACATCCTCCGTGATTCCTGGCCAATAGTAGTGTGCGCTGATTCTCTGCACTGTGGCTCCAATTCCCATGTGTCCGCTGAGTGGCATGCTGTGGCCTAGTTCTAGTACGTGGGCTCGAAGGGTGGCTGGTAGTACTAGTTGGGTGTGATCTCCATCTCCTTGTCGATGTAGAACTCCCTCTTCCATGTAGAAGTCTCCCTTATGCGGGGGTGTGTGCGCCTTGGGTAGCTTCTGGAAGCACTTCGCTATCGAGGCGTCCGCTTTCTGTGCTGTTTTGATCTCTTCGAGTCCTGGGTTCGGAGCTAACTCGGGCTGGGGTGGTTGGGTTTTAGCTTGGGCCCTGGTTTGCACTGCAGCTATCTCTACAGTTTTGGGGGGCGTGCCTAAGAACACATACCTACATCCTAGCACTAGATCATACAGGGGTTTCTGTAAAACAGCTGCTTGGATTCGTCCTGTGACGTACCTACTCTCTACTTCTATCCAAGCTATTGGGCAAGTAGTCGTCGGTTTCGTCAAGTCTGCTCCTTGTAGTTCGACTGTCTTGTCCGTCAAGTCCGCGCGCGATACAAGAGATTCGCTAACTATCGCGTCGTATGATAGACCTGTGTCATACAGACAGTTCGCTTCTTTTCCGTTGACCTTGACCGTGTCTGTCACCGATGGGTGATCTCCGATTGTGTGTGGCTTGTTACCGCTGCTTTGAGTTAGAACTCTGTGCGCTGGCCGGCTTTCGCGCTCTTCCCTACGTTGTGCGGCCAACTTGAAACATTCTGCGATGAGGTGATTGTTTCTGTTGCAGAACGAACAATACCGTCTCTGTTCTGCGGGACCTCTTTTCCCGAATTCCGTGTTGGGTCCTTTATTTTGCCCAGGTCTGGGATTATTGGGCTTATTCGCGGTGCGCTCTTCCCGGTGAGGGCTTCGTTTCTGTGCCTCTTTCCCGTTAGGCTTTAGGTCTCGCCTGAAGCTCTTGGCTTCTCCGTGTGCGGCCACGTACCTATCTGCGACCTTGACCAGATCCTCCAGTCTTTCCGCGCCCTGCTCTACTGAGAATGTTCTCAGCTCGGGGGTCATGGTTTCCCGTAGCTGTTCCCATACTAACAGTTCTGTCAGTCCATCTGTGATGATATTCTGGGGAAGATACGTTTATCTTACTAGGGGGTAAGATTTATTGATAGATGGGCAATGTGCTACCACTATCGATCGTTCTTTTACCAGAAGTCCTAAAGTTGTGTGAGAGACAGATCACGGTACTTTGGTCACATAAAATTTATATTTGTTCTCGGGAATTTTAGTATCATTTGGCTCAACTTGAGAACCGGTGATGACTAATCAAAAGACTAGATTATTATGTCTCAAGAGAAGAAAACTAATAACTACACAACAATACAAATAGAATGACACCAGTCGTATGTATGTAATTTCACTTTTTATATATTCAACACAAACTTTAACATTTCTGCATTAATCGGTAAATTAATAAGTAATATAGTTCCAAGTGCTGGGAAAATGTCTTAACAGGTTTCTTTCGTCATTTGCTACCTGCGGCTACGATTTTCACTGTTCGTAAGTTTCAAAGGTTCTAGTTTCTCGAGGGTATGACTCAGTTGTTGTGGGTGACTTAGCTAAGGTAAGTCGGGTCGCCCTTGTAGCTGTGGGGTTTGGACGTGGTCAGGTAGAATCGTGGTAGTTCTCCTTGGTTCCACGGGAGCGACGGTCAGGCGTTCGTCTCCACAAACGTGATCCCAGGTCCGACCTGGAAAAGTCGGAGCTCTGGCTACAGTATTCTCGTTAGCTATAAGTGTGCGGTCTCCTCTGCCAAGTGTCTATAGCATCAGACACCTGCAGGGTTCCCATATGCACAATTCAATTCGAATCTTAAGGCTAAGGTACATCAAACCACATGCATACTGTCTCAGAAACAATAATCTGTTTCTGTAACTATATATCAAGAACATATTATTTATACACGGCAATCAATATACAATAAACATACACATATCAAAACTATTAGTGTTATCTTACTTGTAGACTCTGGGACTCGTGAAATCGTCTTTTACGTCTCTAGCACCCTCTTGATGAGATGGAGATAGACGAACACTGCAGTTTGTTCCTTTGGTCGACCCTCACAGCTTAACAGTTCTTTTGCGACTGATCAGTTGAGATTTGGTCCCCAAAGGTATGCAAAAGTTCCCAATAGTCTTCTGACCAATCGTTTTTAGCTCTTGTTTTCGATAATCTCGCCTCTACAGAATTATGGTTCTAATTTGAATAGTTCCTCCCCTTCTCTCTTGTCACTGGACACGCATAATCACTTTTCAAGTGGTGTATCAGGGATAGAGTGAAGAACAGATGCAACAACGATAAGCGGTGTCTGCCCAATACGGGTGACATCATCTTGGTAACTTTTGGCTGGAGTGAGCTACTTAGTGTCTCATGGTGCAGTAAGTTAGTTAATCGAAGACAACGCTATGGTTAGTTTTTGACTAAAGTATGCTAGTTAGAATTCTTGGTCGCCAAGCCTGTTGATGGTATCGGTAGCTATTGGCGGTGTGACTGTCTCAAGGAAATTAATTTGCCATGTGTGGGCTGCTTGTTAGCTAACTGTTGTATTACCGTCTAGTTTCGTTCGATGGTATCTCTGTTTCGCTAAGCTAATTTACTACATGTTTGTCGTCAATATTCCTGCTGTTACACCATCATACGTCTTAGCCGTGGCTGACTGGCTAATCCACTTATCTAGCATTGTGGACAACCGATCCGGGAACTGCGCATAGCTCTCTCCTTTCACTCTCCGATTGGTGCGGAATTTTTGCCGGTAGCATTCTCCTGTTAGTTCGAATCCCGTTAGGAGTGCCTCTTTTACTTTGTGATAGTCAGTCACTCTGTCAGTCGGTAGCTTACTGTAGATGTCATAAGCCTTTCCTCTAAGCCCTTGACTAAGCTTAAAAGACCAATGAGTGGGATCTAGTTTATACTCTGTTGCTAGACGCTCAAACCTAGTCAGATAGAGATCTAGACCTTCTTCTCTCTCATTGAATGTTCCCAGTGGAAATGACATTCCTTGTACAGGGTTGGATGCTACCTCTAGCTGATCTGAGTGGGGAGGGGTTGAGGAAGAACTTGAAGCTCCTGATCCTAATCTCCTCAGCTCTAACTCATGCTGTCTGTCTTTTTCCTTTTCTGCCCTCTCATACTCCCATCTCCTAACTTCTGCTTCTCTCTCTGCTGCTACCTTCTCCTGTTCTCTTTCTGCTTCTAGCTCTAGTTTCTTCTGCTCTGCTTCTAGTTCTAGTTCGGCTTTTTTCTGTGCAGCTTCTAATTCTAATTTCTTCTGCTCTGCTTCTAGTTCCAGTTTCTTCTGGTCTGCTTCTCTGTCTAGTTTTTTCTGTTCTCTCTCTGCTGCTCTCTCTGCCTTAGCCTCCTGTTTCTCTACCTCTGCATTTATGTACGCAATTAGGTCTCCCCCTGCTAAGTGTAAAGCTTCTCCCAATTCCTTGTAGCGCAATCTCAAGGCCACTGGGTCCGACATTGTCAAAAGTGTCTATGAACAACCTCTGAATCACGTGGAATACCAAAACACTAGCAATATTGCAATTCAATAAAAACAATGCAAAGACCATAAAATTCGCAATCAATAATAGAATAAAACAAGAGTCAAATGGCATACAACAGTTATTTAAGCAAAACCTGCAAAAGAACAATGCAACATACAGGCACAAAAATAATTGAAGCAAAAAAGTTTTTAAGTAAAGTGTATTGCACCAAAAACTGAGTCCTTGTCTACACCTACAACTATTCTAAGTTATTCTACTACTACTACTACTGTTATCTAATTTTATTGTACCTAGATCCGGTTATACCCAGTTCCTATTATCCACAGATCCTGACTAGGCTCGCCAATTATAGTGTCACGTGGGTTTTTGGGTCTTAGGGCTCTGCACAATGGAATGATGCAAACCTCACGCTTTATCCGATGGGAACTGCTAGTTCGTTACCCTGTGGATTACTATAATAAATTTATTTATTTAGCTCGGTCTGTGTAAAGGCTGGGGTACAGAGATAGATAGAAAAATGGTAAAAGATTACTGTCACACTAGCTTTCACACGGCTATGAATCATATGTAGTCCAGCCACTTGATAACAGTTAAACATCACACATTTATTTCTTCTACTCTATACAAGATTCTCTAAGTACTAATCTACCTTAAACGTTATATAGTCACTGTGAATAATTCGATCGCTGATAGTCTATGCAGCTAATAGTTCATCCTTGGGCACTGAATGTTATTGATCATGAAAAGTGGACTACTGTGGTCCTGTAGCTCTCAGTTTTGTGTGCACACACTGCTTTTGACTTAACTTTCAGTCTGGAGTGCTGTGCTGTGGTCGGTTTGTTGACAACTTGTGTTGTCTTCTTCTGGTTCTTCCCTGTGGGTAGACTGGTTGGCTTTCCTCGCACAATGCTGGGGATACTGTTGCAGCCAACTACTGCGTCGACGAGGTTTCGTCTGAGGCTGTGTTGGGCACACTACAGAACTCCTGTTCGTCTTCGTGACAATATCAGGCTAGTGGCTACTGGAGTGAATTCGGAGTTTCACCAGTACTGCGTCCTAGTCTTTTCTGAAGAGATCTACTGCTAAGCCGTGTAGCAGTTTACTGCTCCGTGGTTTAAACTCGACTGAAGTAAGCTATGCTAGGTTTTGACATAGTCAGAACTGGCTCTAACCGCTCTGCCTGCGTCTCATTGGTTACAACTTTCTCGCCTATCGTAATTACGATGATGTCATAGCCTTAGCCAGCGTCAACTACCACTGTGTGTGGGCGGCATATGCTATTACTACGCTTGATTACTTTCATCGTCTGCTGCTTAACATTGAAATTCTAATCTTACATAGACTAACCAAGCTAAATATTAAAATAAGCAGAGTAAAACTAGTCCTCCTGCGACAGTTAGACATTGTTTATACGGACCAATCGTATCAAATTAGTTAGTTAGACATTGTTTATACGGTCCAATCGTACCGAGGTTAAACAAGAAAATGGAAATGACAAAGCGTAACAATAACAACAGCAGCAGCTGCTGCATCAACCACCACAAACACCTCCTGCACCTCGAACACCACCACCACCACTACAACAACAACAACAACAAAAATAGTTGTAAACACTATTTCAGGTCAATTATGAACGTTTTCATTAGCTCTGCAAGTTGACATTCATTCGTTCATTCATTCTAAATGCAACAACATCAACAATCAATGCTGCTGCTGTCACTGTGTATGGTGGATGCGATGGCCGTTGTCGAGCTTTGGTGATGATGATGATGATGATGATGATGATGATGATGATGATGATGATGATGATGATGATGATGATGATGATTAGAAGGAGGAGGAGAGGAAGAGACCAAGAGAGATATGCTGCTGATAACTGTGGTGCTGTTGTTGTTTTGTTTTTTTGTTGTTGTTGTTGGAGCTGCTGCAGCTGATGATGATAATTATGATGACGCACATATGCAGCAAACGACATCCGTGATGCGCTGAGCTGTCCACTTCATGCTCAAGGGACCAGCTTTTATGCTGGAAATTAAAAGACAGCCATTTCCAATACTGTTTTTGTTAGGGGAAGTTAGGGGTTATTTACAGTCTTTTTCCCCCTAAAATATTTTAAGACCAGAGTATTTACAACACTTGGAAATTCACTGATTCAGCTCAGTTCAGGGCGAATAATGGTCTTCTGAAGCACAAATGAGTATTCGTGTGCCTGTTGCTGCAACCGTCCGTACATCTTGCATTCTGGGTGGGACGTAGGACGGTGGACGTTGATTTAGTTCAAAAGCATCCACATTAGACCGATGGAATGGCGAATGGTAATCAAAGGCTCGCCAGGGCACAATGCACGAATGTGGTCGCTTCATGGGCTGGTAGGAAAGACAAGAAGGTATATTGTAAACTATGAGGTATAGTTTTATATTTTTTCCCGGAGACAAATAATGTGTCCCGATTTAACAGCAACAACAAAATCTAATTAAGATGGCAAGGTTACATATACTCAAAGTGCGCAAGCAAACTCTTAATCAAGGACTGCTGCTGTTAAAATAGGAAGGTACTTCCTCTGACTGACTCCATACCCCAAAACAGTAACAGAAGCTAAAACTGAAAAAATATCAACAATAGGTTTTATTACTTATTGTACATTTTGTTATGTAAAGCGCAATTTCCTATTTTAACTAAACGGTTATGGCTTTAATCCAGTTTCAAATGAATGAATAAGTGGGTGGAAAAGCCCCCGACTTTGTAGAATGGTCGCAAAGCATCTGGTACCAAAAACGTGGAAGGCGTAGGAAGCTCATTCAATAATCGTGCAGTTAGATCTCCCAGATCGCGCAATTATGTTGGCCAGTCTTAGATCCGCTCGTTTCGATGGGTAGGGCCTACTATTGTGGATACAAATAATTTTGTACGTAACGCTGTTAGAGTGCACTGTTTGTACACGGTATAGGCTCGTAGATAGTGTCTCCATCACACACTGAAATGTTACTCATTGGAAGTATGCAGTTGTTTCATAAATGCTGCTCCTTACTTTGTCAGCTAAAATACCTGTTCAAAAAAGCTAGCTATTGAGATTCAGTATGAAGAAAAACATATAGTTTTCTAACGTTACTTTTCCGCGCTGAAGTAGCCCTTTATTAAAAGCTATTGGAAAATACAACAATCCTTGAGCTATGACCTATGCAGGCAGGTCCAGAAGAAAACTCTACAAAACATTCTCTACCAATCAATCCGTAAGTTTTCTATGAGGGACAATTCCACTGCAAGGGCGTATCTGGTCCGTCTCTCCCCCCGCCCCTTCCCCCTCCCCCGGGCTCTATCCATCCCTCCAGGGCCCTCTTTGGCGAGCCTCACGTGATCTTGATAGCCGCTTAGTGCATCCATAATGACAAAATGATAGGGGCAGCGGTTCCTGATCATGGCCGTTCCGACACGCGACTATCCCTCAGATAGCTAAAATGGCCCTTTCCTGTTTGTATGTTCCGGTAGGCCTTTTTTTCTCGTTTTGTTAAGAGTGCTGTCCATAATGGCATGTGTGTGATGCGGGGAGGGGAGGTAGAGGGTAGTTATAAGCGTTTGAGCGTGCGTGTGTTTTGTGTGTGCGTGTTTTTGCGTAGTTGAGTAGGATATAGCTGGTCAGGTGGGTGTGCGGGTGTGGGGTGAGGGGGAGGAGGAGAAGGAGCAGGAGGGGGTTGTGGCTGTGGTGAAGCTGTGCATGATGTGTGCGTATTATATGGAGGAAGTAATGCGCTGGTGGATTGTGGCGTGTGGGTAGTGTGCATCTGCAGCTCTTCTCTCTCTCTCTCTCTCTCTCTCTCTCTCTCTCTCTCTCTCTCTCTCTCTCTCTCTCTCTCTCTCTCTCTCTCTCTCTCTCTCTCTCTGCGTGCTTCCAAGGTCTGTATAAGTGTATGTGTACTTTTTGTGTGTCTTTATGTCTGATGCCTGTGTTCTGATCTGTTTCGGGAGGTGGATTAGAAGATAGGTATGTCAGGGGGCTGGGTAAGTAAAAGGGTGGGGGGAGGCCTTTTGTTGTAGAGCGGAATCCACTTAATAAAGTCATCGGAGGCTAACACAACCCGCTTTGTATTTTCCATGTCTCGTTTCACTGCACGATGGACGATGCTGTAGTTTTCTATCTGCTATATCTTTTAATATGTCAATCATATTTTTTATTATTATTAGGTTTTTTTACATTTATTGATTCATTCATTACATTTTGATTTCTAAAATAAATAGAGTGTGAAAAATGTTCTGGAAGACGCTGTTGTCTGAGCGTTTGGGAGAGAAAACGTTGCCAGTTTAAGACGGAGGCGTCGATTGCTTTGCTTCTGCCTAGGATGCTGCTGATGATTGTTGTGAGTTCCTCAGCCGTCATCCCATTTGTTTCCTGTCTCTGCTGTCTAGGGTCCTCTCTTGGTGGACTTGTTGCTGTGTAGCTGATGTGATGCTGGAGGTGGTGTAACAGCAGAAATATTGACGACAAAATGTAGTAAATTAGCTTAGCGCGAAATAGATAGCATCGATTAAAACTTGACGTTAAGTCACGAGTTATCTAAAGAGAAGCACACACATGTTAAATTAACTTCCTTCAGACAGCTCTTCAGCCAGACACTCCAGATACAATCACGAAGACTTTGCGAACCAAGATTAGTTAGTTTACTTTAGCCAAACTGACCAGGTTCTCCGACAGCACTAAGTAGCTCCCGAGACACATATCTCTATTGAATCTATCCTACATTCTACCTCTGACACTCCAATTCAAGGATAGTTATACGTGTCTGATAAATAGGGCAGGTGAGGGAAATATTCAAATAAAAACGAATAATCCCGTATATGCGAGATTAACTCAAACGAGAGTTAAACGATTGGTCAGAAGGCCGGGCGACCCCTGCATAGTATCCTTGAGCCCCAGAATCTTAGCTAACAGTCGAATACGAACTACGAGGCTGCGAGGGTCAAACCAAGGAACAAACTGCAGTGTCCGCTTATCTCCACCTCATCGAGAGAGTGCTAGAGACTAAAATACGGTTTCACGAACCCCAGAGTCTAGAAGTAAGTTAACACTAGTAGTTTTGATACATGTATGTTTATATTATATTGATTGCCATGTATTAAGAAAATGTTCATGATATACAGTATATAGTTACAGAAACAGATTATTGTTTCTGACACATTGTGCATGTGGATTGATGTATCTTGGCCTTAAGATTCGGATCGAATTGTGCATATGGGAAACCCTGCAGGTGTCTGATGCTATGGACACTTTGCAGAGGAGACCGCACACTCATATCTGACGAGAATATTGTAGCCAGAGTTCTGACTTCTATAGGTCAGCTCTGGGACGGTTTGTGGGGACAAACGCATGACGCTTGCTCCCGTGGTACAGAAGGAGAACAACCAAGATTCTACCTCTCCACGTCCGAACCTCGCAGCTACGAGACTCACCCGACTCACCAGATTAACCTGAGAGGCAAGACCCCTCAGACGGACTCCATCACGCGCCGACGCGCAGTAGATAAGTCGCCCACAAATGCAAACTGAGTGCTAACCCTCGAGAAAATAGTAAACCACTTGAATAGACTCGCGTAGCATAGGATGAAGAAGACCTGCTGAACGACCTACCCAGCGAACTATATTAATTATTAATTTACCGGTTAATGTCGAAATGTTAAAGTTTGTGTTGCCTATATAAAAGTTGAAATCACATACATACGACTGGTGTCATTCTATTTGTATTGTTGTGTATCTCTTAGTTTTCTTCTCTTGAGACATAATAACCTAGTCTTTTGATTAGTAATACGCGTTTCTCTAATTGAGCCAAATGATACTAAAAGGCCCGAGAACAAATATAAATTTTATGTGACCAAGCACCGTGATCTGTCTCTCACACCACTCTGGAATTCTGGTAAAAGAACGATCGATAGTGGTAGCCTAACGCCCCTCTATCAATAAGTCTTACCCCCTAGTAAAATCATAGGCGGCGGAAGCGGGGGGGGGGGGGGGGGGGGGGGGGGGGGCAAGAAAAATATGGGGGGGGGGGGGGGCAAGGGGAGCACTAGGACCCCCTCCGAAAAATATTGGGGGGGGGGGGGGGGGGGGGGCAAACCTATACATTTGCCCCCCCCCCCCCCCAATATTCAGCCCCTCAAAAAACATTATTTGGAGGTTCAAACCAATATTTTCCCCCTTTCTCTGGACTGATGCAAGTTAACAATATCTGTGCTGAGACCATTTTCAAAGCACTGAAGGACTGCTTGATCAGACTTTACTTGCCAGTGCAAAACTGTAGGGGTCAGGCCTACGACGGGGCGAGTAATTTTCAGGGTCATGTGTCAGGAGTTGCAAAAGGATTCAAAGATGAGATCCTTGCTGTGACTGAAGAGTTGGCGACAGTTCTTGAAAGAAAACAAACGACTTGTGATGACGCAATAAACGCTGCTGAAATTTGTCTGAGAACACTGGAAAGCATGCGGCATGAAGATTGTTATGAGACATTTTTTGCTGACATCACAACGAAAGCTGCAAATTTGTGTGATGAGCCCTGCGTTCCTACACAGAAGCAGCCTCCACGAAGACTGGACGATGGCTCACAGGGTCACAGCTACTCTTGTCCATCTGCTTACTACAGACAGCAATACTGTGAGGCCATTGACAACACCAAAGAACATTTAAAGAGCCGGTTTGATCAAATAGCTCTCGACTTGCCAAGGAAAATGTAAGTTCTTCTAAGTGATGGAGCAGCAGGGAATAGACCAAAAATTCCTCAAGAAATCAAAGATACATATTCCGCTGACATCGACTTGGACAGACTCAAAACTCAGCAAGAATCCTCCCACATGCACCGGGTGACACCAGGAGGCGGCTAACTCTAGGATCACCATCTTCCAAGCACTGCCGGATGAACTGAAAGCTTCTGACACTGTGCGACGGATGCTGAGTGAAGTGGATAAACTTCTCAGACTGTACTTAATAATAATAATAATAATAATAGGCAATTTATACAGCGCTTTCCAAAATCACAAAGCGATTTACACAAACAAATGTAAACACAACATGCGTACATTGGTCAATAACACGCAACCACATATACATCGCAGCACCAAAAATAACTAACAACACTCACTCATGGCGCCTAAGAAAAGGCCTCTCTAAAAAGATGCGTCTTCAAGTTCGTTTTAAAAGACGCTAGTGAAGGACTGTGACGGACGGACCGAGGTAGCGAGTTCCAGGTCTGAACGGAGAAGAAACTGAAAGCTCTACCACCGTGTCTCACCCTGTGGTATTCTGGTACACGGAACATCCTTTCATCTGCAGAGGAGCGGAGAGACCGAGAAGGAACATAGACAGTCAAAAGTTCAGAAAGATAGCTAGGAGCAGTTCCAGAGATGATGTGGTAGCAGAGACATGAGGTTTTATATTTAATTCGTTGTTCAATTGGGAGCCAGTGTAGCTCTTGAAAGAGAGGCGTGCAATGCTGTGATTTCCGTGCTTTGAAGATGAGTTTAGCTGCAGAGTTTTGGACTTGCTGAAGAGGTCTAAGGACTTTCTGTGTGCAACCTACAAGGAGTGAATTACAATAATCCAATCTAGACAGAATGCATGCGCTAACTAGTGTTTTTGTTGCTTCTTGTGTGAGATACTGTCGAAAGGAGCTTATGCGTCTAAGTTCAATGTATGCAATCTGACAAGTTTTTGCAATGTGTTGCTGCATGGAGAGATCCTGATCGAGAAAAAACCCAAGATCGCGAACAGTGTCCGAAAAAGAAATAGAAGTAGTTTTAACAGTGATAGTTGAGGGAAGAGAAGAGGGGTCTGCAGATGACGGAGAAACACGGAGGGCCTCAGTTTTGTTATCATTTAGCTTGAGACGGTTGTTTGACATCGAAGATTTTACCTCAGTAACACAATCTTGAAGGGTCTGAACTAAATGATTGTAGTTAGAAGGAGAGTCAGAGTGATTAAGTTGGGTGTCATCAGCATACATTTCGTGGCGGACAGAATGTGAGTGAATGAGACGTGAGAGAGGAGAGGTGTACAGAATGAACAGAATAGGGCCAAGCACAGAGCCTTGAGGAACGCCAAAATCAAGCGGTTGTGCGGTAGATTTAATACCGTTTACGAGAACAGCGCTTGTTTTCTTTCTGAGAGATAAGACCGAAACCAGTTAAGAGCACTGTTTTGGATTCCAAAATCGTTATTAAGACGTGATAACAGAATTTCATGATCGATAGTATCAAAAGCGGCCGAAAGATCCAAGAGAAGAAGAACTGAAATTTTGTCTTTGTCTAAAGAAATCAGAAGATCATTTAGAACGCGAAGAAGAACGGTCTCCGTGCTGTGCCCAGGACGGTAAGCAGACTGATGAGAAGTAAGAAGACTGTGAGCAGATATATGGGAGAGAAGTTGCTGAAGGATGAGACGTTCAAGTAGTTTAGAGAGAAAAGAAAGATTGGATATAGGTCGGTAATTCTTCAGATCATTACCATCGAGGTTGGATTTCTTCAATAAAGGCTTGACGATAGCAGTCTTGAACTCAGGGGGAACAATACCAGATGTAATAGACTCGTTCATAATGTTGGTAATAGTGGGAAGTAAAATGTCAAGGTGCTCAAAGAGAAATTTGGTGGGCATGGGGTCAAGTTCACATGACTTGGGAGGAGTTTGAAAGATAGTTTTTTTGATGAAATCCTCTGAAACAGGACTGAATTTAACCAATGGAGTGCCAGAAAAAGTTGAAGAATGCAAAACAGACTGGTCTGGAGAAGGAAAACTTTGGCGAATTGTGAGAATTTTTTTGCAGAAGAAATCAGCAAAAATTTCCGGGAGCAGTTTTATATCAGACACCACAGGGAGAGACACCGGTTTTACTTTACCCAAAAGTGAGGACATGTTGTGAAACAGCTGTCTGCACGTTGAAGAGCTCGAAACAAGAGAGGAATAAAAAGCTGTCTTTGCGCTGTTTACTAAATCCGTAACCTTCTGCCTTGCAGCGTCATAGATCTGTTTATGTACTGTTAGCTTTGAGGCTTTCCAAGAGCGTTCAGCCCGCCTGCGCTCTCTCTTCAGCTCACGTAGCTGATCGGAGACAGCTACGTGACTTCACCATCCCAACCACAACTGGGATGGGACTTCACCATCCCAACCACAACTGCAACGGCTGAACGCAGTTTTTCAGCCCTAAAGCGGGTAAAAACATACCTTCGGGCAACGATGACGCAGGAGCGTCTAAATAAATGTCTTATAATGCATGTGTTCAAAGACAAAGTAGATCAACTAGACCTAGCGCAAACTGCTTACGAATTTATCAATACAAATGAATGCCGTCAGGCATACTTTGAAAAATTAACGGTGTAATTTCCCATGCCAAATGACATGCATGACTGCTGTTTTTGTTACTGTGATGGATCAACATTGCCAGGTCAGTTTCTCTCCCTTTCTCTCTACCCTTCCCCCCCCCTCTCTCTCTCTCTCTCTCTCTCTCTCTTATATGAACAGTTGTAGAAATATATGATATATATTTTTTCTCTCTCTCACATAGTGTCTATGAAAATAGTTCAAATTATTTGTAGTAAATGTCCAGGGCCGGACCTAGAGGGGGTGGGGATACCTGGGTTCTGGACCCCCCCCATTAAAAAAAAATTGAATTTTTTTTAATGCAAAGAGTTTCATTTTTTTACATTGTTTTTAAAACATTGCAGTTTTTAGTCACTTTTGGTCCAACGTACAAAGAGTTATTTATAGTCAATTCAACGGAAATCCATTTCAAGGGATCCGTTGAAACGTCCAAAGCGTTTTCCCGATGAAACGACCAAGTAACCCAACCCCTAAACCTAAATTAGTAAATGCAGCCATATTTTCTTGTTCTGGCCGCAAGCCTCTTCCAGCACTTTCGCCTTGATACTGCCCTAATCCACCAAAAACGACTTTTTAGAAATATTAATTAAGATGTTAAGTTGATAATTATGACAATTCGTTGTAACGAACATCCATTGAAACGACCATCGCTGAATCGTCCAAAAACATCGTTGAAAGGGAAACCCTTGACAGTGAAGCTGCAAAAAAGGACAAAAGATGTTGTCGATGCCTACTGGGAAATCAAAGAGGTCAGTAACTGCATGTCTTCTATTAGAAGAGATGTCGACACAGCGTTCGTTGCCTGGTTTGGTGAAGTCAGCAAAATGGCAAATGCTTTGACAACTGGTGTTATTTTTCCTCGTCAAGCATCCCGACAGACTCTCCGTGACAACCAATCTGCGGCCACTCCAGAAGAATATTTCAAGATTAGCATTGCCATTCCTTTCTTGGAACACCTGTCAACCGAATTGGACTCGAGGTTAAAAAATGCTGGCCTAGCAGTTGATGGTCTCTGTCTGGGGCCAATCACTTTAATAGACAACCAGGGTGGTTTCATGCAGGTTCCAGAAGGGGTGAAGACACTGGCAATGTTGTGAGAGTCTGACCTACCAGACAGCGCTACCCTTGATGCAGAATACCAACGGTGGGTTTGCAAATGGCGAAGTGCTGCTGAGAATGCGACAGCTATCATCCCATCCACGGCATCAGAAGCACTGAAACATTGTGACAGGGATTTTTATCCCAACCTGTTCATCATAAAGAACCTTTGCACCCTGCCTGTCACTACTGCCGAGTGTGAGCGTTCAAACAGTCAGTTGCGCAACCTGAAAAACTACCTGCGCTCTACAATGGGGCAACAGAGACTCAATGGACTTGCTTTACTGAAAGTGCACAGGGATGTTAATATTGACTTCAAAGAGGCAGTGAACTGTTTTGCCAGAAGATACAATTCACAAATGGTAATAATGCCGAGGAACCTAGTGCAGCAAGACTGAATTAAATGAAAGCAGGGCGGTGATGTTCATAAACTACAAGGTAAAGCTTTATACCGTTATGGATCAACAAAAAGTAGTGAATAATAATAGTATACAAAACATCTCTGCTGATAAATAAATGTTTGTTTGTGTGTGTGTGTTTTTTTTTTTTAAGGGAGTAGCAGAGGATAATTTTTGTACCCCAGAGTTTGTCAGTTCAATTGTTCAAAAAGCTCAAAGTCCCAGACCATCACAAATGGCTTTTTCAAGGTTCAGATTGCACCAGATTGCACCATTTTGCATCCTTGAAAAAAAAACAATTTCCGGGGGAGCATGCCCCCGGACCCCCCTAGAAGGCTCGGCGCTTCGCGCCTTCGCTGAATCTGTAACCCCCCCCCCCCCTCGACTTTTACAAGGTCCGGTCCTGATGTCAGTGAATAAAATGTGTGTGTGCACCCCCAATCCTGAGCAGCTTCCGCCGCCTGTGAAAATAAACGTATCTTCCCCAGAATTTCATCACAGGTGGTGGTAATTGTATTCAGTGGTATACATAAGGCGCGCGCGCGCTCGAGAAAGAGAGAGAGAGAGAGAGAGAGAGAGAGAGAGAGAGAGAGAGAGAGAGAGAGAGAGAGAGAGAGAGAGAGAGATGTGTATGAGTGTGCGTTTGCGCGCGCGTTGTATTGTGAATGTATGAGTGTATATGTGTGTGTATATATGTGTTTGTGCGTGTTTGTGCGCGTGTGTATGCGTGTGTGCATGTATGTATGTGTGTGTGTGTGTGTGTGTATGTATGTATGCGCGAGTTTGTATATATTAGTCTATATCTACGACTTTATTATTATTGTTGTTATTATTGATATTACATGTCCTGTCATTATTAGTATTAGTATTATAGTATTACATGCACTAGTACTGTGTTATGACTACAATGCTTCCATTGACCATGATTAATGCTAAATGCTTTAAATGATGAAAACCGAGCTGCGTTGCTTGGGCCGCGAGCCGAACAAGCATGCTTGTCGCGGGTCAAGCGGTATGAAGAGTGCCTAAGAAACGACCAGCAGAAGCAAGTTTGTTTTGAAAATGGCGTACATTTCGAAGCGCATTGTGAAGCCGATAGTTTTATAGGATATTTCTTTCGCGTTTGGCGGTGACAGTGCACACGATCTGTCATTGTTATTATTATTATTATTATTATTAGTAGTAGTAGTAGTAGTAGTAGTAGTAGTAGTAGTAGTAGTTGTTGTTTTTGTTGTTGTAGCAGCAGCAGTAGTAGTAGTATCTAGTAGTAGTAGTAGTAGTAGTAGTAGTAATAGTAGTTGTAGTAGTAGTAGTAGTAGTAGTAGTAGTAGTAGTAGTAGTAGTAGTAGTAGTAGTAGTATTTATGCGCCTAATCTAGATTTAGCTCTATTCGCTCACATGAATACAGAACAACTTTAACTATAAAACAGAACGAGGAAAACTCATGAACTATTAACAATAAGCTTATAAACACACACACACACACACACACACACGCACGCACACACCCACCCACGATTGAGTACATATCCACTCCCGCCTGAAGGGGTGATAAAGAAGTCGCAGCAGTCACGCAAACGTCTCCATCTTCAGACTCTGGAGGTAGCTTTTCTTTGGTGGCAGAAGGGTCTTGGATTTTGTAGGTGTGGCTCTTCTGCACGCCAGCCACATCTACATGAATACCTCCTTCACCAGCACAACATCCAGACTGGCCAGCTCACCAGCATAACCCTGAAGGTCCCTCTTTTGTCCTGCCGAAACAAACAACAGATCCATGGTGTCGCCCACCCACCCTTGATGCCATGCACTTATGTATGTTAACAACAAAATTAAAATAAAATTTATAATGAAATATATATGCCCATATAAGAAGAACACTTTTTAATTTGAAACTTTATTGTCCCTTTTTATCGGGAAATTAGGGGCCACCTCTCATGGTGAAGGCGTAGTCGCAGCCTACGGCGTGCTTAAACCCAACCTACCTAATAGTAGTTGTGTTCTCAGATTAGCCGGAGAAAACCCCCGAGACGTTGCCCCAGTCGAACGTTCATATTCGGAGAAACATAATGCCCAGATGCTGGATCGATCTCACACCTGTCAGGCACCATTGGTTTCTAGCCTGTGGACAAAGCAAGTTCGTCCCGCCTTAGACCACTCGGCCACAACGCTCGCTGTCTGTCATAGTAACACTCACAATTATCCTATCCTATGCTATCCTATCCTATCCTAACCCGTAACTCGAAGGTCGTTGGGGCACCAAAGATGATCGTTTAACCAGCGTACTCCATCTTTCTCTGCCCTCAGGAACCCTGATGGCTTCGCTCAGTGTCAAGTCAGTCCATTCTCGAATGTTGTCCTCTCACCTCTTTTTCTGTCTCCCTTTATGTATATATTTTAATAACGTACCTCTTTATACAAACATAAATCGTCCTTCCTTACGTAGTTTCTCCTTTGAGTAATATAGTACTACTACCTTGTATGTGCGTGTGTGTGTACGTGCCTGTGTAATTTTGCGCGTGTGTGCGTGTGTATATATGAATGTACGTGTACTTGTTTGTTTTGTGTGTGTGTGTATTTGCTAATGTTTGTATGTCCTTACTATTGGTCCTGAGTTGGCTCGGAAGAGTCCGCTGGACCTAAAACAATAATCATGTAATGTAATGTGTCCTTACTGGCTGCCATTTTGGGTTCTCAGCTGGATATTAAGTGAAAAATGTGAATACCACAAGTCACCAATACATCCTAATTACAATGTAATCCTATTTCTATTCATCTTAATTTTCTTTTGAAACCTACCCAGTTATATTTTATGTAAGAAAAACACATTCACACAGCGGGGACACCATGTTTCATTTGTTTCGCTCTCTGTTTGGACTGTCCTCACCAACGGTAAAAGTAGAAAAAAGGATGGAAAAAATAAGAAAGCAAAATGTAATCCAATCGGTTTATTTTGTCCGTTTCTTTTTCATTTGTCATATATTTTTAATTGAAGTGAAATTCAGTGTTACAATCGATGTCATATTTCTTGTCGTTTGGGTTTGTTTCTTATTTTTTGCTGCCATATGGTGAATATAACGGAAATGAGAAATGTTTTATGTTGGTTTTTAGACAACTCGGTTTTTAACTTGCATTGGTGAAGAAAAGGAAATTTGAGACTGCGTATGAATTGAAGAAATTAAGGAGGAGAAGAAGAAGAAGAAAAAGAATAATAATAAGAAGTTGAACAAGAAGACATAGAAAAGAAGAAGAAGAAGAAGAAGAAGAAGAAGAAGAAGAAGAAGAAGAAGAAGAAGAAGAAGAAGAAGAAGAAGAAGAAGAAAAAGAAAAAAGAAGAAGAGGAAGAAGGAGGAGGAGTAGGATGAGGAAGAAGAAGAAGAAGAAGAAGGAGGAGGAGGAGGAGTAGGAGGAGGAAGAAGAAGAAGAAGAAGAAGAAGAAGAAGAAGAAGAAGAAGAAGAAGAAGAAGAAGAAGAAGAGAGAAGGAGTAGGACGAAGAAGAAGAAGAAGAAGAAGAAGAAGAAGAAGAAGAAGAAGAAGAAGAAGAAGAAGGAGGAGGAGGAGGAAGAAAAAGGAGGAGGAGGAGGGAAATGGGGAGGGAAGGGTAAGGAGATGCAGAAAAAGGGAGCAACTGAACATCCAACGAAAACTAGGATTAGAAGAAAAAAAAATTAAAAGATGACGAGGCTGACAAAACAAAAATTGTGAAATAACAAAACGAAAATGCGAAATCATAAAAATAGAAAATAGGAAGTTGTGGAGGGCCCGCCAATTTCACTCATTGCAATAAAATGGATACGACGTGAGGTTACCCTACAGGTTACATGATTGATCTCTCCCGATGGAAGAGGTTCTTTTTTTTTCTCATCAAAAACCCACAAGAAAACGGGGCTGTATCTTCGATCCACATATCTTTTCCTTTCAATCCCCATCTTTCCTTAACCCTCCCCTCGCCAGAGCTCCCCTTCCTCTCCCAGGCCCGTACCCTCATTTATCTCTTTTCTTTTTACATTTCCTTTCAATTCTTCCTTGTGGAGACATTATATGTTAAAGTGTGTCTGAGTTCGAGATCAAAATTTCCGCACGCAGAAATAAAATAAAATAAAGTGTTTCTCCTTTTATACTTTTTTTTAAACTTCACGTTTAGAGAGGACTATTTATTTTACGTTTTCATACATCAATTGTTTGTGTCTAATATTTGCAAAAACTAAATCAAAAACAAACAATTAAAAATAAAAAATAAAAAGTCGTCTGCTAAAGCAGTAGATGGTTTATCTCACCTTGGAAAAAAGATACAGATACATGTAGCGGTGTTTGACGAACATGCTCCGTCCTAGGAAATAACCAAGGGGGAGTATCGTGTGCTGTGGTATTGAGTGACGCGTAATGACGGGATCAAGACCCTTTCTGCGTCATCGTCGATGTTGGCTGTCGCCTTTAGTCATATTATAACGGCTCTTCTTGTTCTTCTCGTTCTTGTTCTCGTTCTTGTTCTTCTTGTTTTTATTCTTGTTCTTCTTGTTTTTATTCTTGTTCTTATTTTTGTTCTTGTTCTTCTTCTTCTTTGGTCCTGATTTGGCACGAAAGAGTCCGCTGGACCTAAAGCAATAATCATGTAATGTCTTCTTCTTCTTCTTCTTCTTCTTCTTCTTCTTCTTCTTCTTCTTCTTCTTCTTCTTTTTCTTCTTCTTCTTCTTCTTCTTCTTCTTCTTCTTCTTCTTCTTCTTCTTCTTCTTCTTCTTCTTCTTCTTCTTCTTCTTCATCATCATCATCATCATCATCATCTTGTTTTTGTTTTTCTTGCTGATGTTGTTGTTATAGCTCTTCTTCTTCTTCTTCTTCTTCTTCTTCTTCTTCTTCTTCTTCTTCTTCTTCTTCTTCTTCTTCTTCTTCTTCTGTTTTATAAATAAGCGATTATCCACATCTAAACCCTTCTTCTTCTTCTTCTTCTTCTTCTTCTTCTTCTTCTTCTTCTTCTTCTTCTTCTTCTTCTTCTTCTTCTTCTTCTTCTTCTTCTTCTTCTACTTTATAAATAAGTGATTACCACATCTAAGCCATTGATAACAAGAAAAGAAAAGTGTGGGGAAATTAATGTATTGGAAACGGGAGCTATCGTAAATTACAATTATAACTCGGTAGACAAATGTTTTGTGTGTCATTTATCAAATTGTGTTTTAAAAAAAAGTTGGTCTGTATATGTGTTTACCATCTGTTTTTTGTTTACCTTGGCCACATGCTGAAAATGATCCGCCTCCTTCAGTTGCATTCTGTTTTCTGATTGGCTATCCGGAGACGTCACTCAAGACAGCGGACATTGCAATTTGTATACAATTCAAAACCTGCGGCTTACGGCTAAACTTTGTTTCTCTTGTAAAGACGGTATCGAGGTATACTACAGCATTAGCATAAATGTTTTAGCTTTTTATTAGTAGTTGTTAATAACGTTAACAAGTGTAAAATTATTTTAAACTATTAATTTTCTGTTCTTGCTCTCGTTCTTGTTATTCTTGGTTTTGTTCTTGTTCTTATATATAGATTGAGAGAGAGAGAGAGAGAGAGAGAGAGAGAGATAGAGAGATTAGCTGGAGAGGAACAAGAACTTGAACAGCTGGTACAGAGGCTTGACACCACCTCCAAAGCCTATGGAATGGAAATAATTGCAGAGAAGACCAAAATATTGACCAACAACACCAACACGGACGTCAAAGTCCAAGGCCAATCCCTCAACACAGTGCATAGCTTCAAATATTTAGGAGCCATTGTATCAGACAATGGGTCCCGACAGGAAGTCCTCTCCAGGATCGCACAAACAACTGCTGCCCTGGAGGTTGAAGCCAATTTGGAAAGAAAGGACCATCAGTCTACATTCCAAGGTAAGATTGCTGCGCTCCCTTGTCATCTCCATCTTCCTATATGCTTGCGAAACATGGACTCTCACAGCATATCTCCAACGAAGAATACAAAGCATGGAGATGAGGTGCTACAGAAGACTTCTCGGCATTTCCTATACCCAGCACATCACCAACGACGAAGTCCGACAGACCATCACACAAGCCATTGGACAACACGATGGCCTGCTCACAGTGGTGAAAAAACGGAAACTCCGATGGTATGGCCACGGCACCAGATCATCAGGTCTTGCAAAGACCATCCTGCAAGGCACAGTGCAAGGAGGTAGAAGAAGAGGGAGACCGAAAAAGAGGTGGGAGGGCAACATTCGAGAATGGACTGGTTTGACACTGAGCGAAACAATCAGGGTTGCTGAGGACAGGGAAAGATGGAGTACGCTGGTTGAACAATCATCTGTGGTGCCCCTACGACCTCCGAGTTACGGGATGGGATAGGATAGGATACTTGTGACATATATATCGATTTTGTCCCTTGTTTTGTTTTATTTTGTTTATTAATTATGAAAGAGTTATGTCGTAATTTTTCTTACTAGCATGCCAGCAAAGGAAGGGGAGAGTTTGGGGAATGGAAGCACAAGCAAAAAATCAAATCAAAAGTCATATAGGTGCACGAGTTCGCGTTTGGTACAAAATGAAACATTCGATGTCCGACATCGTAACCGCATTGAGGACGCAAATATCTTTCTACTGTGTGATCGATCAGTTATAATGCAAAGTGGTTTTGTTTGTTTTGCTCTTTCTCTCTCTAACAACCTTTAGTCTCTGTGCCCCACTTTTCTCACGTATTTGTAATACTGTATAAATTGCACCCACCCACCCACACACACACACACACACACCCACACACACACACGCACACAGAGATGAACATACACAACGCTCGAACTTCTGTCCCAAAATCCTAATCAAAGGAGGTTGTTTTTATATTTTGCGCAATTTTGAATAAAACACGCGCTTTTTGTGGAATTATTTTGTTGCCGTCTGTCAATACCAAGCTCCCAAAACGGTATAATCGCTGAACAGCCTGACGGTTAGATTAAAGAAAATGACATTCATTCAATTCCTTCCATGCGTTTCATGAAAAGTTTGAATCCTCTTTTATTGTTAGCGCCAAGAAAATATGCCGCCTGGCTAAATTGCGAGTTATGATTATTGCAATTTAACATTTCTTGACACATGACAAACAAGATTGATCAAAATGCGGTAGCGCAGTTGGCTCAACGGTGTGCGCAATGGCAAAACTACTGAAGCATTTTATGCCAAGCGATAACATAGCAGCCCATGCAGGTAGTGGTTCGAGGCCCGTTGAAGGTCTACAGCGCCGAAACAAAAATGACACGACCCTTAGAAACAGTTGGTTCAGTATTGTACTCAAACAGGCAAAAACAGATGAAAAATTGAATGTCAGGCGCGGCGATAACAGTGCATGCTGCATAGGCTGTGGTTCAAAGCACGTTGACGTCGTGGTGCTTACAATAATAATAATAATAATAATAATAATAAGAAGAAGAAGAAGAAGAAGAAGAAGAAGAAGAAGAAGAACAAGAACAACAATAATAATAATAATACTAATACTAATAATAATACTAATACTAATACTAATACTAATAATAATAATAATAATAATAATAATAATAATAATAATAATAATAATAATAATAATAATAATAATAATAATAATATTAATAATAATAATAATAAGAAGAAGAAGAAGAAGAAGAAGAACAACAACAACAACAACAACACCAACAACACCAACAACAACAACAACAAGAAGAAGAAGAAGAAGAATATGAATATGAATAATAATAATTTAAAAAAAAAACATATGACCCTGAGACAGTCCGCACCTACTTTTTCAAATGAGAGAATAAATCTAGGTAAAGTCAGTGCACGCATGCATTCCACGCACGGACTTTAAAGATCCACACGAATACACCCAACAAGCACAAGGTCCTTTCTCCCTAATCCCCGGTCGCCCATGATTGTGCTCAGTCGCCTGGGCATTCCACGCACGGACTTTAAAGATCCTGACGCTCAAGTCCTTGACCGTTGAGTACCGTCCATACAAATACACCCAACAAGCACCAGGCCCCTTTTCCCCCAAACTCCGGTCGCCTAGGATTGTGCTCAGTCGCCTGGGCGTCAGTCTATGCGCCCAAAGGTTGCGATGTTGCAAGGGGCGCCTATGGCGGCTTAAGCTAGATCCTGTATTGGCTTGCGCCTTGAACAGCTCTCGAGGTGGAAACGCGCTATGTAAGAATGGTAAAATTAATAAACGACAAAACAAGCGGTAATATGAAAGAAATCCCATTCCTTAAAAAAAATACTTCGTAGACTTTCAGGCATCATAAAGATATTTTCAGATTTGCCTTTGGCAACATAGGCGAATTGTCTTAAATTATTTTAGCGGGTTTGAAAGGTCGCGATTTAAAAACAGTGTTTGTTTGCCTGTTTATTTATTTCATTTAACGTCTATTCAACGAAGTGATTTTAGACTAGAAAATAAAAGGAAGTTGGGTAAAAAGAAGGATATTTTCTACTTGGATGGGGGAGAGGAGATAACATTCAAATAAAATATTACAGTAACATAGCATGAAATAAAATCAAATAGAAACTAAGTAGTCATACTCATATTTTTAAACAAAAGAAATTAAGTAGTCAAACTCATATTTCTAAACAATTACAATAAAACATATCAAACTTGTTAAATGTTCATGTAGAGAAAGTCAATGTTGTGGTGTTGTCCTGTACTAAATACTCAGAATAAACATTCAAATTTTTATAAAAATTGTCTTACAGAACAATAAATTATAGATTTATCGAAGGTTATCAAATATTCACTGTTTTTATTTTGAATATTATGAATGTTCTGTGGAATATATTGTGCTACTACACTGCAGTCATAAATGATATGATTTATAGTTAAATTTTCATTGCAAATGCAAACAATATCCTTGCAATATTTTGTCCTCCAAGAATTTAAAGCAAGGCGATGTGCTAAAGAGGTTATTGTTCGAGGAATCTGTGAATGTTCACTATATTTTTTTTAAGAAATTTATTTTCAGTTATATTATAAATTTCATTTGGTGATAAGGGATGTCAATGTGGTTAACACTTTGTTGATATTTCACCCCTTCCTTTGCTTTCCTGTCTGCCCAATCATTATGATTTAAATCACAATAAGATGGTATCCAACAAAATTGAACATTAGTGCCATTGATAATTAAGCAAGGTATACGTTTTTTTCATATATAATATCACCGTGGTGAAAAAACGTAAACTCCGATGGTATGGTCACGTCACCAGATCATCAGGTCTTGCAAAGACCATCCTCAAGGCACAATGCAAGGAGGTAGAAGAAGAGGGAGACCGAAAAAGAGGTGGGAGGACAATATTCGATAATGGACTGGCTTGACACTGAACGAAACAATCAGGGTTGCTGAGGACAGGGAAAGATGGAGTACGCTGGTTAAACGATATTCTGTTGTGCCCCTACTGTCACGTGGGGTTTATTTGTTACTGGGCTCTGCACAATGGAATGCTGCAACCCTCACGCTTTATTCGATGGGAACTGCTAGTTAGTCACCCGGTGAATTACTTTAATACATTTATTTGTTTAGCTCGGTCTGTGTTACGGCTGGGGTACAGAGATAGATAGAAAAATGGTAAAAGATCACTGCCACACTAGCTTTCACACGGCTATGAATAATATGTAGTCCAGCCACTTGATAACAGTTAAAATCACACATTTATTTCTTCTACTCTATACAAGATCTTCGATGTACTAATCTACCTTAAAACGTCATAAGTCAATGCAAATAGTTCGATCGCTGATAGTCTAGGCAGCTGTTATGTCTTCATAGGGCACTGGCTACTAGAGTTCATGTAGATTGGACTACTGTGGTCCGTTTTACTATAGTTTCTGAAGAGTGGGACTACTGTGGTCCTTTTGCTTATCAGTTTTAGTGCACTTTTTCCGTGTCACTTAACTTCAGTGTGGTGTGTTTGAAGCCCTTCGTTGAGGTAGCTTCTGGTACACGCTGGGTCGTCGTGTAGTTTGGTTCCTTTACAAGCTGTGTTGTCTTGGAGGGTGTTTTCCAGGGTTGCTCTCTCAGTCCTGTGCTGTAGAGGCTAAACAGCCAACTCGTCTTTTCTGTTGAGTTGGGCGCACGTCATATCTCGCCTGCTCGTCTGTAATATAAGAGACGAAATCTGCACAACCCTGAGTAATAGGTCTGTGCAAAGCGTCTCACTGAAAGCCAAAGTAGCCCTCAGTGATAGCTCCACATCTCTATACATGAGCGACGAACATTCTGCTACGTCCGTGGTCCACTGGAATCTCAACTCTAATTTCCTATACATACATAAATATAAATCGTAGCTAATTATACACATAAAGAATTAATAATATTATAAACATTCAGGTGTACAGCCACTGGTCTGCAAACATACATATAGGTTCAACAACAGTGGGTCCGTACATAATTCAAGATGGCGTCGGCCGGTCGTCTTTTGCCTCGTGGTCAGCTTCTCCACGTGTTCAGGCAAAGTCGGCCTAACAATTCAAGTCTATGCATAGCAAATTCCACAAACATAATTCAACAATAATATAAATATATCACGATGAAACAAAAGTATGTTCATTTACCTTCTTGACAATGTCAGGCTCCGTGGCCACTTGATTGAATTCTAAGATTCCCAAGCACTGCTTCCTGGTCCAACAGTGGAGATATTGCTCTACTCAGGTGTAGCTGTGTACACTCTGGCGTCTTACTCTCAACTGACCTAATACCTGGTTTGGACTGAATCAGCCAGACCTGGCTGAGTCCATTATAACCTGTGTTCTCATTCGCTGGTAATAGACTCGCCTACCGTAGCTACGATGATATCATTGCCGGCCGATTCAACACACACAGTGCTGACGTCACTACACTGTTTGCGTCAAGCTCGCAGTGTGTGTACCTCAGTTATACTATTGCTACGCCTGATTACTTCCATCGTCGGCTGCAGCCTAACATTAAAATTCTAAGATTACATTGACTAAACAAGCAAACACGTAAAGTAAGCAGGGTAAAACTAGTCATCTTGTCACACCTACGACCTCCGAGTTATGGGATAGGATAAGATAGGATAGGATAGGATAATATCACCTCTGTTTTTATTAATATTAGAGTCCCAACTTTGAAGAACTGATATGGATTCTACACATAATAATAATATATTATAAAAAGGTCTTTTGTTGACTCAAGATCTTATTGCCATAAGAATTGCAGTACGTTCTGCAGTATAAATTGAACGATCGTTACCTAAATACAATGATTCACTAATTTTTAAAGCAAGTATAACATAACCAGCCTCTGCTTGGCTTGATTCTAAAACAGAACCATCAGAATAAATTTGCAAATAAGAATAATATTTTTGTTTGTTTTATATGTTCATAAGCTTCTGTTGCTAGTAATAACCTATTTTCTTTTTTCCTTGTAGCAGTATATTCAAAATCATATTTTGCTCGATTAAATTCCTTTATTGGTATAGGAATTTTTGGTATTTTTAAAATAAGATTTTGATTTAGGAAATAAATTTGATCCCGGTAAAAGTTCATTCGTATAAGTTGCTATTGTTTGTAAATAACTGACACCCTCTGCTCTGTTTGGATAATCTAAATCAGATCTTACTTCTTGGTCTGTATCAGTGAAATTCTTTGAAGCAGAGGCTCTAACTATGTATTTAGCGCATGATAATTTTCTCTATCATTTAATGGTAATACTCCAGCAGCTTTATCGTCAGTTTTGTATGTATTGGACTACCCATATCCATTTTAATTGCTTTACTGTCCATACTCTGAAGTTGTTTCAGTAAATATTTTGGTGCAGAAAAATATACCTCTTGTCCGTACGTTAATTTAGATCTGACAAGTATGCACACAAGATAAATAAGATTTTTAGTATCACGTCCCCATTTTTGGAAGCTTATAATCTTGATTAAATTTAAACTTTTATGGGCCTTTTCCAACAAATAATGTATTTTTTTTTCAACTTAGTTTAGATGTAAAATATACATATTAATACATATATACATATATAAATATTTCTATATACAATAAATTTTATTTTCTGTAAATATTGCAAATCTTTGATATCAATATAAAATTTTGGCAAACGTTTGGGTTTAATTCCATTATTAAACAAGATAATGTTTGTTTTTTCTTCTGATAATTCCAGTCCATTATCCTTCAGGTAAAAATCAATATTGTTCAGTTCATTCTGATATAGCCTTTGAATATGTTTTATTTCATATATAGATGTTTTTCTTAATATTGTTTGGTATTGTTATTGTTAGTGTTATTGTGTTATGTCTAGCTCTTTATTTCTGGACTTCCCAACCAAAACGATAATACTAAATGCTAACTTTCTTTTAACCTGGGAGGTGGTGTATAAGAAAAAAGAAGAAGAAGAAGAAGAGGAAGAATAAGAAGAATTAGTAGGTATATTTTATTACCATCTACTAAAACCAAAGGTCATTAGAGACGACCTATACAAAGGGGATTTAAAAGTGTGAATAAAATATCAATAAAGGAAAAACAGTAAAACGGTGAAATCGAGTACAAACTAGACCTAAGTATACAGGGATGATTGAAAACATAAAAAGAGCAATATACAAACTTGCATTGACAACACTCATAGACATTGTATTTTCAAGAAATAACTAAAAATATAAATAAATATGAAAATAAATAAAGCGTGCATACATTCGAACTTGCAAATAATCACACTCACGCACTAAACAACAGAATCGTTCAGGTGTTAGTACAGTTTAATATACCTTTCTCTCTCCAACTCTCACTCTTACTCTCACTCCCCCTTCTCTCAGCCGCATGCAAGACAAAGCACTCACGAAAATGCGCGCGCCCGCAGAAGCACGCACACAAACAAACACCCACAAACACATACACACGTTTCACAAAAACAAACATATTACTTTACTTCGTTTACGTTAAGGCACAAAACGAACAGTCAGACAGCAAGCATTCAACGCTAAATATCCAGCCAATGCGTACAGAAAAGAAAAGAAAAGATTGTAAACTTAACAAACAAACGAACAAGGCAGGCATATTACAATTTAGAAAACACAAAATAGAGGTATATGCCACATTATAAAGTTAAGATATGCAAATAATGTTTAAAAATAGGGATATATATTAAGATCATGTCTTATTATGCAATTATAAACACATTTACACACACCGCTCCTCCCAACCTCCAAACACTCATTAACGCACACGCAGACATGCATGCAGGGGCAGTCATGCCCACATAATCACTCATGCACACTCACTAACTCACGAGCAACTTTTCATGTCGAGGCTACGGGGAGGGGCAAGGAGAGGGCTGACTGCAAAGCTTGGGAACCCATCTATTGTCATGTATATATATAAATTGCTTAGCCGGAAGTCCTTCTTCGCCTCTACTGTAAAGTTTGTCCGGTATGGACGCTGATCTGGGCAGGTGCTGGGCGCTGCGGATCGGCCTGCTGTGCGCTCAAAACCCGCGAAATCGTTATAGCCACATTTCCTTACTGAACGTTTAACCGTTTCTGAGATAAATAAATAAACAAAATGTCCACAAACTGCAATAGCCTCATTCCTCACGCTTCCGATTCAACCCGTGTCAAGAACGTGCCGTTCCGTAATTCCGCAAATTTTGTTTTATTTCCATTCAAAACACTTTTGCACTCATGTCACCAATCTTACAAAATTTTGTGTTTAAGCAATTAAATTTGATTAATTAAAAATCGAATCGAGGTTTCAGCATGTTTTCCCATATAGACCAAAAAAATTATGGTATTTATACGAAGCATTGGTAGCTCACTTAGTAAGACATTCGCCTACCGTGCAGGCGACCCAAGTTCAAATCTCCCGCGGGCCATTTTTTACACTACAATATGGATATTTTTCTTTTTAATTTAGGCTTTATACTTTTAACTTATTTATTATTATTATTATTATTATTATTATTATTATTATTATTATTATTATTATTATTATTATTATTATTATTATTTATAAACTAATAATAATTATATTAATAATAATTATTATTATTATAATAATTATAATATCTTATATCAAATTTTATTTTAAAACCTTGGTGTTTTTTATGATTTCTATTTGTATTATTCTATATTCAATATTATTATTATTATTATTATTATTATTATTATTATTATTATTATTATTATTATTATTACTATTACCAAGGATCGGGATGGGGTGGTACGTGTATATAAAAGGGGGCTACGGGTAGGTTTAAAGGGACATGGGTAGGCATAACGAGGATACGGGTATATATAAGGGGGTATGGTGATGGTGGATTCCTTTCATCCATACCAGCGAAACGATCAACGGGGAAGTATCAAGGAGGGTACAGGTAGGTTACAAGGGGGGTACGGAAGGTATCAAGGGGGTATGGAGAGGTATCAAGTAGGTTCGGGGAGGTATCAAGGGGGTATGGTGAGGCATCATGGGGGGGACGGGGAAATATCAGGGGGGGGGGGTATGGTGAGGTATCAAGGGGGATATGGGGAGGTATCATCGTCCAAATGAAACTCGCAGACAACAGTTGTCTCTCTGTCTACATTTTAAACAGCAACCCTGGCTTGCCAGGGTACAAAACCACTAGTTGATAATAATTAAATTAGTGCTGCAGTCTCTAAATGAGACAACTATTTAATAAATGTTTCAGTTATCTGCCATCCAAACAATTCCACGAACGGACTCTTCACCAAATTGCACTATTCGTCGTTAAGGTGTAGTCTTCAAGCGACAAAAAACAAATGTCAATGTTTGTTAACGTCGCAGTTGGCATTCACCCCACACATGTACCCACCATGCCTTTTTTTTGTTTCGTCTTCAAAGTCACCTAGCCAGTATCTGTTGGTTCTAGACAGTTTATAAAGTCCAGAGGCATCACCTCCGCAGGCCATCTTCCCGAGCCAAAAACTAACTATAGAATCCCTGGGACTGCATGCATTATTAGCTAGGCTAATTCTTGTGGAACGGGAGACTATAATAATTATTCCCTTCTAGATTAGTTCTAGCCTTATTGTAATTGTATTGTTTTGCTCTTTAAAGTTCGTGCACACATATCCTGGTTTAAAGACTTAAGCGGCTGAGACGGAATCTGGAAAAAAATAACTGATCCGAAGAAGTTCCAAAAAAGAAAAATTGAAAATCTGAGAAGGCAAATTACAAAACCAAAGCTTCCTTTTTCTGACTTTGCTTTACAATGGTTTCGATATTCGTGCGTACAGCTCCTGGCCCGGACAGAGAACTTAAGCGGTGGGGACGCGAAGGAGGAAGGCTAATCGAATCGTGGTTGCTGATAAAGATGATTAGATGAGACAGCAGCGCTCCTGCTCCGCATCGCATATCCACAGTACCGTGTGCATTTCTCCCACCCGTGCTCACTCCCTTACTGCACGCTAACATTCAGAGAGCACGATTTCACGTGCGTAATACAAACATACGCACGCAGTACCAAAACACCCAAGCGCAAAACGACACAAGACAACACACAGACACAGAAACAGAAACACACAGAGAGAGAGAGAGAGAGAGAAAGAGAAAGAGAGAGAGAGAGAGAGAGAGAGAGAGAGAGAGAGAGAGAGAGAGAGAGAGAGAGAGAGAGAGAGAGAGATTATATCTCTTCCTCTCATACATAAACACATTGCGCATCATTCTCTACAGCTCGCACATGAAGTAATGACAGCTTAAAGTTCTTTTTCATTTTTATATTCCATTTTCCGACCTTACAGCATCATCTTATTGTGTTTGTGATTAAGGGATTGCTCAATGCAATCTGAATAACACCTAAATCAACAAACAAGTGCTACGACTTTAACGACAAACACGTGTTAAGACTTTCACTGTAAACACGTGCTACGACTAGCTTGACCACAGATATTAAAGTTGCCTTCCTCGGGGCTTCTTCGTTGCCTTCACTAACCGTAATGTCATAACCTCTGTGATAATGAGCAGGCAGTTCGACTATTGCCACTTCGACCTTGTGCTTTAGTTTGCCTGACTGCACCTTTGTTTTGGATGACCAATATATACCCTTGATTTCATTGATTGTAATACTTGACTTTGTGACGATGACCATTGCATCTTTCTGTTCACCTCATTGCTGGCACTGGTGGACGTTTCTAGGCCGCCGTCGCCGTGGGTATCCGGGGATAAATTCTGAGAAGGGCGAATTAAACAGTTTTAATTGACGATCGTCCTGCGCGATGAGAGGTCGTCTTGACAATCGCCGTTTACGGTCTACATTGCTGGCACTGATGGACGTTCACCTCGTAGGGGTGCCGGAGGTTTCTGTATAAATAGTATCCCCACTTTTTAGAAATGTTGTGCTTTAAATTCCCACTGTCGCTGTCTTTCTTGTTCTTTCTCATTCCTGTTCTATCAATCTACTTTACTATCTTCTTCTTCGCTAGACCAGTCACCTACCTTTTTTCTTAAAAACTCTTCCGGGACAAAACCCCTCATCTACGTGTGAAGTCTCTTTTATCGGCTTGGCAACGTTGGTGTGGCATGGAGACGATGTGCTGCAGAAGACTTCTAGGCATTTCCTAAACTCAGCACATCACTAACAACGAAGTCCGACATACCATCACAGAAGCCATTGGACAACACGATGACATGCTCACAGTGGTGAAGAAAGGGAAACTCCGATGGTATGGCCACGTCACCAGAACATCATGCCTTCCAAAAACAATCCTGCAAGGCACGGTGCAAAGAAGCAGAAGAAGAGGGAGACAGAAAAAGAGGTGGGAGGACAACATTCAAGAATGGACTGGTTTGACACTGAACGTGACCTCGGCGTCTCCTCGTGGGATGTCTTTGTTGGACAATGACGGCTGGTGGGGTGCTTTCGGTGTTGCCAGTAGGGTTGATTCGGCGGATCTTTTGTGCGGATCGGGGTGAGTCCTCTTTCAGCCAAGTTGTGGTCTTGATTTTGTGGTCCTGATTCGGCTCTTTGCAGTCCGCTGAACCCTATAAGCAATGAAGAACTAAATAACGAACAGGATGGACGTTTCTAGCCGCCGCTGTGGTAGGTAGGGTTGGGGGCAGGTGGAGGGAGTCCCAAGAAGTTCAAGTTCATTGTGCTATGCCGGTCATTGCTGTATCTTTGCGTCTGTGAGCGGGAGACTTCTTCAGTTAGCTTCATATTGCTTTCAGCTGAGTGCCATTACGATGACCGGTGTCACATCCTTCAAGTTCCGGGTCTCCTAGTTTATCCGAGCGCATTTGCGCATGCGCCAGGTCATGTCGGGCCGGCTTTTTCACGAAGTTCTTAGGCGTCATAACCCTAACCCTAACCCAAACCCTAACCCTAACCTCTTAACTCTAACCCAAACTTTAACCCTAAACCTTACGAAGACGATGATAGCACTGTGCGCATGCGTCGAATTTTGTAACGCGTCGACCAATCAGAATGCTCCCATTCGCTCCCAGCCAAGCTAAGATACTAGGAACTGTGAGGATGTCACACCGGGTTATTTGACCATTGCTACTGCGGTCTGGTTCATTGCTATCAGTGACGGTAATATCTTGGCCATCGCAATGATGAGAGGGCGGTTCCAGGGTGCCTTTATCGTCTCTCTGACATGTTATTATGCTCGTGCCAGTAATTGTCTTGCTCCCCAGTCTCTCCCCAAGCGGCTGTTGATGCACTGGGAGACGATTCAATTTGGGAGGGGTTCACCAAGGACGGAGTAAATGTTCTTGAGAAATAAGATCAGGTTTTTACCATTGTTGTTGTACAGTATTGCATTTTTTTTTCTGAATTACAAACGTAAGCGCTGTTTGGCATTGAAACTTGTATTAATCTTTCAATCCTCTGTAATATGTACATTTAAGATCTCATTAGCCCATGTGCTGCCATAGTTTAGATTTTGACGGCTAATAATGCCAAATTAGCCTAAAACATGATTTTGAGGCGTGTAAAGGGCGGTCCCTATATAGATCGTGATGGCAAAAAAAAGTTAATTTATTCACCTTGGTTTTCTCGGAATTATTATGATCACTTTGGTCATTTATATTTGGCATGTTCCGGAAGTGGTATTGAATTGCTTTGAATCGACCTCACCTTGAAATTAATAGATGTCAGATACACATACAGTCTTTCAAACGCAATCCCCATTCACCTTTCAAACTCATTTCCCAAGCACCTTTCCTTTTGCAGGGGAAGATTGTTTGAAAAATGTTACTTGTGTATGTGTTGGGACTATTTCCTTACAACGTATATTATTTGATTGTAGTGTTTTAACAGCACTGTGCAAAATAAGGAGTTATTTTATCTGCACAAGACGATGTTAGAGTCATCTTATATAGTTCGATGTTACAGAACATCGCGCGTATCATTGTCCGAACAGTTTTATTTAAGTTACTATAATTAACAATTTCTATTTGTTTCATTGTTTCTTTGTTTGTTGTGAAAAGACGTTAAATTAAAATATTGAAAATGAAATTGATGAGCGGATTATGGAAGGGATGAAAGGAGATGGGAGGGGGATGGGAAGGAGGGAAGGGAACCCAGGTAGCACGGGAAGCCCCCAAAGGGAAAAAATCCGACAACAACCACACACACACCTTTCCCTTTCTCCTCCCCGCCCCTCTCCCCCAAACGCTAATGCCATTATGGCGTACACCCTTTAAAATAGTGTTTTATTGGCCGGAGTTCTCATGTTTTGAACATGATTGCGGTAAAACATCAGGACATTAGGGTTGTATCCCTTGCACACTTGTATGTGTTCAGAGACGTCATAGGTCTTCTCTGGCAGTGCCAACATGGTTTTATCGCAAAGCGCTCTTGTACTACAAACCTGGCAACTTTGAACAAATAAACTGAACTTCTGGATAGTAGAGCAGCAGTTGACGCTGTGTACCTGGACATTGACAAGGCGTTCGATTCTGTACCTCATCAGCGTCTTCTTGTGAAGTTGGAAACATACGGAGTGAAGGGTCCAGTGAAAGAATGGACTTCAGACTTTCTGATAGGTAGGCGCCAAAGAGTTTACGTCAACGGTAGTTAATCAGAGTGGTCGCCGGTTTCTAGCGGAGTGCCGCAGGGCAGTTGTCTCGGTCCGGTTTCATTCGGCCCGATTTCATTCGTCGTATTCATAAATGACCTGCCAGATGTACATTTATGTGCCAAATGTATGCTGACGATACAAAAGTGTACACTCTGTGAATACAGCGAGTAGAAAAGGACTGCAGGATGATTTGAATAGACTGATAGAATGGGCTCATACCTGGCAATTGCGTTTCAACGCTGACAAATGTCATGCGTTGTATTTAGGGCATGATAACTCCTGTCAAAACTATAATATGAAAAGCAAAGTTCTTAGGACAGTGTGATATTAGACGCTGCAGACTTAGAGAGGGATTTGGGTGTGTTTATAGACAAGGACATCAAATTTTCAAAGCACAGAGAAACGCGGATGAAGAAAGCAAACAGGGTCGTAGGCCTCAACAGAAGAACTTAAGAATGTTTGGACAAGGACAGCATGAAGGCGTTATTTGTAGCACTAGTTAGACAACACCTAGAGTTTGGAAATATTGCTTGGTCGCCGAGATTTCAGAGGGACAGGGACATTGATTTGTTAGAGGTTGCTGTGAGGAATGTCCGAACCCTAACTGCGGAAGGAAAATTATAAGAAAATAATACTCAACAGGTTAAAACCCAAAGCTGAACCACAAATCATAGCTGAAGGAGCAGCAGGATTCAGTGCAGGGCGAAGTACCACTGAATAGATTTTCAACTTTAGAATAACCTACTGCATTAACAACATCTATTTCACGTGTTTGTAGACTTTAAGAAAGCGTTTGACCGGGTCTGGCATGCAGCCCTGTGGGTAACCATGAGAGTGTACAACATCAGCCCTAAAATTATTGAAATCATCAGAAGCCTGTATGACAAGGCTAGCAGTGCAGTCCTCCACAATAACGTAATCGGGAACTGGCTTAAAACAACAATCGGCGTGCGCCAAGGATGCCTATTCTCTCCAACACTCTTCAACATCTTCCTAGAGCGCATCATGTCAGATGGACCCCCAGTCTACACTTTAAGATAAGGCTGCTGCGCTCCCTTGTCATCTCTATCTTCCTATATGCTTGCGAAACACGGACCCTCACAACAGATCTACAAGGAAGAATACAAAGCGTGGAGATGAGGTGCTACAGAAGACTTCTGGTCATTTCCTATACCCAGCACATCACCAAGACGAAGTCCGACACACAAACCATTGGACAACACGATGACATGGTCACAGTGGTGAAGAAACGAAAGCTCCGATGGTATGGCCACGTCGCCAGAGCATCAGACCTTGCAAGGAACATCCTGCAAGGCACTGTGCAAGGAGGCAAAAGAAGAGGGAGACAGAAAACGAGGTGGGATGACAACATTCGAGAATGGGCTGGCTTGACACTGTGCGAAGCCATGAAGGTTGCTTGGGACAGAGAAAGAGGGAGTACGCTGGTTAAGCAATAATCTATGGTGCCCCAACGGCTTTCCAGTTACGGGATAGGATAGGATAGGTTGTGAGGAGAGCCACGAAAGTAGTTCTTTGTCTAAGTGTCACGTGGGGTCTAGTAGGGTCTGCACAATGGAATTATGGACCCTCACGTTTATTCGGTGGGAACTGCTAGTAAGTCACCCTATGAATTACTTTAATAAATTTATTTGTTCAGCTCGTTCTGTGTTAAGGTTGGGGTACAGAAATAGATAGAAAAATGGTAAGAGATTACTGTCACACTAGCTTTCACACGGCTATGAATCATATGTAGTCCAGCCACTTGATAACAGTTAAAATCACACATTTATTTCTTCTACTCTATACAAGGTTCTCTAAGTACTAATCTAACTTAAAAAGTCTCTGTCAATGCTAATAGTTCGATCGCTGATAGTCTAGGCAGCTGTTTTATCTTCATCGGGCACTTGCTATAATATTTCATGTAGATTTGGACTACTGTGGTCCGTTTTACAGTTTCTGAAGAGTTGGACTACTGTGGTCCTGTTTTGATCAGGTTAAGTGCACTTGGGAGAATACACTTAACTGGCGGGTGGTGCGTTCGAAGTCCTTCTGTGAGGTAGCTTCTGGTACACCTTTGTCGTTGTGTAGTTGGGTTCCCTTACCACGCTGTGGGGTCTGACAGGGTGTTTTTCAAGGTAGCTCTTTCCGACTTGTGCGGTAGAGGGTCCTCAACCAACTAGTCGTTTCTGTGGAGTGGGGTGCACAGGATAGCTCGGGATAGCTCGGGATAGCTCGCCTGCTCGTCTGTAATATAAGAGACGAAATTCTGCACAACCCTGAATAATCGGTTTGTGCAGAGCGTCTCACTGAAAGCCAAAGTAGCCCTCAGTGATAGCTCCACATCTCTATACATAAGCGACGAACATTCTGCTACTTCCGGGTTCCACTGGAATCTCAACTCTAAATTCCTATACATACATAAATATCAATCGTGGCTAACTATACACATACAGAATTAATAATATTATAAACATTCACGGGTACAGCCACTGGTCTGCAAACATACATATAAGTTAAACAACAGTGGTTCCGTACGGCATACAACATGGCGGCGCAACCGGTCGTGTTTCACCTCGTGTTCGGCCTTTCACATGGTCACGCAAATTCGGATTAACAATTCACATTTATGCATAGCAAATTCTTCAAACATAATTTCAACAATAATATAAATATATCACGATGAAACAGAAGGGTGTTCATTTACCTGTTTGACAAGTTCAGGCCCGTGATGGCTTGATAGAATTCTATGATTCTAAGTCCTGCTTCCTGGTCTAAGTGTGGAGAGATTTCTCTGCCAGCTTTCTAGCTGTTAACACTTCGGTGTATTCCTCCCAACTGACCAAAGCTGTGTTAGGCTCGGACCCAGTCAAACTGGCTCGAACCGCTTTGCCTAAGCTCTCATTGGGTAAAATGTTCAGATTCAAAGCTCAAGTGCTGACTAACTACGCAGCGTGGGTCGGGCTCGCGGTGTGTACTGCTGTGTACCTTAATTGCTGGCTGTGTCCTATACTGACTCTCTACTGTTACAAAGACTGCACAAGGCTGAATAGTCAATGAGCAGAGTTAAAACTAGCCAGTTCATGACACTAAGAACCTTGACCTACGAGCAACGTTTAGCCAGCAATGGGCTGCCCAGTGTCAGACACAGGAGAGACAAAGTGTCACGTGGGGTTTAGTTGTTGCTGGGCTCTGCACAATTGAATGCTGTAACCCTCACGCTTTATTCTATGGGAACCGCTAGTTTGTCACCCGGTGAATTACTTTAATACATTTATTTATTTAGCTCGGTCTGTGTTAAGGCTGGGATACAGAGATAGATAGAAAAATGGTAAAAGATCACTGTCACACTAGCTTTCACACGGCTATGAATCATATGTAGTCCAGCCACTTGATAACAGTTAAAATCACACATTTATTTCTTCTACTCTATACAAGATCTTCGATGTACTAATCTACCTTAAAAAGTCATATATCAATGCAAATGATTCGATCACTGATAGTCTAGGCAGCTATTTTCTCATCCTAGGGCACTGGCTACTAGCGTTCTTGAAGATTGGACTATTGTGGTCCGTTTTACTATAGTGTCTGAAGAGTGGACTACTGTGGTCCTTTTGCTATCAGTTTTAGTGCACGGTTTCCTATGCACTTAACTGTATTGTAGCGGGTTTGAAGCCCTTCATTGAGATAGCTTCTGGTACACGCTGGGTCGTCGTGTAATTTGGTTCCTTGACACGCTGTGTTGTCTTGGAGAGTGTTTTCCAGGGTTGCTCTCTCAGTCCTGTGCTGTAGAGGCTAAACAGCCAACTCGGCTTTTTTGTGGAGTTGGGCGCACGGTATATCTCGCCTGCTCGTCTGTAACATAAGAGACGAAATTCTGCACAACCCTGAATATTAGGTCTGTGCAGAGCGTCTCACTGAAAGCCAAAGTAGCCCTCAGTGATAGCTCCACATCTCTATACATAAGCGACGAACATTCTGCTACGTCCGTGGTCCACTGGAATCTCACTCTAATTTCCTATACATACATAAATATAAATCGTGGCTAACTACACACATACAGAATTAATAATATTATAAACATTCACTGGTACAGCCACTGGTCTGCATGCATACATATATATTCAACAACAGTGATTCCGGCCGGTCGACAACATGGCGGCGCAACCGGTCGTGTTTCGCCACGTGGTCACGCAACGTTGGACGAACAATTCAATTCTATGCATAGCAAATTCAACAAACATAATTCAACAATAATATAAATATATCACGATGAAACAGAAGTATGTGCATTTACCTGTTTGACAAAGTCAGGCCCGTGGCTACTTGATTGAATTCTAAGATTCTCAAGTCCTGCTTCCTGGTCTATGAGTGGAGAGATATTTCTCTGCTCTCGTCTAGCTGTGTAGATTTCGGTGTATTTCATAGGACTGACTTAATACCAAGCCTTGGACTACCCAGTCAGACTTTTTCTGACCGCTCTGCCTGAGTCCTATTGGATAAGCCTTTCGATTTCACGCACACAGTGCTGACGTCACAACACTGTTTGCGTCAAGCTCGCAGTGTGTGTACCTCCGTATACGGTAATCGTCTGTTCTATACTACATTAACTTTCTAAGGTTAACTGACTATACAAGCAAAAACGTAAATAAGGCAGGGTAAAACTAGTCATCTTGCGACACAAAGGAGATCTGATTGAAGTGTATAAATGCATGATAGGCTATTGCACAGTAAACTCTGATCGGGTAGTGCGGGATGCTCCCAGCTCCACAAGAGGACACACATTTAAATTATGTAAGAGAAGATGTTGGCTGAACTTGCCAAAAAAAATCGATTCGTATTGTTGACAGATGGAACAGGTTGCCAGCAGAGATTGCCAACAGAGACAGTGGATGTCCCATCTCGGAATTTCTTTTAAAAGTCACCTTTAAGCCCACCTGGCTTCCTCAATGTACTGGGTGTAAATATAGTGCTGCCTTATCTCTCTACCTTTCACTAGTATAGTCTGAATGTTGGTGTGTATGGTATTACAGTAAAGACTTGATACAAGGATAATAGCCTATGGACGTCTATGTCATCATATCATATTGTATCCTATTCAATAAATTCTACATTAATTTGAATTTTAAAACGCATAGCGTAGTTTTGGTACCCAGTTAGCCTATTGAACAGTGATGTAGGCTTGCTATGACTGACATAGATCTCTTACTTTCTGATGACGTATTCTTATATCACGCTGCATGCCCTCTTCCATCCATTTTTATGAGATTTTATCTTAGCATCCAGGATGGTTGAGGAATGACCGACAAAGTTTAGGATTGAATTAGCAAAATGCACAAGTGACTACAGACCTAGTAATCGTTTTTAAGGGCCGTTAGTAGCAGAATTTGGAGTTGTTTTGATTTCAACATGTACACATCTGTAAGCCTACCAGTAATTTTACCTATTTATTTAATTTTTTTATCAGGAACTTCTGGCAGTTTAGTTAAAGCAGAGTCAGTCTAGGTTGTGACTTTAAACTCAGGCTGAACCATAATTAAAACGTACAAATAACGTCTGTCCTATTTTGCCATTTAGTGGACAACAGAAACAGCTGTAGCAATACACAATGGTACATTATTAGTAGCCTAGTAGCCTAATTGTATCACAAACGTAATCAGGAACTCCCTCCCTCCCTTTCTCCCCTCTCTCCCTCTCCCACTCATCAAGAGCATAAACCGCCCTTATATTAAGTGGCTCTCTCTCCTCCCCCCTCTCTCTCTCTCTCTCTCTCTCTCTCTCTCTCTCTCGGTATCAAGTTCATCATAGTAATTATCCGTGTATGAATATTTATCTTGTTTTCCTATTCTCTCTCATTCCCTCTCTCTATCTCTCTCTCTCTCTCTCTCTCTCTCTCTCTCTCTCTCTCTCTCTCTCTCTCACACACACACACACTCACACATTTTGTTTTATAACGTATGTATGTTTCTGTATGTCCGATGTGCTCACATGGGGATAGCTTCTTGTATAGGTAGAATTGCTGGGATATCCCACACACACAAACACACACACACACGCACGCACGCACACATACACACACTCATCAACTCGCCCACCACCTCCGGACATCTCCACCCAACACGACTGAAGCCTCCACCGCCACCACCACAACCACCACCTCAGCGAAGTCACTGTCATGCATCAGGTTATTAACTGTTGGAGAACAAACAAAACACACAAATACAGGTATACATACACAAACACACGCACACACACAACTCACGCACATATGCATACTCTCTCTCTCTCTCTCTCTCTCTCTCACCACAATCACCAAACAATAACCACCACCACTTCCACTACACACCACCACCAACCAAGGCATGTGAACCATTTGTCTCGAGTCAAGTGAACAAGCAACTGGCGCTCCTTGGTCTGTCCCTACACTGACCATCAAAGACCACCGAACTTCTAATATTAACATTTTTTGCATTTTATCAGACCTCTTCTTCTTTAATGCCAGATACTCTGTGTGTGTATGTCCCCAGACCAAGAAGGCTCAGATGCCGCCAGCGTAGCGTTAAATCATGTACGGGACCGCTCGTTCCTCCTCACTGTCATAAACACTCGTGGCCACACCATGCAAGTGATGAAATATGTTGCAGATATGTTTTTAGTATTTTGTCTCTTTTTCCTCTGAAATATTTGTGCATGATCCCAAAAGCAGAATATATAACAAATAGTCAGCAAAAATCATGGGAGACACGTTTCTTCGTTTATTAGTGTTTGCCAAGTTTCAGGGATTCGCTAAATATTAGCACTACGCGAAGGAAACGTATTTTCAAACGTTCAAACTGCGGTACATGGCTAGAACCAGGAGAACATTATTTATTAAAAACTAGGGAACGAATTTATAGGCTCTGGGTATGTGTGTGTGTGTGTTTGCGTGCATGTATGCGTGCGTGCGTGAGTGTGTGTGTGTGTGTGTGTGTGTGTGTGTGCGCGCGTTGTTTGTGCTCTTTGTGTGTGTGATCAAATACTTGTGCTGGCTGATTATTTTCATGTATCGTGACACTTTGTTTTAAATAAGCAAATGAAGTAGTGCAATGAGTTTAACATCATTTTAACTTTTGAACTGAGGTTTATTTCTTCATGACCCTTGGAGTTTCTGGAAACAGCATACTGAAGATTATAAACTTGCCGTTGTTTTTGCATAACATTTAGAATTAAAGGAATGAATCATAGAGTCGAACTTCCTTTGGAACAGATCAATACTTCTTGGTGGGGTGTCTCACTCCAGTTTCACAGCGAATTACTTTCAATTTAGCACCCACTAAAACTGACATCATTAAAAAAAACTAAGGAGAATGATTTACGGAAGGGAGACAACCTCCCAAAATCGACGTGTCAAGGCCACCAAGTGAGCTGGCGCAACGATGTAAACTACATAGTTTTGAATTATGAGCCAAGTCTCCATTGAAAGATTAGCGTGCCAACATTTTCCTCCCAAATCTTTCTTCCTGAATTATTGCCTTCGATTGGTTGTCAGAGTGTGATAGTGAATGATGAGGAATCTGGAGTGAGTTGTGTCCGACAGAAAGAACCAAGGTGAACTGGGTACATACCCCCGTGGAGGTGCCGGGGGTTTCAGTATAAATAGTATCCCCACTTTCTGCAAAGTTAGTGCTTTAAATTTCCACTGTCGCTGTCTTTCTCCTTTGTTCTTTCTCATTCCTACTCTGTTCAATCAATCTACTATACTATCTTCTTCTTCCCGAAACCAGTCACCTACCTTTTTTCTTCAAAAACTCTTCCGGGACAAAACTCCTCATTTGTGTGTGAGGTCTGTTGGATCAGCTTGGAAATATTAGACGCTTTCTGCCAGGTGGTCACTGGGGCCTCCTATGATGTTATTATTTTGCAATGTAGGCATTTTATATGTATGTGTTTTATTGATATTTTATAATGATGTTTATATTCTATTTTGGTTTTTGTAAGCGGGCGATAGATAAATTATAGTATAGCCTCAGCGTCCCTTGCGTGGGATGTCTTTATTGTAAAGTGACCGGCTGGTGGAGTGCCTTCAGTGTTACCACTAGGGTTGTTTCGGCAGATCTTTTATGCGGATCAGGGGCGAGTCCTATTTTGGCGGAGTTGTGGTCCTGATTCGGCTATACTGGTCCTGATTTGGCTCGGAAGAGTCCGCTGGACCTAAAGCAATAATCATGTAATGTAATGTAACTGGGTACATGGGAGATCATGATGTTTGAATGTACTCGATGGGTATGCACTATAAGGGTTAAAGGTTGTTGATGAGCTCTATTACATATTTATTTATTTATTTATTTAATCGTTCTTATATAGCGCTTTTCAAACTCAAAAGCTGCTCATGGGGACAGGACCTAACTCAAGCCGCCAGAGAGGCCCACGTGCAGCCTTTGGGCGCATAATCTGACATCAGACAACTGAGCACAATCATGAGAGACTCGGGTACTGGTGAGAATGGACCTGCTTGGTGTCTTTGTGAAGTACTCACCCGTCTAGGACATGAGCATCAGAGTCTTAAAAGCCCGTGCCATGGAATGTGTGAGTGCACAGACTAGAGGACGGTTTATACTCTTATTCGATTTAAATATCGGATTGAGCTGACAGCGCACTGGGCTGGAATTGCTTTCATTGTGTTGAATGGCTATGGACGAGTATTAAAGAAGGAAGAGGATTAGGATTTAGTTAGTTGATTGATTGATTGATTGATTGTTGCTTTAGGTCCAGCGGACTCTTCCGAGCCAAATCAGGACCGGACAACCCCCGATCCGCATAAAAGATCTGCTGAAACAACCCTAGTGGGAAAATTGAATGCCCTCCACCGGCCAGTCACTTTACAATAAAGACATCCCACGCATGGGACGGCTGAGGCTTTACCCCAACTACTCAAACCCCCGTTTACAAAAACAAAATAGAATACAAACATCATTATAAATTATCAACAAAACATATACATATAAAATGCCTATATTGCTAAATAATAACATCATAGGAAGCCCTAGTGACCACCCGGCAGAAAGCGTCCAACACTCCCAAGCTGATCCAACATACCCCATACACAAACAAGGAGTCTTGTCCAGGAAGAGTTTTCAAGAAAAAAGGTAGGTCATTGATCTAGCGAAGAAGAAGATAGTATAGCAGAATGATAGGACAGAGCAGGAATGGGAAAAAGTAAATGAGGAAGACAGCGATAGTGGGAATTTAAAGCACTAAATTTCCAGAAAGTGGGGACACTATTTATACTGAAACCCCCGGCACCCCAACGGGGGGAATTTAGTTAGTTAACTGCCTCATGTTGAGAATGGGTTAACGGGGCTGGATGAGTATGAGTTAAGGCTACTGACAAGGGCTAAAGCCCAGAAAGAGTTTCCTAAATCAGGCACGTTCAGCGAGTAAAGTTTGAAGAGAGAAAAAATAGTGTCGCCAATATGTGTCCATGAGGTAGGAAGGGACTTTCGATTGGGCCATTCGCTACCGCTCCATATAAAGCTTTTTCTACTGCATGTTTTGTGCTGATGTAAATCACAAGGGAAGGGGACGTAGATTACGCTGCAGAAGGTTTGGCTCAGGTCGTTGTCAAGGGAGAAAGCAACAGAAATTCAGAAGACCGGAAATTCCTCAAGAACGTATAATTATAGTCATAGATTTTGTCGACAACTATAAACTCATTAGGATAGTAGTAAGAATCAATATTCAGGTAACTGGCGTTTCTTCAACGGCGCAAGGGTGTACTGAAAATTGCGAACTCAAGTTAATAAAAAAAATAATTGGGTTGATAAAAGGAAGCAAATTCCAGCTAACTGGTGTTTCTTAAAAGATGCCGACTTTAGTGTTTATATTTAGTATGAATACAGAATCTTCTTGGCAGAGAAAATAATCAAAACTCAAATAACTGGAGCCTCATAAACGGTTCTCAATAACATACGCTAATAGTTTATCATGTATACAATGGCAGGTTTGAAACAAAAATAAATCTTAAAAAAAAGATATCAGAACGAAACTTTAATCTGTGGAGATTTATCAATTTGAAACTCAGTGCAGAGAACTGTAAAACCTAGTATTAAAAACACATTTGAGTGAAGAGAGGACCCACCTGTAGTTTCTATAAACTAAACGCAGTATCATGCATTTCTATTTTCTGTTAAAAATTGTTTAAAAACTCTTCTTTTCTGCAATAAATATAATTCTGTGATTTGTATGTGGAATAGAGATGTCTTGTCGTGGTTTAATATGGGGGAATACGGAAAGAAAACTTCTGGATGGAAACAACTTCTTAGGGCTGAAATTGATGGGTGACTTGCATCCTGCGAGTGACTAAGACGTACGAGCAGCAAGGATCGTATCGTATATTCCCCACTGATTGCCAGGCGATTGAGGAAGGAGTTTGTTCCCATGGACCGCGATTTTTCAGAAGTACCTCATTGGTGGCGCAATTATTGATAAACGTAAAAAAGAGGGGAGAACTAGGTCATGCATGCTCTGATGGATAATGGATGTGATTGAAGGATTTCGTGACGTCTGGCCCTGACTTCCGTCCTTCTTCCAAGGATCTTAGGACTTCACTTTGTGTAGACTACTTTGTGTATGCCTACTTTCTAAGTTTTAGTGTGCCTGCAATATGTAGGCCTACGCTTGCTTTCTTCTAAGTTTTAGTGTGCCTGCAGCATGCATGCCTGCTTCCTAAGTTGTAGACTTTATTGCCTTCGATTTCTTCATATCAAGGAAGAGAAGAGACTTGTGGAACAGAGCAGAATTCTGTACTGAGTTGTGTAAAAAATTGTATGCCAACAAATTCGTCTTGGCACCACTTTGTAAAACAAGGAGAAGAAGAAAAAGAAGGAAGAAGGAGAAGGAGGAGAAGACGACTAAAGAAGAAGAAGAAAAAAAAAAGAAGAAGAAGAAGAAGAAGAAGAAGAAGAAGAAGAAGTGCAGAAAAGGAAGGAAGAACACAAGTTCTCTTTTTTTTCCTCTGACTCAGACAAGAGCAGCTAGACAACTCGTCTGCTTAGCCAGCTGTACTCTCTACTGAGACCAGGCCTTAAGCAGTTTCGTGAATTTGAAATTGCGCTGTTTAAGAAAAGTTACTTTTTACTGGATATGATTTGTAATTTTAAACGCATACAATGGTGATTGCTGATGGAAACTTGTATTAGTTTACCTGTAATATGTTTGCATACTTTGCACCGTAATATATTATTAACATAATTTGCACATTCGTATTATTCATTATTCGCAGTCACTCCATCAATATTGAGCTATAATTATATTCAACTGGCTACCAGATCACCTCACGCCAGTCTATTATTAGCTTTTCGCGACTGACTGACTCCACTTGGCTGGATCTATATACGGATATGCAACTGACTCCATCACTCTGCAGATCCTTCCGTGTTTCGCGCCACACGCGATGATCCCAACATGCTTTTTCTCTCCTACCACTTGATGAAATCGGTCACGAACAACTATGTACATCCGTCACGAAGCACTAAACTTCTCTATTCTACAAACTTGGAAGTGTGGTATATATAGTAGAAACCTATGCCATTGAACAAGACCTCGTACTTGAAAGTCAGGCATAGTTTTTAAGGAGAGAACGGGAAGAAGGCATGAAAGGTTCACTGTATTATCACAGGGGCGTTACACAAGTTGTGTGCCCGTATTGCGGATCATCTGTAGCAGAGCGGTAGTTTTATTTTTGAGAGATTAAAAATGGAACAGTTGAGTGCGTCTCAAAGACTCGTAGCAGTGATTTTCATGCCTTCACAAGAAAACGTATGGACACAAATATAACAACAAATGCAAGTAAAAAGTCTTAACATAAAATTACATTGTTTTCGCCTATGAAGTGACCACAACAGTTATTTTTTTCAATGGCGAAACGAATAAACGTATTTTATCGGGTTGTCCTCATACATCCTTACACCGATCGAAAGTATGTCAATAAATCTATTGTTCCAAACCACAAATCAAGTTATAAGTTATTTGCTTGTTTGTGATTGTATTTGTAATATGTTGCATAGAATGACACATATAAATATGTAATTCTTAACATAATTAATACGATCGAAAAATAAAAACGAATTGAAGCTCTAATCTAACACTCCAGCACCAATAACGGAACAAAAACAGAATCGTTGTTTAGTAAACTTTCAAGATGAAGTACATTAACGTGTGCGAAATATTTTGTTGTCAGGTAATAGTTTTAACGTGTGACCGATCTCGTGATATATGTTCGTCATTGGTAATGCGCCTTAGCCTAAGGATCAAGGCGCTGGCCGATACAGGATCTAACTCAAACCGCCCGTAACGCCCACCCGCAGCCTTTGGGCGCATGGTCTGACGCCCGGACAACTGAGCACAATCCTGGGCAGCCAGGGATGGGGGAGAAGGACCAAGTGCATGCTGGGTGTGTTCTGGTTACCGGCACTCACCCGTCTAGGACATGAGCGTCAGAGTGCAGATTGCTGCTATGGCAAGGATTCAATTAAAGAAAACGAAATATTATTATTATTATTATTATTATTATTATTATTATTATTATTATTATTATTATTATTATTATTATTATTATTATTCCGGCGGTAACGCGCACTTATTTCTCTAACTAGGCAGTCTATAGTTCCCGTTTTCAGTAGTCTCTTATTCAGTTCAGTTGAGATCTTTTATTTAAAGTCTAGTCATGTTTTTCAATTGATTTTTAGACATTCCTATTGTTTCAAACGTAAGCCTGTGTGCTATAAACCACTTTGCTATTGAGCTACAGGCACCCAACTCGAGTAACGCTCTTGTGCTTTAAAAAAAACAAACATGTTCTCAAAAGGCGGTTTAGCTGGTTATGTGTACGCACAGACAAATAATAAACGGTAAACGAAGAAGAGGAAAATGGGGAGACTTTGGTAGAAAAAGAACAAAGATATGATTAGGGAAGACTTACGAGAACAGGACACAAATACGTCCAGGGCAAACAAGATAAGGAAGAAAGAAGAAAAGGGCCCAGTGTTTGGTAACAACCTAGAAGGAAGAGAGATAGAAATAGTCCCCACAAGAAGAACAAGAAGAAGACTAAGGAGAAAGTAAAGAAAGAGAAGACATAGTAAGCTGCAAATTAAAAGCAAAAAAATGTCCAAAAGAACAAAATGGAAAACAAAGCATATTGTGATGTAAAAGAAGAAGAAGAAGAAGAAGAAGAAGAAGAAGAAGAAGAAGAAGAAGAAGAAGAAGAAGAAGAAGAAGAAGAAGAAGAAGAAGAAGAAGAAGAAGATGATGAAGAAGAAGAAGAAGAAGAAGAAGAAGAAGAAGAAGAAGAAGAAGAAGAAGAAGAAGAAGAAGAAGAAGAAGAAATATATTTGGTGTACAGAAGACATACGACGAGAGAAAAGAAAAAGCGACAAAGATGAAAAGGCAAAACAGCGTGGTGGTGTTTGCGATGTGGGACGGCGTGGCCGCAGACATCTAAACACCATCGATCTCTGAAGCCAGTTAACTGGAACTTGCTCCATGATATACGAGGGCTAATTTACAAACAACATTTCCCATATCCACCGCGCCGACGGCACCGAGGCTTGCCTCCCGCTCTGGGACTAACTCCTTTTCTTTCTTTCTTTCTTTCTTTCTTTCTTTTTTTTTTTTTTTTACCATCCAGCGGCGCAATAACGCAACATATACCGCCCTAGGCACATATATACTTTCGCCATGCGTCTACATTAAGGCGCAGATATTAGAATGGTCGTCGCTTTCCTTTTTCTCCACCCTCCCTTCTGGCGGCAGCACACAGCGGTAGTTTGTAGTGCGCACCGCGGAAGGATCCGTTGCAAATAGTCCCACTTCCGGCAGCCGGATGAGGACGTGTCGCGAAAATGTGTTGGGTGACTTGCTGGCCACAAACTGGTTGATTTATTGACTTCCCAACTGATTTACCGGGAGGTGTTCCTCTAGTTGAGTTTAGTCTTCACGGCCATGGCTTGCTCTTAAAGGTTTCTTTGGAAAAAATTGTTTAACTGGTTTTTAAAAATGTCTGAAACTGAATTATTTAAAAGTTACAAACAGCTGAGAAAATTTGCTTGAAATATTTGGATCTGGATTCCCGACGTGGTTGTTGTCTCGGAGGAAACGTCACAGGAGCCGTGATCGACTTCTTGAAGAATGAATTTAATCTTGCAGATTAGCTAGGTACCTAGTACCTTCTCAATGTTTATACTCTTTAGTTCTTTTCTTGGGTAAATGTATGCATGAACATTGAAGTTTAACGTCCAACACCCACCATAGGCGATACGGCAGACGGGTATAAAAATCCCAGGTAGGAGGGAAAGGGACATAATTCATCACTGCACCACCCGAGCAATCTGACTGCTAAGGTAGTGAAAATGGCCACTTGTTTCTTGCCCACCACGGAATCCGAACTTGGATCATCGGTGTGCCAGCCGAACGCTCTGCTACGGCGGTGTGTTCCAGACCACAAAAGTATGACACAATACTACTTAATCTCCCTCATTTCCAGCAACTGTTGTTGACATGGACAGCTGAACATTTGAGGAAGAAGAAGCCAATATTGTTCCTTACTAACGCAGACTAACTTACCGGTTTCATAGAACTGTTTCACAAATTGCGCCAGTAAGCACCCACGCCATCAATTACATTAGGAACAAGATTCCTGGAAGCTAAGATTTCAACATTAACACTGCACGACACCACTGTACGGCCCTCATAGGCCTACTAATACTTTACCGACGACGTCAATTCTTACTTCAAGCATATCCTTTCTCTCTGCTTCAAGTCACAGCGCACGACTTGTGTGAGTGCGTCTTGGGCGACGTGGGTCCGAATCCTGACGTCAGCATACCATTTTGCGATTGCTGGATATTACGGGTCGGCGCCTTGTAAGTGCGCTATATAAGAGAAATCTCGTTCGTTCTTTTTTTTTCTCTCTCTCTCTTTTTATTTCATATCGAGTTTAATAAAATCATTAAAGTGTTTGTTGGTGAAAACTTCATTTTCATGAGATAGGTCTAACGTCTTAATGCATCAGACACGAATTCAGTACGCACATCCTTATAAAATCACACAAACACACAAACACACACACACACACACACACACACACACACAATCTTGCAGAAACTCGTTAACATCGGTCACATAACGCGTCTAATCGGATAAAAATTAAACGGAAAACGGAAACTAGGACTACTTGTGAATTTAAAATACAGTATGGAGCTTTGGCCATTTCTCCATTAGAGGCAGCCATGTGATGAGTATAATTACAACCTAAGTACATGTAGACCGTACCTCCTTAATCTTGTGGGATTTTTTTAGAGAAAATTGCGACCCTGGCACAGGGAAAAGTTCGAACTTGGTGCATTAAACTGTCAACTAATGGAGGAAATAATGTGTTTCACTAGGACGAGTGAGTGTAGTTAAGAAAGTTGTTCCATGCCAGACAGTTGGTTACATGATTATATGTATGTCCTCTTGGTTTTGTGTGTGGGTTTGTATGTGTGTGTGCGTGTGTGTGTATATATGTGTGTGTGTATGTTTACAACTACACCATTATATCATGGTATGAAACTACCAGATATCTGGTTGTCCCTGCCTGTCAGATTTGTCAGTTTTTTATTAGTTCATTTCTTCAACATTTAATGTCTTCGCAATAGTGACACTAGACAATAACTGCTATATGTTGCGCTCTGGTGCGTGGGATTGTTCGTGTTTGCATTTATTTGCATCAGCCTGCACCTGAAATTAATATGGAGGTACCGTAAAACTATATAAAACATTTACACTGAAGGCATCTGCCATTGAATGACAGTTTCAAAATAAAAATATTTGCAATAAACATGCATCCTCGGTCTCCACCTCCGTGGCACACTTAAAACTATTC
>CM072511.1:45285640-45318140 GCA_036898135.1 Oncomelania hupensis | reverse complement strand
CGCCAACACCAGTGCGTTGCTGTGGATTGGCCAAGTGAAGCAATTCTGTGCGCGCCTGTAGTCGGAGGTGACTGTCAATGGCGGCAATTGTTTGACGAATACCCGTGACCCTATCAGTGGTCCCAATAACGTTTTATGCTGCTTACACGCCATTTATAGAGCTTTCATCTGAAAGCTGTAGATTCAAAACCTTTTTTTTTATTTAATACACAAGGTATCTGGCGTAGGAGTTTAAAATAATGACCTCAGACTCACTTGAACAGTTTTGCTCTATTCCACTGTTAGATGATGCGTCAATTCAGAACGTCTAAGATTTCTTCAAAGATGTGAACCATGCATGCATCTTTCGTGCATGAGAAGTTTCTGTAACATGCAAAGAATTCTTTTCAATGCTGTTGCGTGTATTCCTGCTGTTTTGCTCTAGCTGCTGTTGTTTTATGTACGCAAGAAAAAAGGTATGTGGGCGTTGCAAACGATCCGGCTAGCTGCAGAGGGGTTAAAATAAAAGTTGAAGAAGACGAAGAAAGAAACAAAGTCAAGCTCAATACAAGAAGACAGTATGAGCACGAGGAAGACGTTGACCTCCAGAAGAAAAGAAAGAAAAGGAAAGAAAAAAGGAAGGAAGAAGGAAGGAAATAAAGAAATAAAGAAGAAAGAAAGAAAGAAGGGGAAAAGAAAGAAAGAACCAAACAAGAAACAAATCCAACAAATGGAAAAAAAGACATGCCTAAAAGAAAGGAACAATGAAAGAATAAAGACAATACAACAAGAGGAACACCACGACGACGATGATGCCAACGACGACGACGAAGAGGAAGAAGAACAACAACAACAAGAAGAAGAAACAAGCAAACAAGCAAAGAAAAGAACGAAAGTTACAACAACAATATAAACAACAACGACAATAACAACAACAGCAACAACAACTAAGGGAAGGAGAAAAACAGAAAAGCAGAGTCCAAGGACTCTGCATCCAACGGCCGGGAGCTGGGTCCCTTTGTACTTGCTTAAGCAGAGGCTATAAGAGTATAGCAATTGTGGACGAAAACTATGGAAGAGAAAATAAAACTAAATTCAAGTTTAATCTTTGGTTAAAATCAAGCACGCAAAATGACAATTCCTTTACCGCCATATTAATGCGCCATGTAGTGTTGGGAGTGGCTCATTTGCCAAAATGTTCCACGGTAATCAAAATTTGCAGAAATTTTACAATTAACGCTAAGGGATTTAAAAACGAAAACTGACTAGAATAATCTAGGTGTCATTCTAAATCTTAAATGGCCATTTTCTTGAACAGCTCTTTGATCTTGGAATTGGACAGTATAATCTTTAGGTGCCATGTTTTGCAATGTACCGTGAGATATGTGCGCTATATAAATCGTTGTACTATTATTTATTATTATTATTATTATTATTATTATTATTATTATTATTATTATTATTATTATTATTATTATTATTATTATTATTATTATTAATGAGAGAACCCAGCTTTCTAATGTATATATAACATCTCTACAACTGTATTTTTCCATAAAGTGAAAGAAACAGACATTTTCTCCTTTCATATATTTTTTACTGACACTTTTAGAGACAAGCATTGTGATAGTAAAAAACACTCACCGCTTCGAACTGCAAACTGCTGCTGCCATTTTAGATGATGTCATCAGCTTGAGGGGAAGTACTCTACCTAATTACAGCGCAAAATGGGTGGAAAACAATGCGAGTTGTCCAGAATGGGAGTGGTCCATATTTGTAGCTGGTCCATTTTCGTCGACCTTCCCTTATTACTGGGTTATTCAATTTAAATCCGTACGTCTTGCACTAGTGACTAAACTTGAAATCTCCTGAATGCTATCTGCATTCAAATATTTTAATAGCATGTTATCAAGGGTAGACAACCTCATATTGATTTCTAACTTTACATTGCCAACAGTAATGCTATTAAAGTATTAAGCAAATTTCGCCCGAAGCACCTTTTTCTTCAGGCGCGAATGTATATAATTAACAAAACGATGCCGGTTTTGTTGTTCTTCCTTCCTCGCTGTCCTTATCTGGTCGCACAATGCGGTATTTTTTTTTCTTCTTCTTCTCATCCATAGCCATGTCGTGCATTCATTCCCTTTTTAATAGCTTGTTTATCCATTTTCCCCTTCTTCTAATCATTGAGACCTCTAAGAGAGGAAAAACACAACTTTTAATCAGGGCCGGATTTAGGAGTTAAATGTAAAAAAGTACAGAAACGAGAACGAAAGATGAAGAGGTGAGAGGGAGAACTGCTAACTTTAGGTGGCGGGGAAGAGATTGATTGTGTGTGTGTGTGTGTGTGTGTGTGTGTGTGTGTGTGTGTGAATGTATATGTGTGTATTTGTATGTGCGTGGTGTGTACGTGTATGTGTATTAGCGTTTAAGAGTGAGAGGGAGAAAGAGAGTTAAAGGGAGAGAAAGAGGAGGAAGAATGGGAGGCTAGAGAATGGGGGACGGAAAAGGGAGAGGGGGTGAAGGGAATTGCTGGATACTTATTTTTGGGTATTTGCTCTCTCTCTCTCTCTCTCTCTCTCTCTCTCTCTCTCTCTCTCTCTCTCTCTCTCTCTCTCTCTTTCTCCCTCGCTTCCTTACTTCTTATCAGCCACCCCCCATCCCCTCTCTTTTCTTTCTTTCGAGCTACCATCATCACGTGAGTGAAATTTCCGTTACTTTAATTAAAGAGGATTCGAATCAAAATAAAGCATCGCTCTAAGATATGTTTAAATCGATTTTAATTATTTTCAACGTTAGGATGACCTATATTTGTATATACCTGACAATTTTGTCTAGAGTGTGTTCGTGCGCGGCGTGTTTTTTTTTTTTTTTTATTTTTTTTTTTTTTTTTTTTTTTTTTTTTTTTTTTTTTTTTTCCAGACTTTATGAACCCACAGTTTTCTTCCTTGGTTGATGTCTACTTTTTAGTCAATATTTTTTGTTAAATAAAAATTAACTCCCAATGTCCATATGAAGATTTCAGATTTCATCCTCCGCCCTCCCTAAACCCATGCATTCTGATATTTGTGTTCAATTTACTGCTCGACGTTGGCAGCTTTTTAATTGTAATACTAGACCCTATCGATCTTGACGTAGTAAATGTTTCTAATCAGAGACAACAGTGACAATTTGTCTAGAGTGTGTTCGTGCGCGGGCGTGTTGATGTGTGAACGTTCACCTTGGTGTGATGTTTGTGTGTGTGTGTGTGAGTGTGCGTGTGTGTGTGAATACAAGCACGTTAAAAAAAGAAAAGACACAAACAATAGTCAAGCAAAATAAAGTAATTAACTATGATGATAATCATGACAATGATGATTGTGATGATGATGATGATGATGATGATGATGATATGATATGATGATGATGATGATGATGATGACTACGATGATGATGATTTAATGAATGAATATGACGATGATGATGATTATTATTAAATGAATATGATGAATATGATGAATATGATGAATATGATGATGATGAGATGATTGATGATGATGATGATGATGATGATGATGATGATGATGATGATGATGATGATGATGATGGCAATCATGATGATGATGATGATGATCATGATGATCATGATCATGATGATCATGTTGATCATGATGATGGTGACTTTCACGATGAGGATGATCAAGCTATTATATATAGTGCTCATTGCTGAAGGAATTGAAGACGAAGAATTATAACTGGCTTCATAACTATTCCAAGCACAAATAATGAAAGATTAGACAACGCTCATTGCAGTCTCTAAGTATGGGCCGGAGTATGACGGATGCACAAGAAGAAAATCCATTTTCTGCCTTAATCCTTACCTTTAGTCTCTGAAGTCCCCCTTTCACTATCTTCCACGAAGAACAAACGGTTCTGATAGGCTCCAGAGGGTGGTACGCTCTCTACCAAATAAGACTGTCCAGAGAGTCCAGACTACACAAGAAGGTACAAACTCTACCACGATCCCTGACGCGCTTGCAGTTCTACTTTCGTTTTCTCACTGGAAGAATTCCATGTTCTGACGGATTTTAGACAGTCATGCTCAATCTGAAAAAAAAATAGAAAAGAAAAGTATATATAAATAAGCAAATTCCGAGAGTCAATCAATCAGAAAATTAATCCAATAATCCTTCAGTTTATTGTCTTTTCACAGCAACATGATATTAGACTATAAATAATTTTAAACCTTAATGTAAACAACCAACAAAACAGTACATTTACAACAGCGAGTACAATTGAGTTGTCATTACGACTTTCAGCACAATAGCAAGTACAACGCCACTTGACAAGATTGTGTGAAGGTCACCTTTTACAAAAAATAGGCCTTTTTTAAATTAACAATCTTAAAAGTGGACAATCTAGTATCAAATGGCGAATTGTAATTTCGTCTGAGCACACACGTGTAATGCCTTAAGAAAACTTTGTACTCCAAGATTTTATGCGTAGTTTGTACGTTAATCGATAAACATTTTTCGGTCCTCGCACAATATTTCTATTGCAAACATTTAATAGGCATACTTCTCTAAAAGAGAATGTTGAGCAATCTTTAATTGAATGTATTAAGAATCATATTTGCCTTCTTCTCGTTTCGCTAAGCTATCATACATTTCATTGCTGAAAATGCCAACGTGCGATATAACCCAGAAAAATACTGTTCTTGTGTCTCGTGCTCTAAGGCAGTGAATAAAATATCGGATCTCATATAGAAAATCCGTTTTTTTTTACCTTTCCAGTTTATAAAGAATAATGTACAGACTTAGAGTCGACACAAATTAAGACGTCACAAATACACCTTGGAATGTCTAGAACACATTCCAGCGCCATTAAAATTGCAAATAATTCGCAGGTAAAAATTGATAAACAGTGTTCAAGGTAATATGACTTTTCGATATCCTTTGAAGGTATGTAAAATCCAGATCCACTTTTGGCAGGTTCAATAACGCTGCCGTCAGTAAAACTATTCGAATGGTCTGGATATTTAGTGTTAATATGTTCTTGAACATCTGACTTGAGGACATAGTTATTTTAATTTTTCATTAAATCGGTAAAATCAATATCAAAGTCAGCTCGCAAATGTTACCATGGTGGAATTCTAGGGATTGTATGCTGGACCGGTGTAAAAAAATAAATTTATATTGCACGCTGACAGAATATGTTTTGTATAGTCTAGTGTTGTCTGAATATATGATGCCTGCTGTGTTGATTTGGGATACTGATCTTTTGAAAAATGAGTTAACTCATCCTATACGGAGTTTTCTACAGAGAAGATATTGCACAACATATTTAGCTGTCGCTAATTTACGTTGCACTGACAACGACAATAATCCTGCTTCTTTAAAAACCTTTGTAGTATTCGTGTGAACTGGAACTCCTAATACTATTTTGACAGCTTACTATCTATGCTTTGTAATTTATTTAGCAGAGACTATACAAATAAATTTCTTGCCCGTAGGTTAATTTTGAACGTACTAAGACTAAATGAAGCAAAATTTGAGTATCTTGACCAACAGGTTGGAAACGTATTATTTTGTTTTAAATAAATTTAAACGTTGCCTCGCTTTATTTACTAGATACTGCATATGAGATTTATTCAGAGTCAAGAATGCATAAAGCATACACAAAGAAGGTACAAACAATACCTCCGGCGATCCCTGACACGCATGCAGTGCTCTTTCACTCTCTCACTGGAACAATTCCATGTTCTGACAGATTCCAGAGAGTGATGCCTGACGAAAAATCATAAATCGAGTGCAGATTACTGGGTAGTCCTACCCGCCTGTCACACAATCTGCAAACACCCGCCAGCTCTCGTGACATAGTGCCATTCCGTACTTCTTGTTCAAGGATGAAAGCGAAAAACAAGGAAGACACTGGTGACTCGTAACGAAATAACCTGTTACTCGAGGAGAGACAGGATGTGTAGTGCTGAGATAGAGCAGAGCGATAGTCTCCATTACCGAAGAGCATGGGTTCGAATCCCACTGGGGAAGAAGTATTGGATATTGGAGAGAGAGCAGAAAATTCTAGAATAAAACTTTCCGTCATAGACATTAAAAACTTTTTAGTTTATTTTTTTTAATTTTCAGGCTGATGTGGAAATACTTTGAAATAATTGGAGGGGAATCAGAACAAGCCAAATGTCGGTCTGCATGTTTGTCTGACCTGCCTCCCGTATCATATTTGCTTCATCACAAAGGTCAAGGTCATTGAAGTCATTGTGCTGCTAAACACGTTTTGCTCAATATCTCAAAAACCGCTGAAGGGATTTTGTTGAGGTTTGGTATACAGGCACTTCAAATCGTGGGCCAACCTTTAATAACAACCCGGTCGCTGGCCAGTCGCTCAGTCGGTCGGTTCATTGCTCCGAATTTAACTTTTTGTTCAAAACAGTTTTTTTGCCTTATCACAAGAATAAGATCATTTTCACTTTGCGGATACTTTATACCTACTGCTAAACATGTTAGATCATTCGCATTTGTACTTTCTCAAATGTCAAGGCATTATGCGTCACCGTTTTCTAAACACGTGTTTTGCGCTGTATCTAAAAACTGGCTGAGCCGATTTTTATAATGTTTTGCTTGCAGCTGGGTACGGTACTTATCATTCCACCTGTTCGTTTTGCTTCCTTAGGGTAAATCCGAGTCACAACACCTCCAGGAAAATGAACACTTTTGAACATATTTATTTTTCGGTAATATATGTGTCTGAAAATACATGTGAATGGCTTGTTATCTTGTTTTCATATGTTCTTTAATGTTTTTTCATTCTGAACAAAACTTGTGATTTGTATTTGCAACGAAAGAGAAAAAGGACGAAGTCATGGATTTCGGCATTCTTTTCTATTCATTAATAGTCTTGTGTTTTGTTCTCTTACGAGTTAACTTTTCTTTTCTTCTGTCTTTTCTTGTGTTACTATTTTATTGTTGTTGTTTTTTTTTCGCTCTCCAATGCCATTAGTATTTTCCCCTATGATTTTGTTGAATTTATTTGTTATTTGGTTCGTCTTTTCGTAAATGTCTTTAGTTAAAATCCATGTAACCGAGTTAAGAAGTGTTTAAAATCAAAAACTCGTAAATAACTGTGCCCACTCAACTCAAGATTCTGGGCTTTATGACAAGGTTCGGCTTTGTTCTCTAATGTTACTATCATTTAAGGCATCTTGTAGAAAAATTTGAGAAAGATCTACGTAGAACCCGCAGTTAAAATCCAGAGAAGACCTCGCCGTTAGGTTACTTAACTAACCAATTAGAGACGATTTCCCCAAAAAGAAAAGTCCTACAAAGAACAGATCGGTTTTTATACATAATTATTTGATCACTGGAGGCCCTTTACAGGTCGTTAACTTGAAGTCTTTTAATCTTTCATTTCTGTATTTCCTGTAGTTAATGAGCCTTACCGTGAATCTTAAAGACTACGAAATACATCACCCTTGTCTCCTCCCTACCATTTCCCTCTATGTCTAACTTTCCCATCTCTTTATTCCCCACCACATCTCTCCTTCTCTCACACAATCACCCCACCCTTTCTCTTCCCCTCCCTGACCACCATCGCCTCACCCCGCCCCAAAAAGTACAAAAAGAAAATATAAACTCATGGCAAGTTTGTACCTGAACGTATGGAACCTATTTCTACCTGAAAGATATATTAGCGCGAAAAAAAAAAAAAAAAATATATATATATATATATATATATATATATATATATATATATATATATATATATATATATATATATATATATATATATATATATATATATATATATATATATATATATATATATATATATATATATATATATATATATATATATATATATATATATATATATATATATATATATATATGTACTGTATTATATATAATATAAACAATACTTTGATCCTACCACCCGAGAACAATATTCTCTGGACCACATAATTTCCATTTCTGTTCAAACGCAGATTTCTCTTTCTTGTATCGATATTTTTTGTACTGCAATGATGTCCGGGACTCAATTATTACCTTTCTAATTAGCCTCTTAGAAGAACTGTAAGGAAAGGTAGGAGATTTATGGGGCTAATAAGGAGTGCGTTACTGTTAGTTTTTGTTCGTCGATGTTTTCAATGTGTGCGTTGGTGAATTTGGGGACGCTGTAGATAGGATGGAGGTAGAGTTATGGGGTAAATAGGTGAGAGAGTGGGTGTGTGTGTGTGTGTGAGTGTGTGTGAGTGTGTGTGTATGTGTGTGTGTATTTGTGTGTGCATGTGTCTGTCAATTGTGTGTGTGTCTGTGAATTGTGTGTGTATGAGAGAGAAAGATAGAGAGTGAGAGTGTGTGTATGTGAGTATGTATATTTGTTTGAGTGTTTGCGGGTGTGCGTGTGTTGATTGTTTTTCACGTGTGTGAGTGTGTGTTTATTTGTGTTTTTCAATATTAATTCAACGTAGGCAAGTATTTAAAATACATTTAAACGAACTAAACTCTGAACAAACGTTATAGACCAACAAGGACGAAAAGACATTTAACAAGTAATTGGTACCAAGGTACACGGATCGTTTCAATTAAATCTTATTTTCCTCCGATAGATCTTTAACATTGGACTAGGTCGTTAACCTTAGCTGTTTTTTTTTAAAATAAAGTACATAATAGTTAAAATTTTGCACTTTCATACATTCATCTCCACAGGTTCTTTTCAAAATCACAATGAGTGTTGCCCCACTGACAAAACTAAGCCTACCAAAAATAATCTCTTTGAAAAATCCATATCCTATCCTATTCTATCCCATAACTCGGAGGTCGTAGGGACACCACAGACGATCGTTTAACCAACGTACTCCATCTTTCCCTGTCCTCAGCAACCTTGATTGTTTCGCTCAGTGTCAAACCAGTCCATTCTCGAATGTTGTCCTCCCACCTCTTTTTCGGTCTCCCTCTTCTTCTACCTCCTTGCACTGTGCCTTGCATGATGGTCTTTGCAATTGAAAAATACGGTTCTAATATTAATCGATAAATTAATTTTACTTTATGTGCCTATTTATCGCATCAAGGTTGATTCTGAAATTGTGTGTATAGTAGGTACAGTTCTTTATTTACAATACAAGGAAGAGAAGCCGAAAGTTCAAAGCTTGGCGGTCGATTTGAGCAACGATTATGTCATAACAATGCAATTCCCTAAGTAAACTGATTGACACGCAAAAAAAAAAAGAAAAAGAAAAGAAAAGAAAAAAGCATTTAAACATCCTTGATGCATTGCACCTTAAAAAAACAATAACAAGAAATGTGTTGCTCGGGTGGCAAGGGAATCGGGTGGAGATCGAAATAAACTAACTACTGTGGATGGAAACATATTTAAAGCGACTGTTACCTTATAGTTCTCTAACCTTTTTGGTTAGGTATCTCCATGATCTGACACCTTCCATTTTCTGTATCCCCACCCGGTACACATTAGTCGAAGGCTGCCAGAAGCATGTTTTACTAGTCGCCTCAACAGGCGATAAAACATGCTCTCATGCTTGATAGCACTGCTTCCTACACGCTTCAAGCGCTATAGTGACGGGAAAAGCGCAATTTCACTGTAAATATATACAGAATGTTGCTCTACAACATTCCGCTCTTTCCGTCTCAAAAACCCAATTGCCTTGTTGGATTCTTAAATTGCATGAAACCAAGTGAGGACACTATCCGGCGTCAACAAACGGTTCAAAAACATTGTCAAACGGTTCGTAAAAGACAGTTGACATAGAAACTAATACAGTTTGACCTAATTCGTCCCCTAGAGGAGACGAAACTTACATTTTTCTATTTTCATGAGTTCACTGCAGTGAAATTGCGCTTTTTCCGTGACTATAGAGCTTGAAGCGTATAGAAAGCAGTGCTCTGAACAATGGGAGCATGCTTTATCGCCTGTTGCGGCGACTAATAACGCATGCTTCTGGTAGCGTTCGACCAATGTGTATCGGGTGGTATCCCAGTCTTCTTCATCTTCTTCTTCTTTTCTTGTTCTTCTTCTTCTTCTTCTTCTTCTTCTTCTTCTTCTTCTTCTTCTTCTTCTTCTTCTTCTGTCTGTCTGTCTGTCTGTCTCTCTCTCTCTTTCTCTCTCTTTCTTCTCTCATTGTTGCGATTCTTTTGTGTAAGAGTATCTTCTTTTTTCTTTCCATGGGCTGCCTCCTGAGCATTCTGCAGCCATACATACTGTCAGGAGGTTTGCGCCTATTTAAAGGATTATTTCTCTAACTTAATGCTGCCCAGGTAACCAGCCAATTGAGGTGAGATGGGAAGGTGAGGGGTAGTTCGGGATTGGGATGAATGTGGGCCGGATTTAGGGGTGGGAGGGGGGGTGGGGGGGAGAAAGGGGGTGGTTAAGATCTGGGATTTGAAGCCTTCCAGTGTTAGGTTTAGAACCACTTGGGCTGGAAGGCTACTTCGCCTGTATGTGCGCATTTGAGTGTAAGGTTGCCTGCGTAGATTGACTGTGTGCACGTAATATGGCGTTTGTGCATTTGTTGGTATATGCCTCTGGCTATGCGTGTGTGTGTTTCTGGCATGTGTATTGTGTATGACTGTCCCGCGTCATCAACTTCACAAACGGCGCGAGACCACACGAGGCGTTGCGAGACTGGACTAGAAAAAAAAACGGGGTGGATGTGGGGAGGGGGGGGGGAGTGCTGAGGAAGGGAGTACGCGGGGAGGAAATGACAGCAGTCGTCGCCTCTTTGCCGCTCTGGCGTCACGTGACCTATTCATCTTTCTGACCTTTGACCTATTCTTTTTTCCGCCCCGGCTCTGCCGGCAAAAGAGATGCAAATTTATTCATTAACATTCTTTCGGTTGATTTCCACACTAATTATCGCTGTTGTAAGGTCACCGATAAGCAGACAGGGCAGAAGTTCAATCTATGTGGAAAGGCAAGCCACACACATAAAAAAACACAACGCTAGAAAAAGTGGGACACACACAATAAGTCGGTGATGGATAATGTTGGCAAACTAGACATGCAAACAACGGTAAAAAAATAATCTTGAAAATAAAGAATGTTCTCCCATATACAATATTGCCAAACTAGAACTTGCAACTGCTGGCACTATTGCATAATGTTACAAAGACGAGGTATCCCATTGGCAGAATGTACTGTGGATATTTCCTTTAAACAGGGCCTCGAGTAAGCTCCAAAAAATGTAGCCAACCTTATCTAACTCGCCTAGTCAACGCATGGACCCAGTCCACGACGACCTACAATTCCTTCAACAAAGCACAAACAAAACAATATGACTCTTATGCACCGGCAAGCATATCCTGCTCCTTCGCAGGAGAGTATAACCAGACAGCTTCTATAATGAGAGACGGAAGTGCTTCATAGCGTATATGTAAACTCGAGTGACAAGGCAGGAGTTGCTTCCCTTTGGCGTGGCAGTATGCAGGATCAAATGCGCTCTTTGACACAACCAAAATCCTCTCGATTTTCGTCAGTAAAAAAATAGCATTAAAAACCGTTCTGTGAATTCTAGCGTTTGCATAGTGACTTTTAATGCATATTACATGTGATATTATTTTCTGCAATAGTCTTTAGCACTTCAAAGCATTGTTAAAATAATATCTGCACCTACTACTAATTATTCTTGTTATTATTTATTGTAATTGTTGTCCTTAATAATATTGATATTGTTGTTGTTGTTTGTTTGTTTGTTTGTTTATTTCATTTAACGTCTATTCACCGAAGTGATTTTAGACAAGAAAATAAAAGGAAGGTGGGGGGGGGGGGGGGAGGATATGCACTACATGGATGTGGGAAAGGAAATAACATTTAAACAAAATGGTACAATAACATAACATGAAATAAAATTAAATAAAATTTAAGTATTCAAACAATATTTTAAAACTCTTTAAAACAAATGAAAAACTACTATAGAACATGTCAAACTTGTGAAATGTTGTTATTATTATTATTATTATTATTATTATTATTATTATTATTATTATTATTATTATTATTATTATTATTATTATTATTATTATTATTAATTAATTAATTAATTAATTAATTTATTTATTTATTTATGTTTCATATTAGAGAGCTTTACGCAGTAAAACTTTCACTTTTAGAAGAAAACTCGAAGTTCGTGTGTTTTCTCTCTTGTGGTGTGTTCCCGTATATTAGCGATGGAAACCCTAGTATCGTTCCCCAAAAAAACAACCTTCCTTTGGTCAGCCGAGCACCAATGGCTATAGACTCCGTGTCCAGTCCTTTAATGACCAAAACTACTCCTACAATGCATCTGTACTTCTTGAACAAGGCACGACGCTATCGGGACTAGTTACTTAAGCCATTCATTAAACTACTAGAATGTGGAATTTAACTACCGGCACTAGAATGAAAATGCTGGGACAAGGAACGTAACTACCAGGGATAGGAGGACCCTTAACTGGATTGATTGATTTGAAGGCCACTTGCTGTGTGATTGGTGAGTGCTGTAAGAAACCGGCTTCCTTCTTGTTCATGTGCTGTGGTGATGGATCGAGGTTGGAGAGTAGGAACTGAAGGAATGAAGGAGAGAGGGAGCGGCGAGGAAGGGGGAAGAGGGTCAGGAGTGAAAGAGAGAGGGGGTAGAGGAAGAAATAATAATAATAATAATAATAATAATAATAATAATAATAATAATAATAATAATAATAATAATAATAATAATAATAATAATAATAATAATAAGATGATGATGATGATGATGATGATGATGATGATGATGATGATGATGATGATGATGATGATGATGATGATGATGATGATGATGATGATGATGATGATGATGATGACAGAAAAACTCAGAAGAAGATAAAATGAGGAACGAAATTGGCAGATGAAGGGAGAGGGGGGCGTGGTTGTGTGAGACGAGTGCGAGGGGTAATGGCCGTGCGTGTGTTAGTGTGCGAGTATTTGAGAGAGAGAGAGAGAGAGAGAGAGAGAGAGAGAGAGAGAGAAGAGAGAGAGAAGAGAGAGAGAGAGAAGAGAGAGAGAGAGAGAAAGAGAGAGAGAGAGAGAGCGAGCGAGCGAGAGAGAGAGAGTATGTGATCTGAAACAGCTGACCGTTCCATTGTCATGAATTCTCTACCAAAGAGTTTAAGAGAAGATCCTTCCGAATCGTCTCTACCACCACCGCCCCCACCACCATCACCACAACCACCAGACTATTAGAAGCAAACCGCTGCTTCAAAGTCCACGTCCAGTCCTTTAATGATTAAAACTACTCCTACAATGCATCAAATTGCTCCGACAAGAAATCTATTGCTTTAACAAGGCATGAAACTACCGAGACAAGTTACTTGAGCAGTTCATCAAACTACTAGAATGTGGAGTCCTTCTTGCGCAGGCTCCGTCCTGCTTCAAGAAGGAGAAAACTAATGCAGCTAGCTACGTGCTCCCATTTATCTTTAAGCATAGACACCCAGAGCTACCGGGAATCCGGCCTGGGCGGTTTCTCTTCTGGAAGACCTGGTACTGTACTTTGTCATTTTCATTTTCAACATTTTCAAGACTGACATTTTCAAGACTTTGAACAACCATTTGTTATTTTATTTGTGTCGCTTTTTTTCCTCGATGGACTGTTTTCATGTCCTCGTCTTTACTCAAAACAATAACAACCTTTGTATCTGAAAAACCCAGTGATCTACAAACACAGCTAGTACAGTGATTGACTGAATTATGTTTAATATGTTTATTCCGCTTTGATCGCTATGGTCCTGATTTGGCTCTGAAGAGTCCGCTGGACCTAAAGCAATAATCATGTAATGTAATGTAATGTTTGATCGCCAGCAACTTTAATACTCCAACCTGACCAACTAAACCAGTGTCATATTACAGACTATATTATATATACTTTCTTTTCTGTCGTCAATGATGTCCCAAAACTACATCTTTCCAACGCATTTACGCAGCACCATGGTCTCGCCTGAAACATCTAGACTTCCTGTTGAACTATACAACAACGTTCGTGACCTTGGTCTTCTTCGACGCATTCCGACCATACGCCGACGCCGATCTGGCTGCTTGCATTGCCTACGGTATTGCAAAGGAGTGGGTCGGCCTGGGGTGGTACGTATTCAGAAAGCATTTACCCAGTAGATAAATCCGCGAAGCCTTACAGTACGGAACGGAATTACATACCGCTTCGCGGATTTATCCTCTGGATAACTGCTTTCTGAACACCACCCCTGGTAGCATAATTCAGAGGTGGCTGGTTTCCTATGCTTGAGAGTCGCGGGTTCCAACCACGAAGGTTTTCTCTGGGTACTCCGGTTTCCTCCCTCCCTTCAATATAGGCATTGGATGCAGTCTTTCTAGCATTTCAAAATGTAACTTCTGTTTATATTTTTGTCTTCCAATAGTGATTTGCCATTTACGCAACTTGTTTGAGAGATGAATATTTTTTGGGTGCTGCGTATGTTCGATTGTCTGTAACATGTGAGCGTGTATGCGAGTTTCAGATCGCCGCTCTTTTAGACTGATTTAGGAATAAGGCGCTTTTAACATCCATTATTATTATTATTATTATTATTATTATTATTATTATTATTATTATTATTATGAGAATGATGATGATGATGATAATGATGATGATGATGATGATGATGATGATGATGATGATGATGATGATGATGATGATGATCATCATCATCATCATCATCATCATCATCATATCAGGTATTGAGAGCGAAGAAGCAGCGAAGACGCGTGTTTTGCTGTTTGCAAGTAGACAAACGTACCTTAAACACACGCAAGAGTTTATCATCATCATCATCATCATCATCATCATCATCATCATCATCATCATCATCATCATCATCATCATCATCATCATCATCACCATGTCATCGTTATAATCGTCATAACAATCATCAATATCTTCATCATCACGATTATCATCATCGTCGTCGTCTTAGTCATCATCATCATCATCATCATCATCATCATCATCATCATCATCATCATCATCATCATCATCATCATCATCATCATCCGATTATCATCATCATCGTCATTATCAACATCATCATTATCATCATCATCGTCGTCGTCGCAGTCATCATCATCGCCGTCATCATCATCATCATCATCATCATCATCATCATCATCATCATCATCATCATCATCATCATCATCATCATCATCATCATCATCATCAAATAAAGTAAGCGTTACTCCTTTACTCGATACACTGTTAAAGTTTTTGTTTTTTTTAATACTTTTATTTTTTTTACAATACCCTAGACACCGCTCACATCTTTCCACGACGGGCGCCTGCATCGAGAAACAATAGACGTGTAAGTAGAAACAACACAAATAAAGAATACAGGGAAAGGAAAGAAAGCGAATGAAGCAAAAATAAAGACACAAAGACAGTCTGAATGACAAGCAGCTGTTGGAGAAAATAGTGTTAGGAGGCGAGAACCGTACAAAAATACTGACAAGATTTTTTTATATTTATATTTTTTTAAGAGAACGGACGGCTCGCAGGCATTGCTGGGAGTTGAGAAACGACTACAAGAATGTTGGAGAGGGAGGAAAGATTGGCAAGAAAGGGGGGGCGGGGGGGGGTCGGGAGGGGGGGGGAAGGGAAGCGATACGATTTGCAGAGTGAGGTGGGTGGGTGGAATAGGGTGGGTAGCCATGAGGCGATTGTTTTTGTTTTACATACTAGAGATGGGGAAACGATCTCCAAGACAAGCCACACGCACGCTGACATATATCTTCTTTTCAGTCTTCTTCGTTTTTTTGCGTGTGTGTGGTTCTGTCTTTCCTCCGCGACCCCTTATGGCTTTTGTAACTTGCATCCTGCGGCTTATTTAACATTAAAACATACAAGCAACATTGTACGTTGCTTTGGAAAAAAAATAAAAGAACTGCATTGATAATGATGATGATGATGAGGAGGAGGAGAATGAGGAGGACGAAGAAGAAGAAGAAGAAGAAGAAGAAGAAGAAGAAGAAGAAGAAGAAGAAGAAGAAGAAGAAGAAGAAGAAGACGAGGAATAAAAAGATGACGAGGAGCGGGAAGAGGAGGAGGAGGATGGAAAGAAGAGAATTGAAGGAAGGGTAGAAAACAAGAACGACGTCGGCGATAAAGATAATGACTATCAGCGACGATGACACTCGAATGGTTTCCTATGACGACAATGCTGTTAATATGCCGAGATAAAATTAGAATATGATTAAAATCGATATGGAAGATTGTCCTGATTCTCAGTCACATTATCGTAGGAAAGTTATGTGGAACAACAATTCTTCAATGCCCCCTTTGTTCGCCACGTTGTAATGTTTATGTATTTTACTTCGAAAATACTGACATACATTTTCTGTTTACTTCGCCGGTGTTGTGATGTCTTTCAAGGGACAGAGGCATCAATGCATTTGTAACGTCTAAGAAAATGTGCTGGTAAACTGACGTGTTCATTAAATTGCTATTTCCCAAAACATAAAAAAATTAAAGTGTGTTAGAAGTTGTGGAATGTTTTAATTTCTTCGTGTGTAGGTCTATTCCATCGCCAATCCACTTATTTCACACCTCTCTCTCTCTTCCTCTCTCTCTCTCTCTCTCTCTCTCTCCCTCTCTCTCTTTCTCTCTCTCTCTCATTGTAATACTTCCTTCTCTCTTCCGCTCTCCTTCTCGCCACGCTTACTTAGAATTAATGAAGCGTGTTATGTAGGGAAAAGACTGCAACCGTCGTCAAATGATTGTTTTAGTCATGAGGTTTAGCAAATGCCGTTAAACGGTTCCCACTGAACCTAACGGCGGAAAGGTCCAGAGCCAAATAAATTGTGTTTTGTGTGTGTGTGTGTGTGTGTGTGTGTGTTGCGATGTTAAAACGCCGTCATTGTTATACAATCTTTATACTCTACCTACATTCTTTTGACGGCCCCGGTATTTTGACGTCAAAACAGTGTTCTGTTAGGGTTAGGGCTGTGTTAGGATTAGGGTTATGGTTAGAGTTAGGGTTGGGATTAGGGTTAGAGTAAGGGTTGGTGTTAGAGTTAGCTTCAAAAATGGACAAATGTTAAAAAAACAAAAATCATGACAACGTACGTGGCCTTTCATGAAAGTCATAACAACGGCGTTTTTACACGGTTGTGTGTGTGTGTGTGTGGGGGGGGGGGGGGGTGTGAAGTGCGCCCGCGTGTACGCGCGACCCCTCTTCTGCTTGTATTTGTGTCTATTTGTTAATGCTGTAACAAGAGCCCCGTTTACACAGCCCTTTAAGCTTTTGCTCGTTTAGTCAGTATAAACTTAGAAGGTTACTGTTAGTATGAAGCAGACGACAGAAGTGATCATGCGTAGCACAGTTGTAGCTTGATGCAAGCACAGTTAGTGACATCATCGCAGCCTACAATCCAGCTTCGAATTTTACATCCATTCAGAGTTGTTTCAGCCAATGAGAACACAGCTAGAGTAGATAGAACCAGTTCTGGCTGATTCAAGGAGAGAGATAGAAAAGTCAGTCTACAGTTAAACTGCCTAGAGAACACAGCTAGCAGAAATCTCTCCACTTATAGACCAGGGAAGCAGTACTTGTTGAATATTCGAATTCAATCAAGTTAGCCACAGCCTGATATTGTCAAAAAGGTAAATGAACATACTTCTGTTTCATCATGATGTATTTATATTATTGTTGAATTATGTGTGTGAAATTTGCTATGCATAGAATGAATTGTTAGTCAGACGTTGCGTGACCACGTGGAGAATCCGAACACGAGGCAAGCACGACCGGTTTTGACGCCATGTTGTATACCTGACGGAACCACTGTTGTTTAACATATATGTATGCTTGCAGACCAGTGGCTGTACCAGAGAATGTTTATAATATTAATTCTTTCTCTATGTGTATAGGTAGCCACGTTTTATATTTATATATGTATAGGAAATTAGAGTGCAGATTCCAGTGGACCACGGACTTAGCAGAATGTTCGTCGCTTAAGTATAGAGATGTGGAGCTATCACTGAGGGCTACCTTGGCCTTCAGTGAGACGCTCTGCACAGGGTTGTGCAGAATTTCGTCTCATATGTTACAGACGAGCAGGCGTTATATCATGAGCCCAACTCGGCACAAGACAATAACAAGTCGTCGCCGAACGTTGGCTGCCGAGGCATCGAACGCACTGCACTAAGATAGCCCACCCATCTAGCCACCACAAGGAGCAGACGCCCCGACAAAACAACTTGTCACCGAAGCGACCTCAACGCAGCGCTTCAACCACGCAGTTAAGTGCCCCAGAAACAGTGCACTAAAACTGTAACAAAGGACCACAGTAGTCCACTCTTCAAGAACTCTGACCATTAAGGCAGAAACCAACCAGTGCCCTATGAAGATAAAGTAGCGGCCTAGATCTATCAGCGAGCGAACCAGTCTCAGAAACAATTGAACTTTTCAGTTAGTATCGTATTTCGAAGATCATGTATAGAGTAGAGGAAATAAATGTGTGATATTTACTGTTATGAAGTGGCTGGACTACATATGTTTCATAGCCGTGTGAAAGCTAGAGTGACAGTGATCTTTTACCATTTTTCTATCTATCTCTGTACCCCCAGCCTAAACACAGACCGAGCAAAACAAATATATGTATTAAGTTAAGTCACAGGGAGATAACTAGCGATCCCCATCGACTAACACGAGTGGGTAATAGCATTCCATTGTGAAGAGCCCAGCAACAATAGAACCCCCGTCACAAAGGCTGAATTGTGTCTGGTGGGTTTGGGAATCGATTGGCTTATTTAAAATATGTTTAAATATCAGACGGTGTCGCTTCTGTGTTATCTTTTATTTATTTTCATTCTTGACATAATATTATTTGCCAACTTTACTTTTACTTCTTCTTCTTCTTCTTCTTCTTCTTCTTCTTCTTCTTCTTCTTCTTCTTCTTATTCCCCTTCATCTTCTGCCCTCTTTCATATTTTCAAAACGGGTTATGACCGAAACAGAAATGGAGAAAACTTTCTGAACTGTTTTAACTGATCTGTGTTTCTTTTTGTGTGTTTCTTTCAATGATTCCCTTCTCTTTGTTATCAGGGAAATCAGACACATTTCAATAAAGACCAGTAACGGACCTAAAAGTATACGGGACTCCTGTCATACCAGTGGAAAGCCCGAATTTCTTTGGCTCAACAAACTGTACGTCGCGCTTCCAGCAAACGTAACCCAAATGGTTTGTCGAAGCCTTTTCTGATATATAAATTGCCGTTGATTGTTCGCACGAAGCTTGCTCAGTGTGTGTGTGTGTGTGTGTGTGTGTGTGTGTGTGCGTGTAAGAGAGAGAGAGTGTGTGTTTGTGTTTGTTTTAAATTCGAAAATGACGGAAGCGCATCTTATAACAGCCAGTGCGATCAATGTGTTGAGCACGCTGCAACCTTTCTAAATAAACCATTGCAAGCAGAAAAAAACATTGCGCACCTCCAGTCCAATGCATCTTCGTGGAAATGAACAATTTTGAAGGTGGCTAAATCTGTGCAAACAACAATAACAACAACAACAACCATGCTGCTGATTCTTGAACTATAAGAGACCTGTGGTATAAAAGCACATTTTGGATTGTAGCATTGCAAAGTATCGTCCCCTATACGCTTCTGTGTCCGGGGACGTTAATCTAAATAACTAACTAGCATTGCATCATTAGGACATTCCGCCTGTAGTGTCGCTAGTGTAATATTGGCTTGCGTTATCTTGAAAAACGATTTGTATATTTGTGTGTACTCCTTCAAAGCTGCATTACTTAAACTTCAAAGAGTTTGCTGCATTTCTTATGGCACGCTACCTCCTTTTCATTATGTAGTATTTGTCGAATATTATTGGAAGCTATTTAAAATATATATCAGCTTAAATCGAACTCTTAAATCATGCATACACTACACATCTTTATTCGAAATTCCGCATTCCGATGAAAGAAGAAGAAGAAGAACAACAACAACAAGAAGAAGAAAGCCGAGGGAGAATTGCAGCCATATCCTAGGCAATCCATTTCGGGCGCACATCGCAATAATGGATAACTGCAGATTTAGGATGAAGATTACTTGTAAAATCCACACCGCTGCGTCTCGGCAGCCATTTTATGATTGATGGTCGGTGTAATCTTCTTTGCTTTCTTTTCCTGAACAGTATCGCTCTACTTTACACCACCTTTTTATCCCTACCCTAACCTTTCCTACCCCACTCTTCTTGCCCCCACCCTTCGCCTAGGCAAGGATACGTACCCTTCGTGTTTTCCCGTTTCTAAGTCCATGCATTCTCTAGCATAATTTCATTTTTGGAAATGCATGCAGCATGGCTGCCCAAACCGCAATGAAAGGCTTTCATTAAATACACTGTCTCTTCTGTCTTTTGGGGTGGCCACTCATGGTTTTTATTTTTTATTTTTAATAAACCTGTCTTTATTTCAGTGCAATAGTCTGTATTATCTTATAATAACTCTCTTTTATGAAAAATTGAATAAAGATTAACTTCGTACTTAACACAAAATAGGACCCCAAAAATACCATGAAATCAAGACGGACTGTTGGATAAAACAACAAACACACACACTCACACACACACCCACGCACACCCTCCCCCCCCCCCCGCCCACACACACACCAGTGGTCCTGATTCGGCTCTTGGCAGTCCGCTGGACCCTATAAGCACTGAGTATCTATCTATCTACACACACACCAAAATACCAGATTCATAAGTCATCTTTCTCTTCAACTTTTGAATGAAAGAAGCGTGAATATGATATGCTGTTATCTTTTGGCAGAAAAATCGATGGAAAATAGAAAGCTTGAGAGGGCAAAGATCATTGACAAAAAGCATTTAATTTTCCCTCCTCCTTATCGTCGTCCTCATTATCATCATCATCATCATCATCATCATCATTATCATCATCATCGTCATCATCATCATCATTGTCGTCGTCGACGTCGTCGTGGTCCACCACACTAGCAATTACCACAACAACTAACTAGAAAAGTCGAACATCAGCATCATCAACAACAACAATGTTTTAGTCATAGAAAGTATATTCCTTTTTCAGGGCTAATCCATACAACTTCACATCTTGCAGTTTAACCCTTCCAGTTCTACACTGCGTAGGCTACTGCGCTTATATTGACAACTAAGGGGCAAGCAAATTTCTCTCCTCTCTTCTTTGGACATATATAACAGGCAAGAGACTCTCTGCTCTTCTGTAGACGACCAAGCAGACAAAACGTTTGTTTTTCTATACCCTTCGGTAGACGATTAACAGGCAAGAAATCTATCTAGTCTTCGGTAGACGGATAAACAGGCAAACGTCTATTAACTTTTCGTTGGATGAATAAACAGGCAGAACGTGAGCTATATACTCTTCTTTAGACGAACAAACAGACAAAGGGTCTGTCTGTCTACTGTCCGTTGGACGAGCCAACAGACAAAGTGTCTGTCTGTCTACTGTTCGTTGAACGAGCAAACAGACAAAGTGTCTAGCTACTCTTCGTTAGGCGAACAAACAGACAAAGCGTCTCTTTTTTTTTTTTTTTTTTTTTTTTTTTTTTTTTTTTTAAATCAGTTTATAGTCCCCTCTCTTCCCGGTAAGGATTTTCAGAGAGGAGACTAGAGGATGAATTAAAGCGTCTCTAGCTCAATAACTCCAGATCTCCACACAAAGTCAGCCGCAGTGGAAACATTAGATTACCCAGGCTCTAGCACACTTTAGCACCAGCCACCACACTTTCGCGACACGCTTTCCGTCAGATTCGATTTGATGGTCTCTCCGGACATGACCAGGAATGGTCACGTCGGAGCGACTCTGATCCATCTAAACGCATCCAGTTGGGTAGAGAGGTTATGATGGGAGTTTAAAAAAAAAAAAGAAGCTAAATGGTTTTTACTACAGATAATATTATGCTAAAAGGACGTTCGTCGCTTCGTTCTTTCATTGTGACATTGCTCTATTTTGGAAAACATAAGAAGGTGAAATTATTCCCCTTTTGGGACATAAAATTGTCCAGTGTATAGGTGAACAACCCATGGAGGAACTTAATGAGACTCGACTGCTCGACTTATTGGCCGTTATTGCAAGGGTTAATCGTCTGTTAGCTGTTATCTGTTACCTTCCCTCTCCCATCTCGGATGGAAAATTAAGATTTATTCCTGGAGGAGGTTCTTTGTTGACTCAACCGCTTTGTGTTTATCGGTTCCTTCCTTTTCGTCACAACGCTTTAAAAAAAACAACTTACATCTAATCTCTATTTTCTTCTTCTTACTACACTATGCACACTATATAGGTATAAAGGTTTACTATTTAGTGGTTTTGTCGTCTGCTCACTTATTTTGACTTATTTCGAATCCCACCTTTCTTTCTCATTCATACAATTTATTTTTTAATCGTTCTTCCTTTTTGTCCCAACCTGTCTCTCTTCTGCAATACAGGCCTATGTAACCAATCAATCATTCAATATTTCATTGAGTGTTTATACATTTAAGTGATAGTCTATCATACATTTTAAATTAAACTTTTAAAGACGTTAACTATATAAAATAATACTAGACATATTAGTTTATACAAGTCTACCAAGAGGAGATTTAGCAATAACATTCCTATGTTTTCCAAACTAGAGCAATGCCAATGAAAGAACGAAGTTTCCATGTTGAAAAGACACGATTATGTGTAATCTATATACAGAATACAGAAATCATTTTTTTAATCCCAAAATGAGAAATGATATATGATTGTCTACGCGAACATTAATACAAATTAATGACGACGCCTTTGTTTCTTTAAACCCAGTTTCCTTTCTGCTGTTTCGCTATTGCTTCGCGACATGGATGCTTCACCTTTACTCTGCAGATGCAACAGTTGGGGGCAGGAGCGGAGAAGAGTACAAGGAAGATTCAAGGAATTAATGGAAGTAGAGATTTCTCGTTGTCTGGAATGCAGACTTGACTAAAGCAATAGAATGACATTGCACAGAACTGTCTACGAGTGGGTTCCAAGGACTTGGTGCATCCTTCTTCACATGGGCTTGTATCCGACGTAAGCGTTTTTAAAAATAGTTTCTTTGAGTTAAACAAAACTTCCTTTAGAACACTGCCTATGTTCGAAATATCTTATCCTTCTAAATTCTGCCTGTTTCCTTATTAACTGATGTTAACTTTAATAACGGAAACACAAATGTGTGTGAATTCCAAATAGTCATATCATGAATTATCCATGTTATACTGAAACACAGCTTCTATAAATTTTAGCATGTCCGATTAGAACTCTAATCCGTCGCACAGATCCAGAACCTGATGACCTTATTTCTTTTTCTGGAAGCACAACAACGTTGTCTGGTCCATCTCGGTCTGTTTGTAACGCTGAGGGGAGTGCCAACAGCCTAAGCCCCATTACAGGCTCTGACACTCTGTGTGTGTCGGAGGCTGTCAAAGGTTGCACAGGATGGGTCTTGTTGCTGAAGGATGTCGAAATGAGCTCGTTGCTGGGGTTGTAAGGAAGGTGAAAGCCGCTAATTTACGCCCGTAAATCCACGCCATTGTCTCAGCAGGAGAGGTGCCAGCAGAGCAGAGTTGCAGCAGGACAGCAGCCAAGCGCCGACATGTTCAGACAGGATATCTGAAATTGCTGGAGGCAAGTCCCACCATGCAGATCGTTTTGTTATAAAGGTCTTTCATGTGGGATGAAATTGGTTGGGCAAAGATTATCAAGCTCGTCAACGCTATTGAACTGCTCTGCGTCAATCGACCCCATTAGGTAGTTAGTTTTACGAATTTTCGACTGAATTACCAATCTAGCGTTGAAAGTTCTTTAGCTGGGATAAATTAAGATGATCAGTTTCACCAACGCAACTGTACGGGCCTGCGCGCAAAATAATACAACAGTGCTCCATTCTACTAACCTACGGTTGGACATTCATCAATGTTCCAGTCTGCAGGACTCCGATCTTCTCTCGTGTGTGTACCGGTCCTTGTTCACTCATGACTTCGTTTACTAGTACGAAGTTCTGTAAAGGTTGAAAGCCACAAACTGCTTTAAAAACAATAATAGGCATGCAGAATAGCTGCTGAAACGCTGTGCATGAATCCAAATTGCTCCGATTGCAGGCAGCCGAGGACCTTTACAATCTCTGTTGATCCATGATTTTGAAAGGAAAAAGAAATGTTAGACAGTGTGTATTTAGTCTCATCCTTGCTTCAGTCTCAACCCCATCTTTAGTTCCTCAGCAGTGTGTGGCAAAAGTCATGTCAACCGCTGCTGATTGCGTGTTAAGCTTTGGGAAAACAACACTGGCGGGAGACAAGCAGTGAAGTAATGTGTAAGGAGAAAAGCAATCGCAAAGCCGTTAGACAAATATGTCTTGAAGGTCACCGAGGCCAGAAAGAGCCCATTAAACTTATTTGCACGAAAGGCTAAGATAATAAAGACAAGTCAAAACGAAAATAGGTTCACAAGTACTCAATGAATCCACTGCCTTGGTATATGTTAGGGGAACAATAAAAAAAAATTTATGAGTATGATTCCAATTCTGAGACATATAAATTTCAGAGAGCAACCTATCCTGTCCTATCCTGTCCCGTTACCCGGAGGTCCTAGGGGCACCACAGATGATCGTTTAACCAGCATACTCCATCTTTCTCTGTCCTCAGCAGCCCTGGTGGCTTTGCTCAGTATCAAACCAGTCCATACTCGAATGTTGTCCTCCAACCACTTTTTCGGCCTCCCTCTTCTTCTACCTCTTTGTACTGTGCCTTGCAGAATAGTCTTTGCATGGGCTGATGATCTGGTAACGTTGCCATACCATCGGAGTTTCCGTTTCTTCACCACTGTGAGCAGGTCATCGTGTTGTCCAATGGCTTGTGTGATGGTCTCTCGGACTTCGTCTTTGGTGATATGTTGGGTATAGGAAATGCCCAGAAGTTTTCTGTAGCACCTCATCTCCATGCTTTGTATTCTTCGTTGGAGATTTACTGTGAGGATCCATGCTTCGCAAGCAAATAGGAAGATGGAGAAGACAAGGGAGCGCAGCAGTTTTACTTTTAGAGAGCAACAGAATATTAAAAACACCTGCCGGTATCTAAAGCAAATGAAACTAATACATAACAACTATTCCGAAAATATGGCAAATGTACTAAGAATCAAGAAAAAAAACAACATAAGTTTAATAGTATTACATTCCAGCAATAACAAATTTAAAAAATTAAAAACCCAACATGGCATTCTTTGCAAAACAAACTGATAAATCACTGTTTTACAAAGATTACAATAATAGTTAAATAGAAGTTCAAACACATTAACGTGCACTTGAACTGAAATCTGTCTGCATCAATTTTAGCAGATACAATTAAATACGTAATTTCGTTTTAAATTAGTGATGTACTTACTCCGCAGCAACTGACTTTAAAGGTAGAAAAACTTTACACCAAAATATATATGAACCTAATTTGATGTAATGAACACATTAGTTCTAGATTATTTAGGCGAAGTGAGATTATAATTTTTTTTTCCAGGAAAGTTTAGCTATCATTTTTAACCAAGTGGTGTAAAATAATCTTTTTTTATTGACTATAGCTCTATACATAGCTTTTTTATATTATGGACGAGGCTTCTTTTTAAAAGAAATTAAATTATTATAGGACGATGCAGGATGCAAACTGTTTGGGTTAAAATCTAGAGGGGACTAGTGATGAAGGGAGGGCGAGGTGTTGTAGAGGTCTGAAGGCTTAATTGCAAGCCCTGGTGGTCTGTCAGGCTGATGTTATAATTAATCGACTTTGCCTTGAAAGTGTTTGCACGCTACATTTCGTTATTTGCCAAAACAAAAGAAGAGCAAGAAAAGAGAGCAGGAGTCAACACACACATACACACACGCGCTCTCTCTCCCTCTCTCTCTCTCTCACACACACACATCTCTCCCACACTCTCTCTCTCAGACCCACGCGCGCGCACCACGCACACACACACACACACCCACACCCACACACACACACACACTCTCTCCCAAAACCACAAACACATGCACAGAGTAATTATTTGGTTTTACAATGGTTTTTGGTCACGCCACATCTTTGCTAAATAGGGATGAATAAAACAAGAGAGAGGGAGAGAGAGAGAGAGAGAGAGAGAGAGAGAGAGAGAAGGAAAGAGAGAGAGAGGGCAAAGAAATAATTTAAAAAACATAGACCAGAGAGGGGATAGAAAAGGCGGGATAGGGGGTGGGAGAATGGGAGAAGAGGTAGGAGGGGAGGGAGGGAATTAACAATTTAGCAGTGTAATCTACCACTCGTGAAACTTTGAAAGTAATCAGTTGCAATTTGATCACATCGCACAAGGGAGAAATAATATGCATCGGCAACGACTGGTGGGATAATAATGGAATATCTTCGAGTACACTAAAAGACTAACCAGAGTTAACTAATGCAAGTTTTTCTAAGAAAGTTTCGCAGCAACAGCACAAGCCCTAGCACATCGTCTCATCTCAGACCCTATCTCGCATATCTCTCCGAGACCAATTGTAATAAATACCACTTTACATGCAAAACAGATCAATGAATTTTCATGATAGCCTCGCGTCCAATGCAAGCGGAAAAGACGAATTTCGTAATCGGACTTCGCTGTCGTGAATGCGTGAACTGTGAAGAAACATGCCACCGAATTTTTGCTGTTTTTCCGGAGACAGATAGGTTATAGGAAGATAGGTTATAGGTTATTTGTTTTTAAACCTTCTTCCTATATATATATACAGCTATCCTCGCGTTGGTAGATTGCACGAACAATCACTGACGCAAAAATCTGAGACGCATTAAAACGGCGACGCATTGATAGGCTACGATATATATATATCGTAGCCTATATATATCGTAGCCTATCAATGCGTCGCCGTTTTAATGCGTCTCAGATTTTTGCGTCAGTGATTGTTCGTGCAATCTACCAACGCGAGGATAGCTGTTGGTTGGTAATATTACGAGTAACCAATCTGTAGACATTGCGATGATTTTGCACATTGTCAATGACGCATAAAAACACGAACCGGTGAACAGGATCACCATATACATTAAAGTTATAGAAGAAGTTCAAAACTAAGTGAAGCTAATTATACGAATGCATTACACGAACAGCAAGTAGGCAAATGCGTTATATAAATATTATATATTATTAGGCTTACAGTCGATGAACCGAGTTTCAGAAAACAGCATATTACATCATTTATTATTGGTATTACAGTCGAAACAACGGACGACAACAATATGAAAAGAGTAATCTCAAATCCAGGGCTATGAGCCTCTTGTCATTTTTGTATATATTTAAATCATGTTATGTGAAATAAAAGGACAAAGTTCCAAAGTTCTAAAAGGACAAAGTTCCAAATTCTGGTGCACGGTTGAAGTGATGATGATATCATGTGAATGTGTACAGCGCAACGGCGTCCTTGCTAACAAAACAACAACATGCACAGAGCACACAAGAGGTTGGAATTGGATGAAAGGGCAGGAAAAGAACAAGAAAGGGTACGGTGTGAATCAGTATGCGATAAATGATAAAAGCAAATGAAAACAACCCTCAAATCATCCCAAAAGCAGAACTCTGTCTCCAATCTGAGCGTTAATTTTGTTTCTTGTAATTTTTTTGTTTCAGCGGCTGATTTTTCCATCATGGATTTTCTGATTCACAAATGTCATATAGTGCACATGAAGACAACCATGAACAAAATCTATTGTCTGAAGGGAATTCAATAAATTGCATGGACGACAGCAGGAAAATCTAATCCGCTTGACAAGTAGAAACTTTAAGATACATTGCAAAGGAATTTCAATTTCTGACACCTTTTGTTCCTGTCACATTTTTTGTGAGGGGGTGGGGGTCGGCTTATAAAGTTTAATAGGGACGCCCTCGCACATTTTTTAAAATAAATACATTAATGTGATGTTGAGCAAAACAAAACAACCGAAAATATATTTAGGAAGGTTTCACGGCCTGTTTTGTTCTCACGATACTACTACTACTACTACTACTACTACTACTACTACTACTACTACTACTACTACTACTACTACTACTACTACTACTACTACTGTTGCTGCTGCTGCTGCTGCTGCTGCTGCAGCTGCAGCTGCTGCTGCCAAAGTAGTCACACCAATTGCATTTCCGATAAAATTGGAAACATATAAGCAATCTTTCTAGAGAAAAAAATCAAAATAAGCTGAAATATAACTTAAGTTTCCAAAACTAATACCGGTATCGCTAATTTTTGCTTATGATAATATTGTATACCCTCTGCTCAGGCATAACTGCATAATTATTCCTTGTACTTTACACAAGTGGTTCGTCCTCGTCACCATATTTCTTTAATAAGTTCATAAAAAGACTAGTTTAACTTTCCTGCATATTTAGTGTGGGGATCTTTGTGTCACCAAGTACTATTGTCTCTGAGTCATGAATATTATTATTTTCAATCTCTTCGTCTATTGGGACTTGACCTTGTGGCTCCCCTTGTCCCTACATGCATGGTTTTTACATCTCACTTTGTTCTCTTTCCACCTCCCTCCTCAGATTGTTCTCTATGCCTCCCGAGCCCTCCAACAAGTTCATCCACTTCGGAGATAAGAAGCCAATACTTGATGATGTTGAGACATGATCTTGCTGCTCCCGTACTGCTGGTGTGTTATGAATTTCGCAATGATAGAATGATATTGTGGAATTAGTGTTACCCCTTTGCGTTCTGCTCTCGTCCTTTCGCCTTCCACCCATCCCTGAACATACCTGAATCTATCATCTTGAAGACAGAATGTATAAAGGTTGATGCAACCACCATGTAATTGTCCAATCCAACTTGTTTGTCTTCATTGGGTGCCTTTGATCAACGCACAAAAAAACTTCTTAAGGAAAAGAACGAGCCTATAATCGCCTCTTTGTGATTTTTGCAGAGTCCGAAGAAGCTTTTGCTAGATAGTGACGACTTGCCTACGACGCCTGAACAGGATGGAACGACATTGTTTTTGCGATTTGAAAAGAAGGTCAAACCAAGACCACTCAATCATCGCCCTATGCATGTGTTCAGTTTGTCAGGTGTATTATTCCAGGGAATACCAGTTGTAGAAGGAGGAAGAACCATATTATGAAGTTAAAACTAAATTAGGAGATAAAATAGAGTTCTAGTAGAAGATAAAAAGAGAGAGGCCTTTTCAAGCACAGAGTGCTTAGATCACACTGTCAGAGGCTTGCGTTCGCAGTGGAGAGGCGAGTCTCAGCTACGCGCTCTGCTTCAAAGGCTGAAATATGTCAGTTATCAAGTTAACCGCTGTCATTACGAGCATTGACAATAACTTTGTGAGCGGAACAGTTCCACTGTTTGAGCTCCTCGATTAGCTCAATTGCACCAGGTACTGGTTTTTGCATGCATTTCTATAAAAAAAATAATGAACCTAGTATTTTGTTTTTACTTTGGGAAAAAAATATAATTATGGTAATCTTATTTTGATGTAATTTTGTAAAATAAATAGACTGATAGTGGTTTTCTTCAATTTGAGGAAAAAAAGTTGGTAAAGATTTTTTTTCTAGTTGAAAAAAAAAAAGACCACAACTATCGTTAATGGTAAAAGAAATTGGCAATCTGCTAGTGTGTTACAGAGAATACCGCATTTTGATTAGTCCGTTACATTGGGATCTATTCACTCTACTCGCAATAAGCCATTAATGATTTTGTAGGGATGACGACAGTCGCCTCTTAATAGCCATCTGGCATGGCACGCACATGTGCTTGCTGGTACAACTGTACAAAGGCCAAACTATCTGGATGCAAACTAGCCCTAAAAAAATCACTAGCAGCCATGTTTAGGTAACAATCGTATAATAATGTTGCCGTATTAACGAAGAATTAAAAAATTTAATTTACTTTGTTTGGGGGTAAATAAACGTGTACTGAATGAATGAATGAATGAATAATAAAGTGCATACATATCTTCACGCCGACATGATCGCTGCGATGGTGGGAAGGAGATGGACAGAGAGAGAGAGAGAGAGAGAGAGAGAGAGAGAGAGAGAGAGAGAGAGAGAGAGAGAGAGAGAGAAAGAGAGAGAGAGAGTGAGAGAGAGAGAGAATTTCCCTTGCATGGCTTCAAAATAAAATACATGTTTTAAAATAATTTATAACCCGAGAATTGAGAGAGAGAAAGAGAGAGTGTGTGTGGAGCGGGGCTGGGGGGATTGGGGGAGTGGATTAGGGGTTGGGTGAGGGGATGAAGGTAAAACATTAAACATTTCAAGACCTTTGATGCATAAACAAGGTGCTTTCGTGAGTACTTTCAAGTGCATCTGATTATAAAATAAAATGTTGCAGAAGTATTAAGTAAAATAGTAACGAAATAGACGGTAACACTGTGTCTTGTTCAAACGGACCGCCCCGCTGCTATAGCTTGCTTTGACCGGTATACTAATGAGCCGGCCCCTTTCTTTGTTGATTTGATTAGAGTATAGACTGGCCTGAAGATACCTGGATGTGTGCGTGATACGAAATGCTGCCAATGGCTTTTGCGACTGGTGGATGGTCCTGCAGTGTTTCTTTCAGGATTCTCCAAGAATAGACAGTAAAGCAGTCAATTGCGGTGCGTTTTTTAAAAAAGTGATCCATATTGCTTGGGAGTGCACTCTTGCTAATTAATGAGAAAGAATACTCTCATGTTTATTCGATCCAAACACAAAAGGTGGAATTTTGAGATTGCCTAGGGCATGTTTGTCTAATTCCCCCCCCCCCTCTTTCCCCCTCCACTTCTTTCCCGGCCGGCCTTTTGTCACGTTGCATTCTGTCATTAGTATTTGTGTAAGTTCTATTGTTATTTGTTGTGTGCCGAAGGTTTTGGCTGATGCAACCCAAAATGTACTTTTAAAAACAGATATTGCACAAAACATGTGCAAGCTTAGAACATATAAATTTGTCTTAGGCTGTTAACGTAAGGTCGTTAATAATTAAAATCATGCAATGTCGATCGCTCTCTCTCTCTCTCTCTCTCTCTCTCTCTCTCTCTCTCTCTCTCTCTCTCTCTCTGTGGCTTCAAGTGGGCGCCTCGGGCGGCTTGAGTTAGAACTAGTATCGGCCAGCGCCTTGAGCTGCTCTTGAACTGGAAAAGCGCTGTATAAGAATGATTATGTTTTATTTTTAAATATGGGTAGAGAAAGCTGGTGTTTTGATAAGATTTGCGGTACTGGAGCGTTTGCATAAGAGAAAGGAAATAAACTGTTACTATAGCAACTTGCCACATGTAGACTACTTCTACACCAGACGATGCGAATTAAGCAAAAGGTTAGCGCCTTTGGTGACTTCAGTTAGATCATGATCCCGACATGCGCCTTGAACGACGCTTGAGCTGGTAAAGGCGCACTATAATAATAAAGGTATTTTTTCTAGCGCTTTTTCCTAAAGATAGATCAGTTCAAAGGGCAGAACTATCAGAACACTTAAGATACAGTGATAAAGGACGGCTTCGTTCCTTCCAGAGGATGTGTGTGGAGAAAGTTTGGCTTGACGACTGCTGGCACACAGATGAGTCTAAATGTTTTCCGTACAATGTGACAGCGGTACTTGCCTCTTTTTGATGATCCGTAAGAATATGTTTGTACACATTCTTTTATTCTATGTACACGTACTCATTATATGTGTAAGAGTTCTCACATATGTATTCCTTTTTAGACTTTGCTTGCGGATGCTCCTGTACATGTACAGGGTGTTCCAAAAGTCTTGGGCACATTTGAAGTCCCCATATCTCAATTACTATGAATGGTAGTAAGATAAAAGTTGTGCCATTTTAAAGCTAATTACATAAAGGTTGTTTTGTAAAGCTGTTGATTTTTTTTAATTTCTTTTCAGACCCATTAATGGCGTTCACTCAACCAGAAAATGATGGGACGCGTTTGGCAAGAATTTGACTATCGGCTTGATGTGCGTCGTGTGACCAATGGTGCTCACATTGAACATCTTTGAACATTCCATTTAAAAATTGAGATTACAAGCTTTCTGAATTTACCAGATTCGTTTTTATATCCTTAATAGTTTCGGAAATATTCAATGTCAAAATGTGCCCAAGACTTTTGGAACACCCTGTATTATAAAACCTTGTGCATCTTCTCTTTAACTTTCTTCTTTTTTCCTTCCTTCTATATATTTATTTTAATGTTCTTATATATTATATCTCTTGTATGTCTATCTATAAAAAAACACGCCTTATATATGCTTGTCTGATAACATAATATGAATATTTATGAAAAAATGTGGCTGTTATAACTGCACGTATTTGGTGAACAAAAATTTCCAAATAAGAAAAAAAGAAGTTTGGCTTGACGATGATAAATTGCCGCACTTCGAATCCGATTCATGATCACGCGCGTGCTATTATTATTATTATTATTATTATTATTATTATTATTATTATTATTATTATTATTATTATTATTATTATTGTTATGATTATGATTATGATTATTATTATTATTATTATTATTATTATTATTATTATTATTATTATTA
>CM072511.1:45273140-45280640 GCA_036898135.1 Oncomelania hupensis | reverse complement strand
TGACCACAAAATCAAGACCACAACTTCGCTGAAAGAGGACTCGCCCCTCATCCGCATAAAAGATCTGCCGAAACAATCCTAGTGGTAACTCTGAAGGCAATCCACCAGCCGGTCACTTTACAATATAGACATCACAGGCAGGGGACGCTGAGGCTCTACTTTAATTTATCGAACCCCCGTTTACAAAAACAAAATAGAATACAAACATCATTATAAATATCAACAAAACACATACATATAAAATGCCTACATTGCCTAATGATAACATCATAGGAAGCCCCAATGACCATTTGGCAGAAAGCGTCCAAAATTCCCAAGCTGATTTAACAGACCTCACACACAAATGAGGAGTTTTGTCCCAGAAGAGTTTTCATGAAAAAAGGTATATGGCTGGTCTAGCGAAGAAGAAGATAGTATAATAGATTGATAGAACAGAGTAGGAATGAAAAAGACCAAGGAAAAAGACAGCGACAGTGGGGATTTAAAGCACAAAATTTCCAGAAAGTGGGGATACTGTTCATTCTGAAACACCCGGTACGCCCACAGGGTAAATGCTGCAGATAAAAACCCAAACAAACGTGTCTCATAACATCTTGAACTGTTTCGATAGCAGACAACGACACTCCTACCCTGTTCCATCAAGCTCTGTTTGTTTTTTTTAAGGCCCAAACATTCGAAAGCTTTGTTTACTTTTGGCGAAAACTAAAACCCTTACAATTCGCATTGTTATTACATTAAACAATAGTAACGTGGGCTTTCGTTGCTTCAAACCAATCGCTTAAGTTTGAATTTTTCATTTCGGTTCTGACAGGGAATGATTTCACCTGTATTTAACAGTACATCGATACCATAGCCGTTTGACCTTTGACCACGCGGTTTGAAGAATGCGTCTTTGGTGTCTGTGGAAGGGTAGGGCAGAGTCTATTTTACTAACCTAAAACGAAAAACCTTACGAGCAAGTTTTTTTTAAACGGTTCTGTCCCATACCGGTTTTGGTAGCTGCTATTTTTAGCTCAAGACTTTTGATGGTTAGCTAACGGCTGTTGCTATTAATAGGCACAGCAACTTCGGAATTTATTCGTTTACAAAAGAACTAAACTTTCGAAAGAGTTTTTGTTGTTGTTGTAAGAAATATTTTGTTTCAGAGTTGGCAACAATCACTGTGAATGTTAAAAGTATTTGTCGAGGGGTGGAAGGGGGGTGGGGTGGGGGCGTGGGTCTCTTTAAATAAGATGTTTGTCTGCGCGAGTTCATTATTTTTTCCTCATAGCAATATAAAATTACAGTGGTAATAAGAGGGAAATCAAACAAAATCGGCGAAGATGTAAAACATATATCCTGCCCTTTAAATCCTTTCCTTCTTTTCTAAGCCAATCGGTAGCTTTAGGATGAACTGTTGGCCTGTTCGGACAATAGAAGTCAGCGCGACAGCCAGAATAAGCAGGGAAAAAAGGGAGTGGGGAGGCGCCAGTTCGATTCAATTTGCCTCCCACCCTCCCCCCACCCCCCACTTCCACGTCGTTATCAATCATGCAAATTCTGAGTGCTGATGTAGTATATACTAGCTCGCACTAAAGATTCCCTGTAGAATAGACTGAAAATTATATGCACGAGCTAAAGGTTATCGTCTGACCTTTTAGGTCAATAGGGAGTGATAAATTAAATTCCGCACTCAAGTCACACAATGCCGTTACGGGAGGGCACGGAAAGTACAACTAAAGGTTTGGTAATGTTTTGTGTGTGTATGTATGTGTGTGTGGTTCGGTTGGAGGTGGGTGGGTTGAGAGTGGTGGGGGGTAGAAAAAGGGGAGGAGGGCAGTGGGATGGGACGGTGGAGACAAAACACGGGTTTCAGTCCTAGCTCTTTTGTACGTTTCCTTCCGCTGTTGTCGCTCTTTTGCTGAAAGGTTTCCTCTAAATGAGGTCTGTTACTGTGATTACTATTCTCTTTAGTGTACTAGAAATTAGCTATAGTCCTGATCCACGAAATGATCCGGTAGCGTTGCAGTCCCCCTTCGCCTGCAGCTTGTATTGCGTTATCTCAAATTTCAGCAAAAGGAGTATTATATTACGAAAAGAGCCTATCGTCCAAGTTCAGCGGACACAGTATAAGCGGTTTAATTTAAATTTCATATTCAGTTTCGTTCAAATCTAGCAGCATTTGACGTTTTCGATGTTGCGATAAAACTTAAATACAGCCTTTGGGATACCAAGACGGTATTAGATGCATCAATGGTTTGCATATTAACATCTCAAACATCATTATTAAAAGACGCCTTTTATACGGTAAGTAAATGCCGGAGAAAGGTACTCCACAGGCAGAGTGGTTTCTTGCTATTATTATTTGAACGGAAAATGAAAATGGTACAATACAATATAATTATTGGGGTTAGAGAGGACGAATGTCTTAAGGGTACCTTCCTTCTAAAAAAAAGATATTTTTTTTAAATCGTGTTAAATACAGGAGTCAAAGGTAACTCACATTTAAAAAAATGGGATGTCTGGCGCATAATCCTGACAAGATAGATTACTGCAGCGCTGCAATGGCAAAGAAGTTATAGGAAAGATGCATATCTATCCATCATGCTACAGCTCTTAAAAGTGCTGAAGAAGAAGGTGATGATGATCATGCTGATAATGATCAGCTATTAACAGTGCTGCTGAGGAAGGAAGAAGAAAGAACAAAGAAAGAGAAAAAGAAAGAATGAAACATACAAGGAGAAAGGGGATGGGACAACGGACCTTTTCCCTTCCGCTAGCAGTTGAAACAGCTACAGGGATAAAGAAAATACATTAAAGAAATATAAAAGAAAAGTATATAGTGAAATATAAAGAAATATAAAAACGAAATGCATTAGGAAATATAAATAAATATTATAGGAAATGTAAAGGAAATATAAAGAAATAAAGCGTTACAAAAAATAAAAAGAAAAAAAAAACTTTAAAAAAATGCATAAGGAAATATAAATATGCATGAAACTGGAAAAGGATATTTAAATAAATATAAAAGAAAATACCTAAGGTAAATATAAATACATTAGGAAATATAAAAGGATGAAACGGGAAATATCCCTTGCTTGCAGATTCTTAGGATAGGACAGGGAAGATAAGACAGACAGCTACGTCAGAGCTTGGACATCAGACATCAGAATTCATGGAACTGCCGGCTGGCCCTATTCGTTCCGCTTTATCAGGGGCTTAACTCTTGGCCGGCCAGCGTCAAGCCTTAACAAATCATGGGGCTTAACCGGGGACAGCCGTGGCTAAGGCTTCGGGAGCTAGGTGGCATTTCACGACCATCGATCGTCTCCCCTGACTCTCCAATGTCGGAAACCACGTAAGTGATCTGTCTCTCTCATTACGCATGCATGCAAATGAGACCGGGCCTCTTACCTAACACCCGCTCGCTTCATTTGCATGTTGATATGATTGGTTCCTGGCCCAGTACGAGCAGTCTGGTCGCCAAGTCCTTAGCACTGCAAGTTAGCAAATCTACCATGAACTCTCCGACGAGATAATTCGGTACTTACTTATTCCCACTGTCTATGTGCGGGGTTGCACACGTATAAAGTCATGTTGTTACGTGAATTTGACCTACAGTATGATCACGTTTAGCGACGTTGACTATAATTTCCATGATTTCTTTTAAGCGAGCTTCTTTCTTTCTGAACGAATCCCGAAAACATCCTTTTGGTCAAGTATGACGCTGTCCGTCGGTTAAGTAATATTATGCATCCTTTTACTTGGCCGGATTTCTAGTAAGTTTTTATTGACTTTTTTTTAGAGGATGAGGGGAGGTGAAGGTGGAGCGCCGGAGCTGCATAGGAGAGCTTTATTATTTGACAATTTTTAGCGACAGTGTACTCCGGTCCCTAGAAATAGGTCTTTCAAGTTCTTCACAAGACACAATCATTTTAGAGGGGAGATAACTCTGAATAAAAACACTCAATCGGTCTATGCAAACAGAAAGGCACCCATAGGCCAGTAATAAAGACTGATTCAAGTAATGACCACCAGTTGGGAATAGAACTAACATGCATAAGTCTACTGCCATTACGTTTTTATTATTATTATTATTATTATTATTATTATTATTTATTTATTTACATCTTACATTCTATTGAGAACCTACCATTAGCTTTTAGCACCAGGCTGCCGGCTCAGGCTAATAATGCATCCTGCAACAGCTGCAGTAACTGAACAATCAGAAGTGGTGTCGGAAGGCCCTACCCCCTATTCCATGTCCATGACGCAGGGATTTGACCCTATTCTATAGCCCTATTGAAAGGACATACCCCTATTCCATATCCATCTGGATAACGTATGTTATTCGATGCTTTGAGATGCAACAGCTTGTTTTCCTATTTTAGAATTATCGTCTGTAACACCTTGGATTTAGATGAGCTTAGATACTCTCAGTGTCTCTCAGGTGAGAAGACAATAGCCATATCAAGTACCAAACGCACGTTGGGGAATCGCCTATCATCTTAATAATTATTTATTTTTTTAAAGGCATCATCATCATCACCAATAATAATAATAATAATAATAATAATAATAATAATAATAAGAAGAAGAAGAAGAAGAAGAAGAAGAAGAAGAAGAAGAAGAAGAAGAAGAAGAAGAAGAAGAAGAATGATTCACAAAAAGAAAGAAAAATAAAAGTCAGCAGTGGGAATCGAACCCACATCCACAATCCACACAACCTATGAAATATGTTGATCCAAACACCGATGTGCAGAGCAACAGTAGTAACCTAATTGGAAGGTTCGTGGACGTTCAAACACGTTTTGGGAGGTTCTCAGATCCCGAAACTAGGTTGCTGAACCTTTTGGACAAAAAAGTTTCAGCAACCTAGTTTCAGGATATGAAAGTACCGAAAAAAAGGTTTGTGAACGGCCACGAACCTTCCAATTAAGACAGCCATTATGATCGACATGTTGATTGTAAAGATCTTTCGCAGCATTACCTTCTCTTTGAGAGTATACTCTTATTATAAATGGGCCACGTCATAACTGCTGGTAGACAGTGTTTGACTGGCAGCATGAGTTATAAGGGATAATAAATTGCGTATGACTTCGGTGTTTGCTAAATCTATCAACTGATTTGGATCCACTCGGAAAACTGGATATCTTACTATGGTAACAATCAATCCAATAGTAAACAAAATGGCGAGCCATTTAAATGTCTTTGAACACTTACCCTATCCTATCCTATCCCGTGGCCATAACATCGGAGTTTCCGTTTCTTCACCACTGTAAGCATGTCATCGTGTAGTTCAATGGCTTGTGTGATGGTTTGTCGGACTTCGTTGTTGGTGATGTGCTGGGTAAAGGAAATGTTCAGAAGTCTTCTGTAGCACCTCCTCTTGTTGTAGATCTCCTGTGAGGGTCCATGTTTCGCGAGCGTATAGGAAGATGGAGATGGCAAGGGAGCGCAGCAGCCTTACCTTGGAATCTAGACTGATGGTCGTGTCTTTCCAAATGAGCCCGTTACTTTTAAGTTGGTGCATTTAATGGCTTGAATTAAATTAGCTAATTTTGGTGAGGTGAGACGGTAGAAAGACTTCTGGGCATTTCCTATACCCAGCACATCATCAACGCCGAATTCCGACAGACCATCACACAAGCCAGTGGACAACACGATGACATGCTCACAATGGTGAAGAAACGGAAACTCCGATGGTGTGGCCACGTCACCAGAGCATCAGGACTTGCAAAGACCATCCTGCAAGGCACAGTCCATGGTGGCAGAGAGGGAAGGAGGCGAAGAGGGAAGTAGGAGGCCTGTATTCGAAAATGGAATGGCTTGACACTGAGCGAAGCCATGAGGGTTGCTGAGGACGAGAAAAGGTTGAGTACGCTGGTTAAACGATCATCTATGGTGCCCCAACCATCTTCGAGTTACGGGATAGGCTATGATAAGATAGAAGACGGTAGACGATCAAGGACAAATAATTTAGAGGCGTGAATGGCGTGGGGGGGGTGGGTGGGCGGATGGGATCCAGTTGCACTGAATCTGTAACCCACCCCACTTGGATTAAAGACAACAAAAAAATAGGAATAACCAAAACCAACACGTGTAACTGAAAAGATAAGGACTTTTTAAATCTACTCATTGGTTTAAATGTACTGGGTAACAGAAAGTGTCGTTTTTAGGTAGGGTCACTGATACATATCCAAACCCACCCTTTGTCCCACCCCATCTCAACTAGCCATTAAGTTGATGTTATTGGAAGGTAACTGATTTGTGACTAGATCCATCGTTCTCCTATTGGTTTGACTGTCTTATTGTTCATGCGATGAGTGCGTTTTGTTGTCACTATTAAGTATGGTAGGTGTACTCAGAGCTGGATAGGACAGAATAAAAAATCGAGAGCGAAAGAACCTGACGGAGAAAAAGAGAGGAGGGGGGGTGAGAGAGAGAGAGGGAGGGAATGAATAAATGAGAACAGGAGGGAGAGAAAGAGTGAGTGTATGTGTCTGTTAGCCTGTGTGTGTGTTTGTGTGTGTGTGAACTGTAGTTGCTAAATTGTTCTGTCCGGGAGGCTGTGTCTGCGTTTGCGTCTGTCGATCTGGGTACAATCACGGTACAGGGACAGGCGCATTAGCACAGACGTAAACGCGCACTTCAAATGAGGGAGGCACTTGAGGAAAAGGGTCAAGCTATACTAAACATACTGCCATTAACGAGTACTCGGGGACAACTTTCAGTAATTGCCTAGTGATACCCATATCAAAACGCTGACGCTCAAGAGAAGCCATCGAGAAGGAAAGACAAGTACGCACTAATGTTATAGGCGATGCGATGAAAGACAGAAAATTGCAGTGTGATGGTCGTATTCTAGTGCGGCCACGCGAAACATACTTTCAAGTACTTTCAAGTGACCAATGCGAAAATAAGTTACTCCGTAAATCAGGAAGTCAGTCTTTTTTTGTCTTTTTAATTTTTTTTTCATTTTTTTAATCACCTTACGTACAATTACAACAACCAATACATTTTTATAGTTTATAATAAACAAAGTCAATATTTCATTCAGGCAGACATTTACAAATTGAATGAATTACAATTACATTAACTAATTTAATAAATCAAAACGAAACACTGAACTTTCTACACTGCCAATCTCTTAACCTATCAATAACGAAACTGAGAGACAGACAGACAGAGAGACAGACAGACAGACAGACAGATAGGCAAGGGTTAGGTTAGTGGGCGGGGGAAGGGAAAAAACTCCATGGACAGGAGGAGATGGTCCTAAACTCGTCGTGACGACATTTACATGATGCACGTTGTTGGAGAAGACGAAATAAAATGTCAGTGGTCCACGTCGATAGATCTACGTTGAAATGCAGTTTTTAAGACAGCTCTGGAAATATCGCACCACGAAACAGCTCCCTGGTGACGCCAAAAAATTAAAGTAATTCTGAGGAAGTCAAGAAGACCCTTGGGATGTTATTCAGGTCGGATGCCTGAAGTGCTGTATCTATACATCCACAC
>CM072511.1:45205640-45270640 GCA_036898135.1 Oncomelania hupensis | reverse complement strand
TTTAGTAGCTCTTTGAGCTAGAAAAGCGCTTCATAAGAACAATTCATCCGAGGTCTGTTTTAGGGCCGACTGAGCTGCTCTCTTCCACCAAACATTTCCTCGTGGACAAAACAAATTCGCGGCACTTGGTTAAGTTTGAATGTCCTGTTATGATGCAAAAAATACAGGCGGTGCAATGGCAATTCACTAGGCATAATTATCGTTTCATGTTACAGTTAAGCAACGTCGGGAAGGGTGGCCATGCTTGAAAGGCAACCACCAAACGACACAAACAGATTGAAGCAGGCGTACGACACATCTCAGTTCACCCAGCTGTGAATGGATACCGGGATTTCGTTTAGAACAGGGAAAGGTAAAGCAGGGGGAGGAGATATAGTCACTGACCTCATTGAGCTGGCCTACAGAAAATGGATGTCCCTCCCCAACTGCTGAGAGGTTAAGGGGACACCTTTTATTTAGTATATTAGTGTAATAGCTAATGGAGATTCTCTCACTATCACATCAGCTGATCTTCCCTCGCTTTTGGAAAAATCATCTACATGGCACTATTATAGAGAAAATGAGCCCTCGCATGACGAGTGTGTATGACCCTTGGCTGATTCCGCTTTGTGACGTTAATGAAGAGGACGATGGGCAGCTGGGAAGCTGGCTGGTGATGATGGCTATTGGACGAGTACTACTTAGACAAACGTGGCTAAATTGGTTTGCCTGTGTGATTGTTCCTGCGATGAGTGTGTTTTGTTGTCACTATTATAGGTGTTTCTTGTCCCGCCTGCAGGCAGTGAATAGGACAGACAGAATAATAAGAGTATCAACTTCACCATCGTAATTAACCGTGTATGAATATTTATCTGTATTTTTATTATTCTCTCTCTCTCTCTCTCCCTTTCTCCCTCTCTCTCTCTCTTTCTCTCTCTCTCTCTCTCTCTCTCTCTCTCTCTCTCTCTCTCTCTCTCTCTCTCTGTGTTTGTATGTGTCCGTACTTATGCTTGTGGGTGTCTTTGAGTGTGTGTGCGCGCGTGTGTGAGATAAAGGGTTGTGTGTGTGTGTTTGGGTATGTACGTTTGGTGTATGTGTGGGTGCGTGTGTGTGTTAGAGAAAGAGAGACAGACAGACTGACTGACTGACTGAGACTTTATTCGTCTATGAAATTTGCCTTTCGGCTGCAGAAACATAGTAAATGTAAAATGTAGAATATCATTTAAACAATGACATGCACAAACTAAGAAATAAAAATAAATAGTGCAACACATAAACTATAATAAAACAACTACTATTCCACACCTTAAACGTACTACCGTATACTCCCCCACACACACCATCACAAACCAATTCCATCACGCACAAACACCAACCACATGCGTACAATACACGCATGATCATCACATGTTAAGCCCATCAAAAAACAGGACTGTCTGAAAAATTAACACACATACACACGCACACACAAACACAAACACACACACACACACATACACATCTCCAGACATATAAAGACCTGGCGTTTGTTGTGTTAGAGACATTGAGGAGGAGATGGTTGTCGTCGCACCATCTGACGAGCTTTTCTACGGCGAACCGGTACGAGCTCTCGCTCGTTGTAATAAGGCCGGTCAGGGACGTGTCGTCAGAAAACCTAACTTGGAAGGCGCCTTCAGCGGTACAGCTACAGTCGCCCGTATAGAGGGTGAAGAGTGCCGGGGATATGACGCCCTGAGGAGCCCCTGTGTTGTTATTAAGGTATCTCGCTGCCTTCACGGAGGTGGACGACCTAATCACCATCATCATCATTGTAGTTTGTTTGTGAGAAAGCTGCAGAGCCATCTGATTATAAGGGGGTTGACGTCCATTTTCATAAGTTTCCGCATCATCAGGTGAGGCTGGATGGTGTTGAAAGCCGAAGAAAAATCCAGAAAAAGTATTCTGGCATAGAACTTCGGCCTCTCCAGGTGCCTCAACACCAAGAGGACTACGGTGATGAAGGCGTCTTCAATGTTTCTGTAGACAGTGTATGAGAACTGCATGGGGTCCTGAGTGGAAGCGTTTCCCCAAGCAGTTACTGAAGGACAATGCGCTCAAGGTACTTAAGCGGAATGGATGTGAGAGCGACGGGGCGATAGTCATTCAGGGTTGCAGGAGAGTGTTTTGGGGGAACAGAAATAAGATTGGAAGACTTCCAAAGAGTGTCCAATTCCCAACGACTCCTGGAAAGGATGGTAAACATTGGGGCAAGGGAGTCATGGCAATGCTTGAGGAAAGCTCCAGGAACGTCATCTGGGCCACAAGCACTCCTGGGATTAACCTTTCTGAAGCGCCGACTCACCTCTTCCTCCGTCAGTACTTCCCTAATATTGTCTCTCTCACTCAGGTCAGCCAAAGTACTCGCTCGCTCGGACGAGAAGTCAGTTATGTCAAAGCGGGCGTAGCAGGTGTTTAGTTCGTTCGCCAACTTCTGCTGGTTCTCTACATTCAAAGCCCTCTTGCACGGCTTATAGCCAGACATCAGACCGACAGAGACAGAGAGAAGTCGTGTGTGCCTGTGCGTGTCAGAAGGCAGGGAAAGAATTGTGTGTGGAGAGAGGGGAGGGGGGATTTGCTGTGGACTTTAATTTAGACGTTTTCGTAGCATAATATTTATTTCACCGGCACGCCATAATCCTCCTTTCATAGTGTCTAAGAAACTGAAGTAGCTGAAATTCTCAGTACCATGTCGTTTAAGACATGCGAGCTTGATCCCATTCCTACCTCACTTTTCAAAGATTGTGTCACTGACCTTCTCCCAGCAATCACCAACATTGTCAACTTTTCCTTGCAATCTGGTTCTGTTCCCTCCTGTTTCAAATGTGCCATCGTGCGGCCACTTTACGGAAATTAAACATCGAACCAAAAGAATTGAAGAACTCTAATCTCTCTTTCCTATCAAAACTCCTGGAGAAGGTTGTCCTCAAACAGCTCAACCATCATTTCTTATCCAACAACTTGTTCTGTCGATTCCAATCTCCTCGATCATTCCGTCCTCCTTCAACGCCGTGAAAACTCTTACTGAATAAAGGACTGTGCCCTAAGCTGGTTCCATTCTTTCCTCTTTGCTCCTTTCCAATATGTCTGCATAGACAATTACCTTTCTAACCCTCTAGTCTTGTCTTCGGTGTTCCTCAGGAGTCAGTTCTAGGCCCTGTTCTATACATCCGTTACACCTCTCCTTTGTCTCAGACCATCCAAAACCATGACACATTTTACCATATTTTACGCAAACGATAAACAGCTAAAAAAAACAATGACACTTCTCAAAACCTTCCATCTATTCTGACCAAAACTTCTGCTTTGAAAAAATTTCTAACTGGATGACTGTCAGCTCAATGCTAACAAAACTGAAGTTATGCTCACGGGTACCAAACCCATGTATACACAGTCACTCTTGGCCAAACCATTATTTCTATTTCATATTCTGTCAAAAACCTTCAAGCGTCTTCCTTGACAACACTCTCTCCGTGTTAGAATTCATCCTCAAAACCTGTCAAACATGCAACTTTCATTTCCGCAGAGTAGGCCTTGCCCGCAAGCATCTGACCACTGATGCTGCAGCCAAACTCATTTTCTTTCTTGTCATTTCACGCTTAGACTACTGTAACTCTCTCCTGGCTGGACTTCCTTCCTCTTCTGTTCATCTACTCCATCATGTTCAGAACTCAGCTGCTCGTTGGGGGTCTCAAAATGAAAATAAACTAATAATATCACATCCCTCCTACATTCTCTCCACTGGCTTCCTTTATCTCAGAGGATTACCTACAAAATCTGTACTTTATGTTACATGTGGTCCATAGATTACACTCTTCCTACATCAACAGGAGCAAGTTAACAAAACATATTCACAAAATAAAAATGTGTATGCACCCTAAACACTGCGGTGGATTAATTGTGTATATTATAAACGTATCTATAATAACCAACTAGAATAAGAATGAACGTCACCAAGAACATTGTGTATCTCAGAGAATTACCTACAAAATCTGTAAGCTTACTTTCTGTTACATGTGGTCCATAGATTACACCCTTCCTACAGCACCCAGAAAATTCACTTCTACAAGCCACCTAGAAATCTTCGTTCCTCCTCTGACACATTCATGCTACAAATACCGCGCTACAAACTTTCCTCCGTACGCTGTCGATCATTCTTAGTGCTTGTTCTTTCAACTTGGAACTCTCTTCCTCTCTCTCTTCGCAGCTCTCCGAACATAGCCACTCTTCAAGTCCAATTTGAAAACTCATCTCTTCCTTAAAAAATATCTCATCTCGCCTCCCATCACCATCATCATTCCTTCTTTTCTGAACAGACCACCTCCCTCACCCCGCACGCCCCCAGTTCCCTCACTCCTTAGCTGCTCTCCTCCTCCCCCTCCCTCTCTCGTCTTTCATAGTTTACTCTTAAATATTCTTTTTCATATTTGTATTATGTCTTTGCACCATTTATTAGTGACTCGTTTTTGTTTCATTTCTTTTTTTAATGTGTTTCGATGTTAAATTTAAGTATAAATGCGTGAGAACTGCCCTTTGAACTGATATTATTAGGGAAAAGCGCTATATAAATACCCTTATTATTTATTATTTATTATTATTATTCCTTTGCGTATTTTTTTTGGATTTAAGGTTTAAATGGACTACTATAATGCTTATTGTTATTATTATCAGCAACGCAGCTGTATACGTTAACTGTCAATTCAGTTTTGATGTTACTGTTATTGTGGTTGTTGATGTTTTTCGATGGCCATTTGATAATTTGATACTATGTAACAAGCAGCATTCAACAGGAGCAAGTCAACAACACATATTCACAAAATAAAAATGTGTATGTACCTGAAACACTGCGGTGGATTAATTGTTTATATTATAAAGGTAACTATATTTAACAACCCAATAGAATAAGATTGAACGTAACTCATCATTCACAATAAGGATACAACCATTCTTCTGAATTTCAGATTTTGATAATTTTATAAATAATTCCTGTTTTAACAGCCACATCGGCTGTTAAAACAGGAATTATTTATAAAATTATCAAAATTATCAACTAATTAACGCTACTGGAGATTTAGGTCGAATTTATTTGTCAAAACTGTCAAAATTTGCCTTGGTAAAATATAACCCCAGTCTTATCATTGATTTGTTTGCGTTGGGTTTAACTTTTGAGATCGGTCAATGGAGGTTTATGCTAAACAAGATGTGCGTTGGAATTCAGCTTCAGGCCGGCTGCCTGGGTCAAAAGAAATGTTGTCAGACCGCAGGTCATTCATTACTTGGAAAAAGTCAGTACCACGTCAGTACGGCATTAGCTCATATTTTTATTTATTGATTTAATCATTTTTATATAGCGCTTTACTAGCTCAAGAGCCGCTCCAGGCACTGGCCGATACAGGATCTAACTCAAGCTGTCCGAGGCACCCATTTGTTGCCTTTGGGCGCATAGTCTGACGCCCAGACGACTGGGCACAATCCTGGGCGACCGGGGATGTTGAAAAGGGTAATACTCATACAAACTGAGATTACTGTGAAACTTTAGTTTCCGTCTGGCAAATTGTTTTAGTTACGGGGTGTGTGGGGGGTAGAAATGTGCTTGTGGCTTAAAATACTGAAAACTTGGAAAGGGAAATGTATGATCTTTGAAGAATGAAAGACTCCATTAATGGACTCAAAACGTCAGTAAACCCACAATTCCGAAATAGGCTGTGGTTCACTTTTGTCTTTCTTTGTTTAAACACATCTTGCCCCCCTACGACAGTTGATTTCCATGTATTTATTCAATTCTGCCTATCAATAAATGGGTAATACGATTTGTTACTTCCAAGCACTTTATTTTGTGGCTGTTAATGCCCTCTCCCTCTCTCCCTCCTTTCTCTCTTTCTCTCTCTCTCTCTCTCTTTCTCTTTTTCTCTCTCTCCGACCCTTAAAAAGATATTATTGAAGCAGATAAGAAAACGCAATGCAAAATAATACCTTAAAATATAACCGTCGAGCCATAAAGGTCAAGGCCTGAGATGCAAACATCAGATAAACTTCGCTCTAACACAAATTTCCTTTTCAGTTTTTTTAGATCTCCATCTTTTGGGGTCATCTCCATCTTTCTGGAAGCTTTCCTCGAATGCTGGCTATAATTAATCACCCACCAAGGGCGGTTAATCAAACTCTGTTCCGTTTGAGCTAATCTTAATACGCCATCAGTGAATGGATCATTTCCCACAGGTGCCAAAGTAGCTCAGTTGTTAGAACAAAGAGAGCTCGTGTGCCCGAGACTGCAGGTTCGAATCTAAGATCCATTTGCCTCCTAAGTGGGTAGAATACTACTACTACTACTACTACTACTACTACTACTACTACTACTACTACTAATAATAATAATAATAATAATAATAATAATAATAATAATAATAATAAGAAGAAGAAGAAGAAGAAGAAGAAGAAGAAGAAGAAGAAGAAGAAGAAGAAGAAGAAGAAGAAGAAGAAGAAGAAGAAGAAGAGGTGTGTAGATTTGGATGTGAAGCCTAACATTCTTAATAATTCTCATTTTATTTAATGCTGTTAAACTGTTTTAATGCTGTATTTTGTTTTACTTGCAGGGTGTGTTTGACTCCATAACTTTATATGACTGATTAGTGATGTATGTTTAACACTGTGTTAACCTATCCTTTAGTGCTGTATATATATGCTGTATGCCAATGAAGTGTATGACACGATGAATGCATGTGTGACTGTGTAAGAAAGGATGTATTTCATTGTCGCCATGCCACACCAAAATCCTTGTAACGTTTTTACTTGGTTAATAAATATTCTTATCTTATCTTATCTTATCTTATCTTATCTTATTTTACAACAACAACAACAACAACAATAATAATAATAATAATAATAATAATAATAATAATAATAATAATAATAATAATAATCATAATCATAATCATAATCATAATCATAATCATAATAGTAGTAATAGTAATAATACATGTATAATATAATATAATATAATATGATATGATATAATATAATATAATATAATATAATATAATATAATATAATATAATATAATATAATATAATATAATATAATATAATATAATATAATATAATAGAAGAGGAAGAAGAAGAAGAAGAAGAAGAAGAAGAAGAAGAAGAAGAGTATTTATATAGCGCTTTCCCCTAATGACATCAGTTGAAAGCGCAGTTCTCTCCTAATGACATCAATTGAAAGCGCAGTTCTCACGCATTTATACTTAAAATTAACATCGAAATACATACGAAAAGAAGTGAAACAAAACGAAAGCACTAATAAACTATGCAAAGACATGATGCAAACATGAGAAAGAATATTTACAAGTAAAATATTAAAAAACGAGGGAGGGAAGGGGACGATGAGAGCAGCTAAGGAGTGAGGGGGCATGGGGCATGCTGAGTGACGGCGGTTGTCTGAATCAGAAAAGAAGGAATGATACTGGTGATGGGAGAAGGGCTCCTATGCCGACAGTATAGAGCTCAAATATAGAGATTGCCAGTTTGTATCTTCGATCCAATATCTTGCCACGCAAAGTAAATGGGTTGCGAACCTTTGTCATCTTATTCCTTCAATCGGACCGATTCTCTTGTAAAACGGGTAAGGTTAACTATTGAAGATAATGTAGACTTGCAAGGAGCACAAATCTACCCTAGCGACCTACACATGAAGTGCAGATCTGTTCCAACTAAGAGGGATTGTTAGAAGAACTCAAAGAAGAATACAACGACACTTTTCCTAATAATACTCATTCTTTTTAAAACACGCTCAGCTGTAACGTTAAATGAATTATTGAATACAATAAAGTCTTCTTGTTTTCTAACAATAAAACTGGTTTATTTTATAAAATGATGATTCATTTGCCTTTAAATTGGAAAACGATATTACTTTCATTGTACCAAAACATTTGGCGAAATGAAACTTTTCCTTCAATGTGGACAAAGACAGTGGTGGTGTAGAACCTATTTCATAAGAAGGCAAACCGATACCTTGTGTAAATAGTTGCAGACCGATTTCGCTAAAACTTCCCATGTTGGTAAAGTAATGGAAACAATAATTTAAAACATTTATTTCACTACTGTAAAAAGAACAGCATAATCCCAAATTATTCAAGCTAGATTTAGAGAGAGTAGGAATAGTGTGACCATTTTGTTAAATTAACAAAACAAATAGAATAAGCAAATTGCAAGAAGAGTATTTTAACACCTTATTATGTTAAAATGGCATATGAGTGTATGGACTTCTCGTTTTTTCATATCCTGTATAAATTTCACATTTATTCCTATCCTATCTTATCCTACCCCGTACCTCGAAAGTCGTTGGGGCACCATAGATGATCGCTTATCCAGTACACCATCTTTTTTTGTCCTCAGCAACACTCATGGCTTCACTCAGTGTCAATCAAGTCTTTTCTCAAATGTTGACTTCCCACCTCTTTTTTCTGGCTACCTCTTCTTCTGACTCCTTGTACCGTACCTTGCAGGATGGTCTTTGCAAGGGCTGATGCTCTGATGACGTGGCCATACCATCGGAGTTTCCGTTTCTTCACCACTGTGAGCATGACATTGTGTTGGCCAATGGCTTGTGTGATGGTTTGTCGGACTTCGTTGTTGGTAATATGCTGGGTATAGAAATTGTCCAGAAGTCTTCTGTAGCACCTTATCTCCATGCTTTGTATATTTCGTTATAGGTCTGCTGTGAGGGTCCAATTTTCGCAACCGTATAGTAAGAGGGAGATAACAATGGAACGCAGCAGCCTTACTTTGGAGTGGTCGTTTACATTGATATTTATTTTTAAAAATACATTAACATTACAGGGTATATGTTTATTTCAGTGCATAAAGAACTTTCTAGATTTATCGAAGTATATAAAAGAAAATGGACTAGAACTATCAGGAGAAAAAAACGTATTTAATGCTATTTAATAATGGTACAAATCTAAAATGGCTACCAAAATTAGAATTGTGTGATATTAAATTACAATATGAAGAAAGAATTAAGTATTTATGAGTATATCTGACTTCCAAACTATATAAGCGAACTTAATTTGAATATTTAATTACAAAAGTAAGAAAACGAACTAATCTTCTGAAAATTGTAAGTGCATGCTAACATTACTTCATTTAGCTATTCTTCTTATTAGACCTATATTATTATCTGGTCAAGAAGCTTGTTTTCCTGCTTCAAACGCATGTATCTAGAAACTTCAAATGTTAGATTGCAGAGCAGTTACATTAGTAAGAACAATTAAAAAATGTAAAGAAGCAGAAATATTATATTTAAATAAACAAAGACAGTTGTCATATGCCCCGTGGGTTCGGGCACTGAATAGAATAGACCTAACGTTTCCCGGCGTGTTGTAAGGGGCGACTAACACGGGTAATGTCAGCACTGCATCACTGGGAGAAAGTCTTCTAAACAGAAGTCACCTGCCAGGACGTAACGTTACTACAGGTTCAACGACCACGTGCTCGAGGCCAAGGCGAGCCACACGGTATTCGTGGATTTCGGCTGTGGCCAACAGCCTGGAGAGGATTTGGCCCTTTCAGGTCTTTCTTGCCCAAAACACACCGTGCGATGAAACGAATCACTCACTCCATACCGGATCGGTCGTCGCCCGGGTCACCAAGGACCGCGCCTTCCGTTGGCCACTAGGACGGATGTAATAAGGGTGCTACTGATGGAAAACTTAGCAGGACCCGAACGAGAGACAAAATCGTCATAGGAACTTGGAATGTCAGGACCCTAACTGCGGAGTGAACATTAGAACTGGCCCACGAGCTGGATCACTATCGATGGAACATTTTAGGTATCAACGAACTGCGCTGGAAAGGCCTAGGTGAAACAAACACAGACAAAGGCCACACACTTTATGACAGGCACAAATACGGCGTTGGATTCTTGGTCCACAAAGACATTCTAGCCACTGTCATGGGTTGCCGCCCAATCTCCAGTAGACTCATTACCATACGTCTGAGAGCAGCCCCTTTCAACATCACCATCATCTATGCCCCAACATTATAATATGACAATAGCAAAGTGGAGGATTTCTATGAACATCTACAGTTTGCCCTTGACCAAGTGCAGAAGAAAATTGTCATAGTGCAAGGCGACTGGAATGAAAAAGGTTGGCCAAAATGCGCACCACAACTGGGGAGACACATGTGGGTCCCACTGCAACAACGAGACAAATGACAGGGATCTGAGACTCTTGGAGTTTTCCAGATACAACAATATGATTCTGGCAAACACGTTTGGTCTCCACAAAAAATCCAGACGATGGACATGGCAGTCTCAGCGGGGAGCATCACAACCAGATTGACTACATCATGGTCAAGAAAAGCTTCAGATAAGCACCAATATTGGCAGGACACGCATTTTTCCAGGAGCAGACATCGGAAGTGGCCACGATCTCGTGATGATATCCTTCCGGCTTCACTTGAAGAGAGTAAACACAGCAAAGTGCACCAGACTGAAGTTCGACCTGGACAAACTGCAAGGCCCTGAAGTCGCAGAAATATTCCAAGCCACAATTGGAGGGAAATTTGCCCCACTGCTCATTTTGGGACTGGCGAAGTAGATGTCAAAGCCATGGCCACCACCTTCAAATCAGCTGCGACAGATGCCGCCACTGAGGTCATTGGCAAGCACCGCTCAAAGAAGAAACCGTAGATCACACCTGCACTTTTGGACCTGTGTGATAAACGAAGAGAGATGAAAAAGAAAAAGAACACATCACAGTGAGCTGATGCCTACCGAAAAATCAACAATGACATCCGAAGAGGCAGGTGTGCAACAAAGGAGAATTGGATAGAATAGCAATGCCAGGTAATAGATAACAGTCTGAAAAAGAATGACAGCGAGAAGGCCTATCAGACTGTGAAGCGGCTGACAAGTGTTAAAACAGCCGAAGGTCTCCACGATTCAAACCAAGTCCGGCCTTACAAAAGAACAAGAAGACTTGGATAGATGGACAGAGTACTGCTCTGATCTTTACAACCACACACCAAACGGAGACCCATCAGTTCTAGCATGTCCCCTGAAAAGAGAAGAGGAAGAAATCTTTCCAATTCTCCGAGAAGAAGTTGAGGCAGAAGTGCAATCTCTGAAGAAGGGGAAGTCAGCGAGAGTGGACAGCATACCCGCGGAATTGCTTCAAGCAGGAGGAAAAGCGATGATTGACGCCCTCACCATTATTTGTAACGAGATTTGGCAAAGTGGGGAGTGGCCTAGGTAAGGTTGCTGCGCGCCCTTGTCATCTCCATCTTCGTATACACTTGCGAAACATGGACCACCACAGCAGATCTACAACGAAGAATACAAAGCATGGAGATGAGGTGTTACAGAAGACTTCTGGGCATTTCAGATCAGATCAGATCAGCTCCATTCGCTGCTACTTAACCCTTCAAGCAACCATCACCTTAGTCTGTGCTTTAGTCTTGTCTAGGCTAGACTATTGTAATGCCCTACTGGCTTCCTGCCCGAGTCATCTCATAGACAAACTTCAAAAAGTCCAGAATTGTGCTGCTAGGCTAGTCTTTAGGGCAAAAAAGCGCGATCACATCACTCCACTACTCCGTAAGCTTCATTGGCTACCCATAGAGGCCCGCATTAAATACAAACTGTCCGTACTGTGCCACAATTTCTTCTCTGGAACCTGCCCTTCATATCTGTCAGATCTGCTGTCTGTCTATGTCTCTTCTCGCACTCTTCTTCTGACTCTCGCACACTCAGCATTCAAAAAACCAACACCAAAATGTACGGAGAACGGGCATTCACCTATTGTGTACAACTTATGTTAATCTGATGAATAAAAATTGATGCAACAACTACTGTGCACCCAGACAATGGAACACTCTTCCAGCCAACATCAGACACAAGCAGACTACACCCTCATTCAAGCAAGCTCTAAAATCTCACCTCTTCAAACTCTACTATCCTGATTAAATCCTTCATTCTATAGACCCTAGCCGCAGTTCATATTTGTTCTGCTTTTGGCTATGCTTGTGGATTTGCTGTGATTGTGATGACTTGTTTGCAGAAAGTTAACTTTATGTATTTTGTTTGATTTTGTGTGTGTGTTTTTATTTTATTTTATTTTTTTCTCATTGTATAATTTCTAATGCAATATTGTAAGTTGTTTCATGTTTATTTCTTTCCTTTCATGTAAAGCGCTATGCGCTTGTCTCTAAAAGGACAAGTAATAGCGCTATATATATGTCCATTATTATTATTATTATTATTATTATTATTATTATTATTATTATTATTATTATTATTATTATTATTATTATTATTATTTCCTATACCAGCACATCACCAACAACGAAGACCGACAAACCAACACACAAGCCATTGGATAACACGATACTATGCTCCCAGTGGTGAAGAAACGGAAACTCCGATGGTATGACCACGTCACCAGAGCATCAGGCCTTGCAAAAACCATCCTGCAAAGCACGGTGCAAGGAGGCAGAAAAAGAGAGAGTCAGAACAAGAGGACAACATTCGAGAATGGACTGGCCTAACACTGACCGAAGCCATGAGGATTGCTGAGGACAGAGAAAGATGGAGTGCGCTGTTTAAACAATCATCTGTGATGCCCCATCTACCTTCAAGTTACGGGATAGGATAGGACAGGATAGCTGTTATGCTCCAAATATGTAATTCGAAGTTTTATCAGTGAATAATTCAACATCTAGTGAAATACTTTTAAAATCTAAATAATATCCAAGACGTTAATAAAATATTCCTTATATTTAACCAAGTAAATATTTTGTAAATCAAACAATAAATGAAAATAACATTTATATTTTAAATATTACTTGTTATCACTAAGTCCTCATATACGATTTTGGGAATATTAGATTATTCTAAAATGACTAAAGGGGAAAATATTCATGTTCTTGTAAGTGCAGTAAAAGAACACTTAGATTAAAAAAAATCAATTTCATCTAAAAGAAAATATCTACAGATGGCACATTACTTGAATCATTTGACAGTGGGTCCGGATTTGTTATACCAAATCTAAAAGTAGAAAAATCTTATTACATTGGAAACGGATTTTAAATGTTTACCTGTGAATTATATGCTATTTAAATGGCATTACAACACCTTGTTAAAACATATATGGATTTATTTTACATATTAATGTGTGATGATTCAAAATCAGTTTTACAGTCCTTACAAAATTGGATTTAGTATTTGAGATTAGATACTTAATACACTATATTATTAGCAGAGATAGATGATACTTAGTGCTTATAGGGTCCAGCGGACTGCCAAGAGACGAATCAGGACCACTTATTAGCAGAGGGATCGGTGTTGATTATTGTTGGGTTCCGTCTCATTCTGGATTGTAATGGAATGAATTCACAGTCAGACAAGCTTGCAAAGAGAGGAGCTACAAACATGAAATCAATAAACAATTGTAACCTCGAAGTATCTAGTCACGAGCTCATTTCATTAGTAGAAAGACATTTTCCAAAATTAGTAAATACGCTAAATATTATGTTTTGTTCAAGAAATATTTCAAAACGTCTATACAAAGTGCGCTTTTATTCGTGGATTACAAAACATGTTAAAGGCATTACTTGTAAATGCCAGCAACCAATTAATATAAATCAAGTACAACAAGATAATAATAGAAAAAATAGCTAGCATTATTCTTAATATTGATTTAAAAGGCATGTTTTACACGTATAGTATTTTATATAATATTGGTGTGTGTGTGTGTGTGTGCGTGTGTGTGTGTGTGTGTTCGATTATATGTGTGTGATTTAGTGATTATGTAAAATCATTGAAAAAAATGAATAAAAGAACTGAACTGAATTGAACTGAATGGGATTGCTGAGACCCATTCGCCATTAAATTTTGTATTGCGTCCGGATGTTGTACTATCAGAAAGCTACGGCAAGTTTACCCGTATGGTTATTTATTATAACTATTGAGTTAGTTAGTTTCTTATTATTTTATTGTTCTTATATAGACCGATACAGGAAGTAACTTAAGCCGTCCCAGAAACAAACTGGGGTTGTTCTTGCATTCTCCACTGTCGGTTCCTCCAATCCACCGCCTAACCTTTTTAAATGTACCTTAATCATGGAGTGGTTAAGGCAATCAAATGCTTTGCACAATAAGCTGAGGCTAGTCAGCATTACCATGGGAAGTGGTCCTACCATTCGCTCTGATAAAGGGGACTTATCCACTATTGTTGTAAGGCTGTTTAATCGTTATGGAAGGGATTATAGCTAGCTGTTCACAGTCATTGATGCGGATAACTTCGTAAACAATGCTGCTGAGATTAATTGTGCGTTAATAATGGGCGGATAGGGTGATGGGTGAGGGAGGTGATAGAAGGGATGGATGGAGCACAGTGAATAGATTTAGAAGATGTTGGTAGAGAAGTGACATGACAGGTGGGTGATGTGGAGAGGTTGGAATAATGGTTGATTTTAGATCAAAGGGAAGTTATCGGGCATTTCTGAACACACCGGAAGAGCAGACGCTTAAAGTAAATCGGGCGATGCATTTGGGTCATTCACCGGGTTATTCATTAGTTCATTGACAAGATGACTGAATATCCTATCCTATCCTATCCCGTAACTCGGAGGGCACCACAAATTATCGTTTAATTATCTGTGGTGCCCCTACGACCTCCGAGTGCTCTAAGATGACTGACTGGTTAGCTTAATAAGTTGGTATGCGCATAATCGTATTAAGATACGTTCTGTCTTCAACCTGTAGTCGGCGCCGAGGTTTAAAAAAACCCAGTCCCTTTAATAGATGGCAGCAAAAACACACTTGCAATCCAAACAAAACATGAAGCGGACCATCCGCTTAGAGTAGAAACAGACGAGCGCTTTGACAGAAAACAGACTCATATGTTCTATTAGTACTTAAAGGCGTACTTCTGTCGACTCATTGGAAATGGTAGATAAGCTTTGTTCTTGTGCGTCAGTGTTGTGTGGTCTTTTCTATCATCAATCACTTTTGTTCATCAGTCCCTTCTTTGCAGAAGATCCAAGCGTAATGTCGATGATTCTTTGTGTTTGTTCAATGTATAGATTTAATGATGTTGTTGCCGCAACTGCTGCGGCCAGTGTTGTTATTTCTGAGAGAGAGAGCGAGAGAGAGAGAGAGAGAGAGAGAGAGAGAGAGAGAGAGAGAGAGAGAGAGATGCATTCTAGATACTGTGTTGTGTTTGCTTGTTTCTATTGATGATGTCTAACGTTTATTGTTAATTAAGGTCATTGGTTGCAGACCTCGGTCTCTCTGCACTACTGCGACACGCTGTTGTCAATGTTTTTGGTGAGGTGTACGCTGGGCCGTTGGATTGTCTGGAACCATCGGCGCAGGCTCAATCGCGCGGCACTGTAGCCGGTAGTCGTGGTAGAGGTTGGTTGGGTGTTTGACAAAAGCCAGACGGACTGGTACTTTTGTTAAGCTAAGCAGGTCCCTCAATTGACTCAGTACCTGATAAACTTAGGCATTGCGTGATCTCCTTCTTCTTTCAAGCCGGCACCCTTTTATCTGTAGCTTTTCCTTTGTAGTACAACAGATGAATCTTAATTTTGCCAGACTAGTTTCTCTCAGTACGGATGTTTTGTTTGCAAGTTAGAAAGTAACTAAGAAATAATGAACCAACCTATTGCGTAAACGTATCGGTTATATTCTCACAAAACGATGCTGTAGGCCTTGCTCGCTTATTGTTCGGGTACCATATGTAGCCAAACAAAACCTCGTTAAGGTAGCTGGCTTGCAAAGTGAGGGAGCAAAAGCTCTAACACTCCAGCCCTATACTATACTTGAAATAAACCACAATACTGCACTGAGAGTTATAATATCGTGGAAATTCGCGGAATATAAAGACGCGTCTGTGTTCTTTTCTTTTTTTTTAAATTCGCATCTGGAAATACTTTGAAAAAATCGGGAATCAAAGCAAGCAAAACTGTTGGTCGGTCTTTCGATCTGTCGGTCGGTCTGTCAGTCGGTTGGTCGGTCATTCCATCCGTGGGAATCTAGCCATACCTCAAGAACCTCTGAACGGATTTTGACCACACTTCATAGAAACATTGCTTAGGTTAGTGGCCTGCCTCCGTGCCGTCATATTTGCGCTACCTAAAGGTCATGTCTATCCTATCCTATCCTGTCCCATAACCCGAAGGTCGTAGGGGCACCACAGATGATCGTTTAACCAGCATACTCCATTTTTCTCTGTCCTCAGCAGCCCTCATGGCTTCGCTCAGTGTCAAACCAGTCCATTCTCGAATGTTGTCCTCCCATCTCTTTTTCGGTCTCCCCCTTCTTCTACCTCCTTGCACTGTGCCTTGCAGAATGGTCTTTGCAAGGCCTGATGATCTGGTGACGTGGCCATACCATCGGAGTTTCCGTTTCTTCACCACTGTGAGCAGGTCATCGTGTTGTCCAATGGCTTGTGTGATGGTCTGTCGGACTTCGTCGTTGGTGATGTGTTGGGTATAGGAAATGCCCAGAAGTCTTCTGTAGCACCTCATCTCCATGCTTTGTATTCTTCGTTGGAGATCTGCTGTGAGGGTCCATGCTTCGCAAGCATATAGGAAGATGGAGATGACCAGAGAGCGCAGCAGTCTTACTTTGGAATGTAGACTGATGTCTTTCCAAAGGTCATGTCTACTGGAGTGATTTTGTTGCTAAACACATTGTCCCACCGCCGTAGCTCAATTGGTAGAGCGTTCGCCTGGCACACCGATGACCCAGGTTCGAATCCCGTGGTGGGGCGATATAAAATGTGGCCATGTTTCACTGTCCATGTTAGCAGTATGATTGCTTTGGTGGTTCAGTGTTGATTCAGGTCCCTACCCCTCTTTCCCTGGGATGGTTATCCCCGTCTGCCATATCGCCAATGGTGGGTGTAGACGTTAAACCTCAATGTTCATTCATTGCTAAACACGTTCTGCTCAATATTTCCGAAACAGCTAATCCATCTCGTTGGGTTTTGGTATATAGGTACTTAAAATCCTGGGCCATTTTTCAGTAGCAGTCTGGTTGTCGGTAAATCAGTTAATCGGTCGGTCAGTCGCTCCGAATTTCACTTTTTATTCAAAACACACTTTTTGCTTTAATAATAATAATACTAATGTTCGTCATTTGTAAGGCGCCTTAGCCTAAGGATCAAGGCGCGCAAGGGGTTGGGAGAATGGGAAGACAAGACAGACAAAACTGGACAAAAGATACATAATATACATATGTACAAAATACAGTTAAACTATGAAAAACACAAGCACGCACACCTGCTTACAGTCTCTTGTAAATGACTAATTAAAATATTCCCTAAAAAGGTGTGTTTTTAACTGTGTTTTAAAAGAGGAAATGGAGGAAGAATGTCTAATCTTGTATGGAAGGGAATTTCAGAGTTGAGGACCAAAGACAGGTAGAGAGCGGTAACCATGCGATCGTCTGTTGAAGCGGCTCTGTCTAAGAAGACGTGTGTCAGCAGACGATCGCAGAGCTCGAGAAGGGGTGTATATGGATAACATTTCAGAAGTATAAGCAGGAGCTGTGTCTGTAAAAACAGAGAAACAAAGGCAAGCTATCTTGTATTTTATGCGTTCAGCAACTGGTAGCCAATGGAGTCTATCTCAAGAATAACTGTAATGAAATTCCTCGTTTATACGTTGCGGTTAATTTATCTATTGCTAAGCATGTTAAATCATTCATATTATTTTGTACTTTATCAAAGGTCAAGGTCATTGTGCTTCACCATTTTCTTAACGGGTTTTGCGCTGTAACTAAAAATTGGCTTAGACTTATGTTTTTTGCTTGCAGATAGTTCAGATAGTGGCCCTATCATTCCATGCTTTCCTTGTGCTTCCCATTTAAGAGTCCCAACACCGCCAAGAAAAATAAACACTTTTGAAAATGCTTAGTTTTCGGCTATGAGTGCGAGTGTCAAATCTTGATGTTATACATTATTTTTCACGTACTGATTGGTCATTCATTCATTTATGTGTGGTACTGATTGGGTTCTTTGCAGTCCGCTGGACTCTATAAACAATGACTAAATAACTAGCTACTTCATTTATGTGTGGTCCTGATTGGGCTTTTTGCAGCCCCCTAGACTCTATAAACCATGACTAACTATATCATTTATGTGTGGTCCTGATTGGGCTCTTTGCGGTCCGCTGGACAATATAAACAATGACTAATTAACTACTTCATTTTTGCGTGGTCCTAATTGGGCTATTTGCAATCCGCTGGACCCTATAAACAATGACTAACTAATTAACTACTTCATTTTTGCGTGGTCCTGGTTGGGCTATTTGCGGTCCGCAGGACCCTATAAACAATGACTAACTACTTCATTTATGCGTGGTCCTGATTGAGCTCTTTGCAGTTCGCTGGACCCCATAAAGAATGACTAACTAACCACTTCATTCATGCCTGGTCCTGATTTGGCTCTTTGCAGGCTGCTGGACCCTATAAACAGCTACTAACTACTTCATTTATGCATGGTACTGACTGGGCTCTTTGCAGTCCACTGGACCCTATAAACAACTACTAACTACTTCCTTTATGCATGGTACTGACTGGCCTCTTTGCAGTCCACTGGACCCTATAAACAACTACTACCTACTTCATTTATGCATGGTACTGACTGGGCTCTTTGCAGTCCACTGGACCCTATAAACAACTACTAACTACTTCATTTATGCATGGTACTGACTGGGCTCTTTGCAGTCCGCTGGACCCTCTAAACAACTACTAACTACTTCATTTATGCATGGTCCTTGTGGTTCTTTGCAGTCCACTGGACCCTATAAACAATTACTAACTACTTCAGGTTGTGGTCTTATGTACACGTAGGTCTTGTTCAGAAAAGGCAATACCTGCTAGTAATTTACCATGAGGAGGGGAAAAATCTTTACCTTCCGCTGGTTTGGACTTGTCTGGTATTCAGAGAAGTTGAAACTACCCTGCCACTCGGCCAAACGGGTTATAATTTTACCGACGTTACTCCCTTCCGGTAACTAGTACTCTTGCCGAGGTAAAAATGGCGAATGCAATTGTTATCGCAATGATTTTGCAACGGTGTCAAAGGAACAGTGTCTTTCGGGACAGATCAAATGCCCTAAATATGCTTGATGATGTAGAACATTACAGGAAATTTACATTTCGAAGAATCGACATCGTGCGAATTGTGGATGACGTAGGACAGGAGTTGCAACATGCGAACTGGCATCGTTACTTCTTCCTTCATTGCAACTGTGTTTAGCACTAGGTTTCAAGTTCTATTTATTCTTGTGCCAGTAAAATTGCCGTAAAATACTTTCTTTTTGATGGTACAGTAGGTTAATGTCCAAAGTGAAGTACGAAAGTAAACTGTTTTTTGGTTTCCCCTTTCAATTCTAATTAAACGAAATATTTTTGCTGGGAAAAGTTGATTTTTCCTTCGTGTGATCCGTCGTCTGCCATGGGAGCTGTTGTGTCGTTGTCATCGAAGATTGTATGCGTAATAGAGCAGGATTTAAATTTAACTCAAGGTAGGGACCATGAGTCAGGTAGGCCTTTTTGAATACCGAGATAAGTTTACCGGCGGTTTTCTCCAACCCTAAGGTAAGAAAAAATGACCGCAAAGTCTATACCTTGAGATAAACAACCTATTGAAGGGTTTGCAAGCGGGTCTTTCTGAATACGGGCCCTGGAATACTGCTCTGCTGAGGAAGGCGAATCATACGCCATTCACTCACTGTATCCATGTAGGGAGTACGCCTCAGGACCACCACATAATCTGTATGAATCCAGAGATGACCGTTACATAGATTTGCATAATTGCACGCAAATAGCGCCAACAGACGGATTTGTGTCTAGACTATAATAACCAGTGTTTTAGATCACGTACATTTGGAGGCATTATACCGCTTGGCGTCCAAAATCACGTAAAAGAGTGCCAGAGAGGGGGTCTGATCACGCATACCTGTCAAGTGCTACGGATTTTTGCGTAGCGCTACGCATTTTAAATATTTTCCCATTGCTACGGCGTATCACAAAGCTGCTACGCAATTTTTCAAAAGTGACCATAATATTTTTTAACCAAGGGGGTTTTCGCGCGAAAGTAGTCTGTTCCGGTCGAGTCCGGTTTAAAGACACTTAGTAAAAGCACCGCACTTCCGCAACACGTGTTCGTTCAGGTATAAGATCGGGATATTCAAAAGTAGGTCCTTTACCGCCGATAAAATGTTTTGTACAGATGTAGGTGTGCTTTTTAACGTTTTGCACCGTGGAGGCATTTGCTCCTGTAGTCGGCTGACCGCACGCTTTCACCCATTCTTTTCACTTTTCCATGTTGACATTCGGTTGTGGAAAGTAAATAAAGTCAGCTCCTTGCATGTGAGGTTTATGTTTTCGCCGTGAATAGCTTTTGCAAATACCATAACAACAATTTTTGTTCACTATCGCTGCTGCAAACTTCGTACTTTGGTATAGGGTTCGGCAAAACACAGGAAAAATGCCCCATCCGTAGGCCAAGGTGAAGGACATAATTTTATAGTTGGTCATTTGTAAATCAATTAAAGTAATAACCAATACCGGAATCCAGTCCATGGTATGAAATTCCGTGGAAAAAATCTTTCGAGCAATAGAAGAAAAAAAAAACAACTTGCAAACAACCTACAGAAAAGGTGAAGGCAAATAGCAACTATTTATGAAGGAAAAAAAAGGTTAGAATTTGTGCTCTATTAGACTATAGGAAAAAGGATTAGAAAAGATTAAATTCCATTCAAATGTATTTCCAGACACTCCACCCTTATCCCATATACAAACTCATTTGCAAATCTATAAATTACTTTTTTAAAATTTAAATTATTGTAAGAAAGTGTTGTGTATTAACAAGATTTTACAATATATTTGTAAACACATTGGATGTGTGTGTGTTTATATTGGATGCAGAAGTTTCCAGTTTTGTTGCGAATCGCGTGATTCACATTAGTGCTACACCAAACCTCCATTTGCTATGGTTTTTCTGTTAAATTGCTACACCACAACCCGAAAACCCCTTGACAGGTATGGATCACGTAATGTTTTTTTTTCTTGGATGAGGTCTGAAAACGTAAAGAAATTTATCAGCGGAGGTACGGACATGGAGGCTATCGCAACTTGCGCAAGGTACTTTGGTAGGTTCCACATTTTTTGAAGTTGTTGTCTGTTCTGAGATTGGACGATCACTAACAGGGAATGGAACGTTCAAATGCCTATGCGCTTCCGTAGCAGACGACCGATCATGACGAATCCGAAAGGGAAGAAATTCTACTTTGGGTTCGGTCACTTCTCTTGGTTGCATATGTGCATGGCGCCGAGTTTCGACTTTTTTCTGTTGCACTGTGGCTTTGTTTCAATTCAACAACCATGCGGCCTCAGTCAAAACCAGCAAAGAAAAGGAAAGCAGAAGAAATCAAAGGGAATCAACAATAATAAAGTATAAGTATGTTGAAGTTTTTGAAAGTAGTTGAAGGTGATACAATTGGATCACCGTCTGATCAGCAGAGAAATCTGCCTGAAATCGATCCATCCATAATTCTAGAACAATCTGTTTTGCTTCACAACACACTAGACACTGTCACAATATTATATGTCATGATGTCAAGAAACTTGCATACAAACTAATGAAGCAAAACAACAAAGTACTTGCGAATGGTTGTACCTTTTGAAAACCCAGCTGGATGTATGAATACTCTTTACATTTTGACTCAGGAGGTATGAATACCCTCACATTTTTTAGGATCTAAAACACTGATAACCATAACTAGTTTTGGGTAACGGAGACAAAAAATGTTTAAACACGGGCAGTGATGAGGCTTTTTTGAATAGGCTTAATTAAGCCTAATAACATTTGACAGCTCGTGGTCGCGGCTGGGGCATGATGCATAGATTTTATATCGTTCAATTTGATTTGATTTGAAACTGAATCCTACTTATTAACACTGCCAGGTGAAATTCGGGTCGCTTTTTCATTGAGAGCACAATAGCAAAAGCGTAGCGCCACGTAGGACAAAGAGGGACCCACTGAACTCTCTTTAGCTCCAATCTGTCATCAAAGCCATCCATATTCATTGAACAACCGGAGGACCGATTGAAACACAATAGCTGGAATCAGTGACAGTACGAAACTCTTAGCGCAACGCCAACCAGGGAATTTGTACACACTTATCACTCCTACGTCAAATTTCACCTATGATTTATGGCCTTGACAACAGTAAGACTTTTTTTTTAAAATAATAGAGCCTTTGAAACTTTGCCATTTCATTACATAAGTTGGACACACTATTCACAGCCAATTTTAATTATGGTGACGGCCTGGACTTTGGTCATATTTTTTTTAATGACAATCTACTATTGCGCCTATCTAAAGGCTTATCGGATGAGTATTAATCGCGGTCTAGTCTGTATACGCACGCATTCCATCGCTTGGATTTTAAAGATCCTGACGCTCATGTTCTAGACGGGTGAGTGCTGGTTACACAAACACACCCAGCAAGCACTAGGTCCTTTCTCCCCATCCCCGGTTTCCAGGATTGAGCGCAGTCCATGCAAGTGCGCGCCTGGTAAAGAGTGATGGAGGGGGAGGGCTTGTGTTTAAATCCTAGCGGACAGCGCCTTGAGCAGCTCTTGAGCTGGAAAAGCCCTATATCAGTACGATTAAATAAATAAATAAATAATCGGAATTCATCAAGCCAAGGCAAGGGAATAACCAGATCATTCGGGTCTCCCCAAGATTCAAGACTCAAAATATATTTATTGTCCACATACATTACAAGGACATTTCACTATAATTATGCTGCTGAGCACCAAGTCCATCATTGTTTCTTCTAGAACCTCAAGAACGCCTACGTCTACGTGCATGTTCATATTGCATGTATTATCTGGCAAAGAGAAAAAATGGTTCACTTCACTTCCTTCTATATCAGCGTGTTCTAAGCAAAAACCCTCGATGCTGCTTTATAGCTCCAGGGCTGGCTGTGCCTGCAACTTTGTTTGTCATGAGTGTTTGTCTACACTGGGTATAAATAAATAATTACCCGTCGCGGGACCATAATAAAAACGGTGCAAACTCGAACTCATGCTGTAGCACTCTGGGTATTGATTAATGCTGCGTAGCGCCGGGTGAATGTAAAACTATGACTTGTTTGACAGTTATGAAAATAATAATAAAACAATAATAATAATAATAAATTAAATTATTAATTAATTAATTAAATAATAATAAATAATAATAATAATAATAATAATAATAATAATAATAATAATAATAATAATAATGAAAAAAACATGGCGCACTTTCACGAGCGTTTTCTTCAATAGAAATTTAAAATAAAATATAATATCAATGGAACTAATAACTTCATGAAGATTTGTTTTGTATGATTAGATCTATCCAACGTTGATAATGCGTTTGTGTATATTGTTTGTTTATTTCATTTAACGTTTACTCACCGAATTGATTACAGACTTGGAAATTAACGGGAAGTTAAGGGGTAAGAGAGGAAGGAGAAAGAAATTTGATAGTTGGATGGAAAGAGGAGATAACAGTTCAACAAAATGTTAAAATAAAATCAACATAACTTAACAATTAATTTTTTTTAAAGAAAACAGAAAAAAAAGGCTACTCAAACTAATAAATTTAAAGTCCTGCTTGAATGTAACGTCGGTAAAAAATCTATATCTACATTAAATGGAATTTGGCATCTTATTATATTCCAGTTCAAAGAACTGCTCAAGGCGATTAACATCAAGCATGGACAAAAATAATTTCGATGATAAGGACCCCAGGCTAAAGACTTGTTTACTTTGGGCGAAAACGGTTCTAACCTAAACATCTCATTGTTATTACATTTACCAATGTTTAAAATGGGTGTTATTACATTTACCAATGTTTAAATTGGGTGTTATTACATTTACCTATGTTTAAAGTGGGTGTTATTACATTTACCAATGTTTAAAGTGGGTGTTATTACATTTACCAATGTTTAAAGTGGGTGTTATTACATTTACCAATGTTTAAAATGGATGATATCAAATTTACCAATGTTTAAAGTGAGTGTTATTACATTTACCAATGTTTAAAATGGGTTTTATTTGTTCAAACCAACCGCCAAAGTTTGAATTTTCCCCTTTCTGTTCTGCCAGGGAGTGATTTCCCCTGTTTAGCCGGACACAAATTCCACAGCCGTGTGACTTTTGACCTATTTCTCAATGAACATGCGGCTTCAAGAGTGCGTCTTTGGTGTCTGGGGTAGGGTAAGGTATATTGTAAGTCTATTAATATAACACGAAAAACATTACCGAGCAACTATTATGTAGGTTGTGCCTCGTACCGACTTTTGGTAAATGCTATTTTTGGCACAAGAAGGACGGCTAGCGGTTACTATTAATAGCCGCACACATTTCAGAATTTATTGATTTAAAAACAACACCAAAACAACAACAATACTCTCGAAAGAGTAACAACATTTAACAAAAAAATAATTAATTAAAACGATTTAACATTAACATTGTAACAATTTCACCAGCTTGAACTCCTACTTAAAATTTCCACCATCTTGACATCAAACGTTTTCTTTCTTACATGTGAAGGTACTACCAAAATATATGTAAAGCTAGCGGAATGGCCAACTCGATTTCCCCACATTCATCCCATATACACACGACAAACATCACCGTGACCGCAACCCATCACCAACCATGCAGAATCTGCCGAAACACCTCTATACCTATACAGTATCCGCAAAATAAAAAGTACAGAACATTTTTTTACAAAAAAAAAAACACACATTACACCTTGTTATTTGTCAGTCTCTTACTTAATTCCCAACCCATTTTCATGAGCACAACGGAAGCATGGCGCCATGTACTACGCATAGATCACCGCCTGGTTATCACAGTGAAATGAAAGTGTTTTTTTTTCAATCACATGTAATGTTAATGTTTTGGGCATGAAATAAAATAGGTGCATTCAATATCTCGACAAGAAAAATGCAGTTCACAGTTCAATTACACATTTGTAACAATCATGTTTTCCAGTCCACAGGATTCTGTGCATATTTTGCAAACTTCCAGGGCTTTGCGAGAAATGCGTCCAATCATATTGTTTTAAGATGGTACAAAAATATGTTATTTAAAAGAGCTTATTAGGGAAGGGGTTGGGTAAGTTAAGTAATGTTAAATTTTCATAAGCGCTTTTGCGCCTAACAAGAAATTATGCATAATTAAGCCTACAACAAATCCCTGAAAGTAGTGATGATGTTGAGACATATTTTATAAATTTAACGCAAGAACGACAGAAATGGCATCGTTTTTTTTCCATGGAATAAGTCAATTTGTTAAGCCATCTTTATTATCTTCTGGGGACATAAATGACTGGTTTGATGTCGCTTGGTGATAGAAAATAACTGTAATTATTATATTACAGAAAATAACTGTAATATAATAATTATGTTTACGCACCACAGGCCCATTTCTGCAGAAATGCAGAAGTGTCTGAGCATTTATTCAGTCTTTCGTTTAGACAGTCTTCCGTGTGTGTCTGTCTTATCTGTCTGGGGTCCCTTCTAATCGTAACCCTTTGTCCACGTGTCTCGCTCTCGTTCATGCTCAGTTTCCGTCTGAGCTGCACCACATCTCTCTCACACAAAACAAGCAGAGAAATACACGCGCAACACGAACACAAACACACACACACTTACAAATAATACAAACAGAAAAATACGCAAACTCAAGCAAACACACACACACACACACAAACACACACACATAAAGCGTGCGGCGAACACACAGATACGCGCACACATACACACAGGTGCGCGCGCGCACACACACACACACGCACACGTGCATTAAGTAATAAAGTGTCACTTGTTCAATATTCAGATGAATTAGCAATATTAATGAATGTAAATTTAAAGAAGAAAACATCTTGGTAATAAATAAAATATATAACTAAATTACATCAACAAGAAATAAATAATATCGGTCATTATATGAATCAAAACGGGCTTGAATTGTCTAAAGAAACAAAAAACTTGGTATTATTTAATAATTGTCATGAGCCTAGACAACTTCCAAAATTAAAAATTGAAAACGAAGAACTCAAGTACGTGAAAGAAGTAAAATTTTTAGGCTTATATTTAACATGCGAACTAAAATGAAAAAGACATATAGAATATTTAATACAAAAAGCTATCCTATCCTATCCTATCCTATCCTATCCTATCCTATCCTATCTCGTAACTCGAAGGTCGTTGGGGAGCCACAGATGATTGTTTAACCAGCGTACTCCATCTTTCTCTGTCCTCAGCAACCCTCATGGCTTCGCTCAGTGGCAAGCCAGTTCATTCTCGAATGCTGTCATCCCACCTCTTTTTCTGTCTCACTCTTCTTCTGCCTCCTTGCACCGTCCTTACAGGATGGTCTTTGCAAGGCCTGATGCTCTGGTGATGTGGCCATTCCATTTGGAGTTTCCGTTTCTTCATCACTGTGTAGTGTGAGCATGTCATCATGTTGTCCCATGGCTTGTGTGATGGTCTATCGGATTTCGTTGTTGGTGATGTGCTGGATATAGGAAACGCCCAGAAGTCTTCTGTAGCACCTCATGTAGATCTGCTGTGAGAGTCCATGCTTCGCAAGCGTATAAGAAGATTGAGATCACAAGGGACCTCAGCAGTCTTACATTGGAATGTAGCTATCAAAAGGCTATCAAAAGTTATAATCTATTGAAAATTATTAGCAGACAAAATTTGGGACAAGATGTAAAAACACTGATTCATTTAGCATCTGCTTTAGTGAGATACAAATTAACATACGGACAGGATGCATATTTTTCAGCCCTTAAACGCTATCTTAAAAAATACAAAGTTTAGACAGTAAAGCAATAAAATTAGCCGTAGGGGTCCCAATTCATACAAAAACTATAGAGACATATAAACTTGCAGGTATTGTTCCCCTTGATGAACGGGGGAAAGTTATCATGTGCCAAATACATAGAAAGAGCAAGCGCAGTTCACAATATTACTGTCGAAGAGCTGTTCATCCGACCTGACATAGCTTTTCCTAAACAGGTCAAAAAAGTCCACTCTTTCCAAAGAATAGGTACCTTTACGAAAGATCTTATACAAGTGGATTTTAATGCATATTGAAAATTCTCAAAAAGATATAATTTCATCAGTACCTATGTGGGAAATTGAAAAGACAACTTATGATATTCATTATTGTAATGTAAATAAGAATCATAACATACACTTAACGGCGCTTGAAGCACGAAATCATATGTATGAAAAGTATTATGGACATTAACAACATATATACAGATGGCTTTGTTTTTGAAACAAATGAAGCAGGACCATGCAGCGTTTGTAATACCGGATTTTAATATATCAGAATCTCGTGGCGCAGTGGCTTTGTCGCCGGTGTCCTATGCCGAAGGTCGCGGTTTGATTCCCACAAGGGGCGAACTTATGTGACTTAGGTACGAGACTATTGAGGTCACCGAGAGTTTTCCCCGGGTACTCAGGTTTCCTCCCTCCCTTCAATAATGCTATTGGATGCAATCTAAAATTTCGCCAATAAAAGTTCGATTTCCTTTCCGTCTTCTAATAGCGGCGTTCCTTTACACCACATGTTTGAGTGATGAATGTGTGTTTGTTGTGTATGTAGGAGTGTTTGTGACATGTAAGCGTGTATGTTGGTTACAGATCGCCGCGCTTTGAGTCCGATTTAGGACTAAGGCGCGTAGAGCATCCATTATTATTATTATTATTATTATTATTATTATTATTATTATTATTATTATTATTATTATTATTATTATTATTATAATTATTATTATTATTATTATTATTATTATTATTTAGGTAGAGGGTATTCCATTTTAACTGCTGAATTAATTGCAATAATAATGGCTCTTAATAAAATCTCAAATCGATCTATGAGAATATTTAGTATTGTTATTGTGTAGATTATATCTCTGATTTGAAAGCTTTGAATTCAAATTGTCATGGTAAAAGAAAGGAAACGATTTTAGAAATTACAAATATTATTCATGGTTTGATAATAATTGGTACTCAGGTGAACCTTTGCTGGATTCCATCACATTGTGGATTTCTTTAAAATTATTGGGCTGATCGTGCTGCAAAATGTGGTGCTTCAAATATTAACTCACAGGCAATAACAATACCGTTATCTTCTAAAGAAATTCAAAACTCGATAGAAAATAAATGTGTGAAAGCGATTAAATTGTATTTCAGATATGATAAACCTTGTGGAATCACCAGATCAGTTCTAAGTATGACACAGAATAATACTGAACTCAATTAAAACAAAATATGTACAAATATGAACTGCATATATAATAAAACTATATCTTTGAAGCATATATTACTTGAACTTGTTGAAGGCAATCATATTCGTCCTTTTTTGCCAACTGATTTACCAACTATGAGTTCTATTGATAACATAAGTTTCGATGTGGGCGTTCCGTTAGCAAAAGCTTTAATTGATTGTCAAGTAGATCGATTTATAAGCTTAATTGTTTGGTTTTAAAAAAGATAGTAATAATAATAATAATAATAATAATAATAATAATAATAATAATAATAATAATAATAATAATAATAATTATTATTATTATTATTATTATTATTATTATTATTATTATTATTATTATTATTATTATTATTATTATTATTATTAACAATTTTAAATTTATTGTAATAGTGCTTGTGTGTGCGTGTGCAAGGGTGCGTGTACCTCCATGAGTGCGTGCGAGTGCGTCTTGTCATTTCAATGAAGAAGACGTTAATAAAACAATCAACCAACCATCTCCACGACATCGCATAAACATATGCACTTAGAGTAGTCAGATATATACATTGGACGAGAAGCAAGCGCCATTTGAATGGAACACACACACAGACACACCCACACACGCACACACACACACACTCTCTCACAGAGAAGTCCCTTGACCAACAGCATCGTTATAGATAAGAAACGGATTTTTATTGTAGAGTGAGGAGGGGGGAGAGAGAGAGAGAGAGAGAGAGAGAGAGAGAGAGAGAGAGAGAGAGAGAGAGAGAGAGAGGGAGAGAGAGAGAGTATGAACGAGGAAAAAATAATGCATTTATTGCAGAAACACGAAGAAACTATAGTTAAGCAACACACGCGCTCATCCACACACTTACACACACACATACGCGCAAACACACACCTACACACACGAACACAGACGCGCACACACAAGCACGAATAGGTAGTAGAGGGATTTGGTAAGTTGCATGGGAAGTAGAGAAAGTATTGAATGTAAGGCGCGAATGAGAAAGTTATATTACATTAGGACAGAAACCAATAACACAAGTTTGGGACAACTAAAATTCTGCATGTATCTTCATATTTTCCTCTCCAAAGCACCAAATAATGTGATTATTGTGAGAAAAAGGGAGAAAGTCAACAGATCAATATCCCCTGGGCTGCACGGGAAGTAATAATATTTAAACTCGCATTCTGCAGTCTGGCGCCCTCGGAATGCCTATGCATGCAATGCTAATATTCTCATTAGACTAATGATTGTGTAAATAGCTGGACACTAATCACATCCCTCCAGAGGTGCAGTTTCGATTTTTTTTAAATATATTTGTTTAGGTGTCCCCACACCCGTTGGATGCAATCATTATTAGTTACAGCAATGGGAGAATTTGGGGTGCTGCCGAATACAGCGCTAAGCTCTAAGCATTTCATGTCCATGATGATGTCGTTATCGACGTCACACGAATTAGTCATAAAATAGTCATATCCACATCACAGCAATACTTCCACCATAAAAAGTGACGAAATAATTAGAAATAATCAATCATAGGATCAAAAAAGGTGTTCCCGTAACCTTTCGGACGTTCGGGAGAAAAGAGCTTGAAACCTCACTTTTCTCTGGGCTAGCTTAATGAGAGCGATGCCCATCTCTCCTCTCTCTCTCACTCTCTCTCTCTCTTATTTTTTTTATATTGTTTCTTAAGGACTAGCTGTAAGACAGGTACAAAGGACCTAATGCTATTATCCTATTAAACTTTCTCTTTCTCTCTGTCTCTCTCTCTCTCTGTCTGTCTCTCTCTCTCTGTCTCTCTCTCTCTCAGTCTCTCTCTCTCTCTCTCTCTCTCTCTCTCTCTCTCTCTCTCTCTCTCTCTCTCTCTCGCTGCGTTACCTTTATCGGTTCTAAACAGAGCTAGAGCCAGGTACCCATTTACGGCTGAGTAGTGTGCTTGTTTCATTTTTTTTGTTTTTCGATGGATGATTGCTTATCCAAGTAACTTATCGGTCCCGACGTTGCTTCACGAAACAGGATATAGCGTGTGCACAAACCACTGCGTAACAGAGCCACCCTACCCTAAATTAAGCATAACCATCCCCACGTCATATTCTTCTATCAACACGTGACGGGAAAGGAAATATTAATAACCATAGCAAAGCGATTTAGGAAATGAATGCTGCTGTTGTGCAGGTAATTCATCGTATTCATGGTGGTTGTGAGCAGATCATTATTGTCCATTATACTGCTGCAATGAGGTTGTGAGTTATTTCAGGTTGTAAATGCGGGACTTGGTGTATGCCCAATTCAGATTGGTTTGGTGGGCCCTTGTTACGATAGAGACGCGGACGATAGCTCCGAACATTTTGTTTTGCAAAGCCTGCAATAATAGCATGTATTTACCTTTGATTTGTCTCTGCGCTGTTGCTAGAGAAAGATTTTTATAATGTTGATAGTTTTCGTCGATCGATATTGTTGCAGTATCGTGGAGAACTTTCTGGAATTGCGTATTTATTGTGGGTCGAATGTTCTAGGTCTTTATGGCGATAGCTAGTCGAATATTGTAAATTCATAAACATTCCATAAAGTAAGACAGTGCGTAGTCCCGGTGACGAGTTTTGAATGGGTGTTATTGCGTCCTTCTGAAATTTTCTCGAAGTTTCTCTGGACAGTTGAAAGACTATATAAGTAATGCACGGTCTGTTTGCGAGAAGTGATTTTTGAGGTGATTTTCAGAAAGCGATCTTGTATGCATTTGTTGGTGTTTGCTGAATAAAGTTGGAAAACCTTATACGACGACTCCTGCCTTGGCTGCGTGGATAAACGAATTTGAGTTACACATATCAAGTCTCAAGTATCGGGGCTGAATCGACTATTAATAAATTGTGTAACAGCCCTACTCCCCCTTATGATAATGGGTGTCGCTGCCTTGCGGTTGTTGTGCTTTCTCTAAGAAAGCAACCCAAGTTTTATCTGATCGAATGATACAGCTTTGCACAATATATAATGCAGTTAATGCAATATTCAAGGTAGAAGAAAACAAAAACAAGAAACACAAGAATAAGAAGAACAAGAACAGAAAGGAGGAGGAGGAGGAGGAGGAGGAGGAGAAGAAGAAGAAGAAGAACAACAACAACAACAACAACAACAACAACAACAACAACAAGACGAAAGCACTTCAAAAAAAGCAGCAGAATGAACAATAAAACAACAACAACATGTGAACACGATTAGACAGGTCAGAAACTAATCAAAGAAAATGCTGATAAGGCGCGAGATTGCCATCTTAAATGTGACACGATTCCAGTGTCAACATTTAGCCGCTTCAAGGACAACAACAAAAACTAATGAAATAACTCGAACGACTACAAAACACTACACTTGCATCTCACGTTCACACAAGAGCGTTGGAGCTGGATCACAATCTTCTTAACTGCCAAAACAAAACAAGGCAAGCCAACAAAAAACCCACGAACACGAAAATATCAAGGACAAAAGACCAATAACAAAAGCAACAACAACGATGAAAACATCGCCTCTCTAAACCACTTCGAATCAGATTCAAGTAAAAAGAAAAGACAGAAACCAAAGAGTAACGAGACAAATGAAACAAACACCACAACAAATAAAACGAAATAGACAAGGATGATGTAACAAATGGCTAAACAAAGAGAACGAATTTAACAATTTCTTAATCCTCTGCTCACGCGTCTTTTGTACCCTAAAAATGGCCAATCAGGTTTCATCAGATTAAGGCACAGTTTTGCGCTTCTCACCTCTCCTCCCTAAAAACGACACAAACATACACAAGCACACACGCGCGCGCTCTCACATACACACGCCCCCCCCCCCCACACACACACCCATACACACACTCACATGCACACACACAAACAAATAAGAGCAGAATATGGGAGACCCTAAATAGCATGAAATATTCCTCAGGAAATATTTTTTAAAAAAGATGAACAGAAGAGCATAAATATATAGTATATCGAATAGTTACAGAATTGTCGCGTACAGAACAGGCATAAAACAATACTGCGGTTAATTTATGTTATTGCCCACGCATTCTCTGGCCTAATAAAGAATGGGTTGTTCTTACATACTGTCTTAGAGCTCAAAGAACTGCACAAAGCGCTGGACCCAAAGACCCAGCATGCACACAACTTTTGCTGAACTCAGAATTGAACTCACGTTGCTCAAGACACGAGTACACACGGATATGGATCACGGAACGACTAGTACTACTTAAAGAAGTAGAAGCAGAAGAAGGAGAAGAAGGGAGAAAAGAAGAAGATAAAAAGTTTTTAAAGTAAAGATGAATTGCACCCTCAGAGAACACATCTTAGAAGTAAAAGTTTAGTTTGCCCAAGAACCACAATCCTCTTCAGAGTAATGAAAGAGAGCCGACAACTGTGCTCTCAAGAAGCACAAAAAGGAAAACTAACAGGGCACCGAAGCGGCACCCTCTCGGCTCGTTGCCATCACTCTCGTTCTCCGGGGATGGGCACGAGAGTGATTCCTATTGGCTCATTTCGTCTTAATGACGTCAGGACCCACAGAAACGTCATTGTGGCTCCGGGGCCCGGACTGGCCCCTGGAGGAGCAGTGCAAAAAAGGCCCTGCGGGGTAACCGAGTTAGCATTGTGCAGAGAAGCAGGTGAAACCCCAATGTTATTGGATTGGACTTCGTTTCTCCCTAGAGAGCAGTCTTACTACTTCCTTCATGCTTTTCCCTACCCTGCCTTGCATACGCTTAATTCGTTCTTTCTCTTTTGTATTCAGCTCAGCGTAGTTGGGTAAACTTCTTCTTTTTCGCTGACCTCCTTCCGCGTAGGAATGCCCTCCTCTTCTTGTGGTGTAAGAAATTCAGTTAAACGAAGCACACACCCCTCCATCCCCCAACCTCAGCTCCTTTCGTTGTATGATGACAAATTTAAGTTTGGCAAGATATCTGTTTCAACCAAACAAGACTCAGTTGATATTGTTAAGTGTGTGTGTTGTGTAAATCCATATAAATCCACACACGCACAAACAGAGACATTTTTAACCTTATTTCTATAGTGTCTAAATTTCAGTATGAATTCGATTCTATTCGTTTACTATCTTGTAGAAATATAATACAGTATGACCCAGCTTGTAGGTATTACATTATTCCTATTTAATTCAAATTCCTCTTTGAATATGTAATTAATTCAGATGGGTTGTAAAAAACAAACCATGCACACACCAAAACAATTTGGGTACAGGGAAGGTACTAAAAAGCCTCAGTTGTGTTTCTGAGTTGGATTCAACAACCTCTCGGGGATTGTAAGCTATTGCAACTGATGTTGTAAAGGAAAATAAGCGCCTAACCAGGCCACTTCAGTTTGGGGCAAGGGAGTAGTAAGAACATTACAAAAAAAATCCATTACAACTCCCAATGGTTCTACCATCTAGAATAGTTCGTTATTCAGGACTTACATGCAGCAACTATATGATAAACCTTTCCCAAGACCGACTATGCATGATGGAAAAGATATCTTAAAATTTCGATGAGGTTGACTCTGATCTAACAAACAGAATAAGCGAGAAGTGGGAAATATTCCTAGTGTTTGGACTAAAGTGCGATAGTGGGTTTGGTTGGCATCCTTTTAGGAATTCGGAACAAAAATAAAGTGTTGGGTTGTGGTTGACCCATTTTATTTGTGGAAGTTTTGATTAGTTTTCCACGAAATAACTTAAAGAGAGCTCTCCCACCCCCTCCTTCTCACAAAAAATTAAGTAAATAAGTAAATAAATTTTAAAAAAATAAGAACAAGAGAGAGCGTGAGAGAGAGAGAGAGAGAGAGAGAGAGAAGAGGGGGGCAGCCACACTTAAAGACTTTTTTTTTCAAATTTTGTTTTTGTTTGCCTTATTGTCCCTTTTTCCATTGGGAAATTGTGGGCCGCCTCCCCTGGGGAAAACGTAGTCGCAGCCTGTGGCGCACCCAAACCCAACCTACCTAACATTAGTTGTTATTTTGAAATTTTGCTGGTGGAGCAAACCGGAGTACCCGGAGAAAACCCCCGAGACGTTGCCCGAGTCGAAAGTAAAATAGTATTCGGAGAAACATAACGCCCAGATGCTGGATCGAACCCACATCTGTCATTCGCCATTGGTTTCTGGCCTGTGGGCAAGTTAGTCCCGCCTTAGCCCACTTGGCCACAACGCTCGCTAAATAAAGAGTAGAAGAAAAAAAAAGAATCAGTGATTACTTTGTTGACATTAAGAAAAGGAAATGAGGGAGGAGAGAAAAACGAAGTGTTGGTGAGAATGGTATATGGAAGACAGAAAGAAAGGAAATAAGGAAGGAAGGAAGAAAAAGAACTAAAGAAAGAAAGAAGGAACGAAAGAGAGAAAGAAAGAAAGAAAGAATTCATGATAGAAAGAAAAGAAAGTAGGAAAAGAAGAAGGAAGGAAGAAGAAATACCAACAAGAACAACAACATGAACAGAAACAACAGAACCAAGAAGGAAAGAATACACGAAAAAGTACGAGCGAGCGAGAAAGAGAGAGAACGAAAGAAGAGGGAAGGGAGGGAGAGATGTTTTAAAAAATAAAAAAAGAAGGGAAAGAAAAAGTAGGAGAAAGAAAGTAAGAAAGAAATTAAGGTAATGGAAACTACAATATCTCAGTGGCTTATTTTAACCAGAATGTAAGATAAGCGGAAAGGACTGTAGATGTCTTGTTCACGAGGTTTCTTGAGACGCCCGCAGTTTTTGCCGGTACATTCAGTTCAATACACTTTATCCTAAAGTGTGACAGCAAGGCTGGGGATGCCTGCCAGTGTCAAACGCAATCCACCCTAATTCAATTAACCAGCGGATGGATGAATAAGCAGAGGAAGAGATGAGAACTGTAGAACTAAACAAAGGTAACAGAGATGCGCACGGGAAATTGAGTGGATGGTGGAAAGTTGTAGCGGTGATAGTAAAAGGCAGGAGCTAAATTCAAAAACTCTTTGTTAGCATGGTCACACTATACTTTCTCCCACTGTGTTCTCATTTTTTGGTAATTCTAGAAGAGAATTATTAAATTTGTATTATTATAAGTATCCTAAATGTCATTGCATTTCAAGAATTGTTGTCATCTGATAGAAAGTCATTATTATTATTATTATTATTATTATTATTATTATTATTATTATTATTATTATTATGGCTGTTGACGCCTATTCTAAACAAAGCCCTGGGCGTTTACAAAGTCAAAAATATACAATGAATCAACATACAAAACAAGAAAAGAAGATAACTTTTTCACTGATAACAACCATCAGCACACACAGAGACACACGCACACGCACGCACGCACACATAATCACTTCTATAATAAAGAAAAATAAAAAAAATCAATTAAATTAATCACTGCGAGAAGCTTAAGCACACCAAACATACTCAAAAACAATCAAGATATAAAGACTATGATGGAAATAAATACGTTTTAAGATATTTTTTGAAGGTTAGCAGGGAGGGTGAATGACGGATGAAGTGGGGGAGCTGGTTCCAGGTAACAGGGGCTTGATAAGAGAAAGACCTTTGGCCAAAAGTTTTAGTCCTGACAGTGGGGATCGTATTATTTAAAGTACTGAAGTACTATTAAAGTATAACTAAATCTGGTATGCCAAATGAAAGTAATAATAAAACAATTATAACGTTGTTGATTCTATGTTAAAAAATGCATATACTGTAGTTCTATTGCTTCGTTTGTGTGTATTTAAATTCCAGTTTGGTTGCCATTAAATATATGGATTGAAACGTATAGTCAGTTAGGACTTATTGTTGCTATCCTTGCACTCCATTTTTACCCCTGATGTGTTTGTGTGTATTTTTGTACACAAATATTTTACTTTAAATTTTTTATAAATTTCATTAGTTTTGCATCTTTGTGTATGCCATTTAATCCATGTCTATGTGCCCTTAATGTGGGTTTTTTTGTATTTTTTTTCTGGAAAAAATTTGCCGTCTCTTGTCTTGCCCATAACTCCTAGTGTGAAAGTGTGGTACGAGAGGGCTGGAGGATGAGGGTAGGGAGTGGGTTTTACATGAAGATTCAATAAGCACAAGAGAGGCGCGAGACGGGGTGGAATAAATAGACGCAGAGAGGGATTCAGCTCATTTTTAAAATGTGTATAGAAAAAAAATGTGGTAACGATGTATTTTATATGAAATATTTATATTTTCAATATATACATTAGTACATTTCCTTATATTGGCAATTAGGCTTGCATCATCGTCGGCATCTCTCTCTCTCTCTCTCTCTCGCTCACTCTCTCTCTCTCTCTCTCTCTCTCTCTCTCTCTCTCTCTCTCTCTCTCTCTCTCTCTCTCTCTGCTTTTCCCCCATATGTGCTTACAATTTTGCTAATAGCTTGAATTTCATTTAGACTTTGACTAATAATGTGAATTTTGATTTGAAAATAACTGACTGGTACTCATAAACAGTTTAAATTTCATGTAAACTTTCTTTTGTACTCTTAAAGCTCTTCCTGTACAGAAATTAAGTCTTGGTTTAGAAATGTATTTACCCCCCTTTTAATTAGTATAATATTAATGAATTATTCCCGTTGTGTTCTCTTTCTTTCCGTTTTTCTTTGGACTTAGATTATCTTTCATTCGTGTATTATAAATCACTTGATATTTACCTTCTTTAAGTGTCCATACATGTGCGTTTCAAATAATTGTTTTGAGGAAGCCCTGCATTGGGCGAAACGTCAAATAATAAAAGAAAGTTCGCGGGAAGATTGGAGTCTTATTTATTATTTTTTTAGTATATAATCATTCGCAGAAAGCTCTTTTCCAGCTCAAAAGCTGCTCAAGGCGCTGGTCAATATGGGATCTAACTCGCCCAAGGATGTTATTGAAAAATAAATCGAAGTTATATAGAAGGGGTGTGGATGAGAGTGGGGGAATTGATTAAAAGATTTCAACCCGAATAAATGAAATAAATGAGAGACAGAGTGGTGTGGAGGAGTGGAGAGAAGGAAGTTTACAAGCTCTGCATGATTGAGTGGAAACGGGATTGGAGGAGTAGTTGGAGGTGTTGAGGTCTTTAACCTTCTCTAATTTTATTATTGACCGCCAAAAGGCGCTTCAGTGTTTCATTCGCAGTTGCTGCGTGTTCCATTACATAGTATGGCCCACTGCCTGAATGTGCCACCAAGCAGGAAGTACTTGTGTTGGGTGTTATTGCGTCCTTCTGGACTTTTCTCCGAGTTTCTATGATAGTTCAAAGACTATATAAGTAATGCACTCGTCTGCTTGCGAGAAGTGATTTTTGAAGTGACTTTCAAAAAGCGATCTTGTATGCAGCTGTCGGTGTTTGCTGAATAAAGTTGGTATATATAATATATACATATACAATTTATTATTTTTTTCTGTTCATCTGGTCACGTCGAATTACATTGTGTGATACAATTGTTTCAGGCAGTAGTACACAATGAGTTTTCAATTATCGTTTACTTTAAACCCATTATAACCAGCACGCAAATAAATTAAACATCAAATAGAGTTCTCCGTGTCAATTTGCTGTCATGTAATCAAATATTACAACATCACGCGAACGATGATGCTTGTGGGATGTATGTCTTAAGGTATTTTAAGCGTAAAATCTGAATGTGTACACAAACACACACACACATACTTGCATTACATCAGAAATGGGTTCATTTAAGAATGTAGGAATCGGAAAGTCATTTTTTGATGGAAAAGGGTTAAGGCAAGGGTTAGTTGCAGCGCTGCAACTAGCCCTTACCCTAACCCTTCTCTAGAAAGTTGACCTAGATCGTCTCTATAGGCGACGAAATAGGTTGAAGTTTCAAAAAATTTCTCCGAAAATTGACTGTATTTTCTCCGTCCCGGATAGAGCACTCCTGTGTACTGAAAACACTCTCATGCACTACAACTGCACTCCCATGCACTAAAAGAGAACTCCCGCGCACTTAGAAAAAAGTGGGGTCCTGGGAAAAAGTGGGTTCCAAGCAAATGAACCCATTTGTTACTAAGAAAGACAAGGTCTGCTACCCATTTGTGCGCCTTTGTGGGTACCACACGCGCACGCACACACACTCCAACTCTCCTTCTCCATACACACCTTTATAAACCATGACAGGATTACATGTCAGAGATGAGCTAATATTAGGGTTTCTTCTCAAGAGTTCTGCGTTCTTTCCAAGGTTCACTTTGGAGTTTGTCCCTTTTTCTTTTCCTACTCCGAACGAGATCGATGCGTTTGGCATCAATTTAAATCTGGTATTCGTGACAGACCACGCAATGAGACGTTTCCACCCTGCCAGACTCCATATTATTGTGTTTAAAACGTCCTGGTGATTTCCGCATACTCTGTATGATCTCTAAGAGCGAGACCTATGGCCTGTGATAGTCTGTATAATTAACGGCCTATTTAAAGCGACTGAATGTTTTCCACGCTACCTTTAGTGGGGCCGGGTAGCTCAGTTGGTAGAGCGTCTTACTAGTAACCGAAAGGTACCTGGTTCGAATCCCGGATTGGCCAATGTGTGGCCATATTATTTTCCCCTTACCTTCAACTGGTTCGCTGGTGTCAGAATAATGTGACCAGTAGTCGCCTATACGCTTCGGTGTCGTGTGACTATAATCTACAGTTACACATTTTCCACGCTACCTGTATGAAGTGTAAGAGCTAAATCAGCTGGCCTGTAATAGTCGGGGTATACGAACCCGTAAGCTTACATCGGTTGTAATTTCTATTTCCACATGACGTTTGAACTTTCTGTGTGGAAAATAGAACCTGATTGTGGGAGTCACTGAACAGACAAGACTGAAATTCGGTGATGAGAGAGTACGATACCGGTTGGTGAATGTCTGTATGTGTGAACAGGACTGGGTTTGAAGGTTTGGAGTGGGGAAGTGCGAAAAACAAAAAAATGTACAAGAGTGAGGAGATTTGTGGACGTAAATTAATTGGTGTTGACGGTGCGTAGGTTGGGCGTTGTAGGTGAGCGTTCTAATTGCTGGAATTAAAATATATTTTGGTAAGGACCACCTGGTGGAAATATTAGCAATTGCATGATTAGATGTGATTCATCACCGATTAATAGGGCGCTATTGCAGCTTGTAATGAACGGGCGTCCATGCGGCCGTAATATGTTTGGTGCACTTGAATTTGAGATTGGAGGGTTTCTGGACGATGTAAAACTTTCATCTCATTCAAAGTTGTAGAATTCTCTCTCTCTCTCTCTCTCTCTCTCTCTCTCTCTCTCTCTCTCTCTCTCTCTCTCTCTCTCTCTCGGTCGTTATTTTTATCAATGGTTGAATCAGCCCCGATGCTTGAATTTTGAGAAGTGTAACTCAGATTCGTTTATCCACGCAACCTGTTCATTCAGCAACAAGGCAGGAGTCATCGTATGAAGTTTTCCAACTTTATTCAGCAGACATCAACAACTGAATACAAGATCGCTTTGATGATCATGAAAAATCTCCCAAATCACTTACCCTTTCACTCACTTTTTCACTTCTCAAGCTTCTTCTTCTTCTTTATTAAATTTGTGTCCCCGGACACATTGAGCGTATAGGGGACTTCTCAAGCAGGCACAGTGCACCACTTATATAGCCTCTCTATAATCGAGAGAAAGTTCGAACATTCCAGCATGACGCAATAACACCCAATCAAACTAAAACTCGTCACCGGAACTATTGATTGATTGATTGATTGTTGCTTTAGGTCCAGCGGACTCTTTCGAGCCAAATCAGGACAGGACAACCCCCGATCCGCATAAAAGATCTGCTAAAACAACCCTAGTAGGAAAACTGAATGCCCTCCACCGGCCAGTCACTTTACAATAAAGACATCCCACGCAGGGGACGGCTGAGGCTTTACCCCAACTAATCGAACCCCCGGTTACAAAAACAAAATAGAATACAAACATCATTATAAATTATCAACAAAACACATACATATAAAAAGCCTATATTGCTAAATAATAACATCATAGGAAGCCCTAGTGACCACCCGGCAGAAAGCATCCAATACTCCCAAGCTGATCCAACAGACCTCATACACAAACAAGGAGTCTTGTCCAGGAAGAGTTTTCAAGAAAAAAGGTAGATCATTGATCTAGCGAAGAAGAAGATAGTATAGCAGAGTGATAGGACAGAGCAGGAATGGGAAAGAGCAAATGAGGAAGACAGCGACAGTGGGAATTTAAAGCACTAAATTTCCAGAAAGTGGGGATACTATTTATACTGAAACCCCCGGCACCCCAACGGGGGTACCGGAACTATGCACTGTCTTAAGTTATATAACCTTATTTAGGTTAGAAGAATCTCTTAGCTATTACTACATTTATCTAGATGCTTCGATCGATAATAAACAAGTAATTCTAGAAAATTCTCCAATAATATCGACCGACAAAATTTGTCAACATTATACAGTGCTTCTTCTAACAACAACGCAAAATCAAATCAAAGGTAAATACACTGTTATTGCATGGTTGGCAAAACAAAACGATCGGATCTATCGTGCGCGTCTCAAACGTAACACTCTCTCTCTCTCTCTCTCTCTCTCTCTCTCTCTCTCTCTCTCTCTCTCTCTCTCTCTCTCTCTCTCTCTCTCTCTCTCTCTCTCTCTCTCTCTCTCTCTCCCTCCCTCTCTCTTCTTTAAATAGGGTGCGCGCCTCATCCACTCTCCTCTATGAATTGCAGTGTCATCGCATCTTCCAGAGTGCTTTGCGTGACAAAGTAAAAGCATGTTTGGAACCTCTGTCACTTTCCGTAATTCCACAGCCCTCTTAGATGCAAACTTCATAAGTTCCGAGGGAAGGAAAAAACCAAACTAGATGGCAAGCCATTCAAATGTATTTCCAGACACTCTCACACGTTGTATCGGGAAAGCAGTTTTTTCAAAAGTGGCAGCTAAACAGTATCAAAACCTGTTAAGCCAATTTTGAGATAAAGGGCAAAACATGTTTACAAAGGTGGGGAAGATTAGCGACCTTGACATTTAATAATGTGCAAATAGGAATGACGTACAATTCATAGCAGTATTTGCAGTATCTGCATAACCGAAAATAATCCAAATTCAGTTAAGTGATTTTGGAGATAACTTGTGTTTTTTTTTTTAAAAGACCATAACATTTAAAGCTCCAGAATTCAAAGGTAACTAAATGAGCTACTTAAATGTTTGCACTCAACAATAACCCCACTCACTGACCCCAAACCTCAAGCCCTACAATGAAACACACAAACACACACACACACGCACATACAGAGAGCAAGAGAAAGAGAGAAGAAGAGAGAGAGGTGAGAGAGAGGTGAGAGAGAGAGAGCGAGAGAGAGAGAGAGAGAGCGAGCGAGAGAGAGAGAGAGAGAGAGAGAGAGAGAGAGAGAGAGAGAGAGAGAGAGAGAGAGAGAGAGAGAGAGAGAGAGACAGAACTACATTGCACGCAATATGGACTTTGATAGACGCCAGCAGACGATAGAGGAATGCTTGCTGGCTAGTCTAACTTGACGCTGGAGTGTTGTCGAACGTAATTCTCTAATCCAAAGAAGCAATTTCCTCTTAATTCAATACTGCCGCATTATTTCTTTTTGGAGCCGTTCCGCACTTCTTTCTTTTTTTTTCTCAACCGCTTCCTTTATCAGTATTGATTTACCGGAAACTGTTCATTCAGTTCCGGTGGCAAAATGGATGTCAAAATGTCAGCGGCATTGTTCGGAGATTAAATATCCGCACAGCAGGCAGCAGTCGGCGGGTCAAGCATTGTGGGAAGGCTTATTGAGGATGAAAAATTCTGCTCGGTGGCGTATGCGTTGTGTTGCGAGAATCTTTATTTGCTGGCTATCCGATGCTGATATTGTTTAGATAATAATAATAATAATAATAATAATAATAATAATAATAATAATAATAATAATAATAATAATAATAATAATAATAATAATAATAATAATATTTTTATTATTATTATTATTATTATTATTATTATTATTATTATTATTATTATTATTATTATTATTATTACTATTATAAGGCGCTTATCCTAGTAAGGAAAAGTTCAAAGCGCACCCTCACGCATTCACGCACTCATTGAACATAAGTACAATACATATATTTAAATGGCTGGGACGAGGGGAAAATCAAAGCGTACTGCGGTAGAAGCAGTAATAAAGTAAGTGATTCCCCACACATGCACACACAAACAGGCATACAAACGCACACACGACACACACACGCGCGCACACACACACGGCGCGTGCACGCACACACAAAAAGGATGAGGCGATATGGAAAAAACCGTTTGAAGACAGAACAGATCAAGAGAAGACTTTAGAGAAGAAATAAGCTTTGAGGTTTGCATTGAAGGTGTTGATATTCGTTACGCTGCGGAGAGAAAGTGGTAATGAATTCCAGGCAGTTGGCCCAAAGGCAGACAAAGATCTAGAACCAACAAAGAACAGTTTATGGCGGGATATCCCGAGGAGGAATTTGTCGGATGAAGAGCGCAAGTTGCGAGAAGGAGTGTAGCGTTGGACAGTATGGGCAAGGTTTAAAGAAGCGGAGTCATAGAGACACTTGTAAAAGAAAAGACAGATTTTGTACAGAATTCTTGCGGTATGAGAGGCCAGTGGAGTGAGCGAAGAAGTGATGTAGTCAGATTTGTTCTTTTTGAGAATGAGGCGAGCGGCAGCGTTTCGAACACGTTGCAGATGTTGGATGGAAGAAGCAGGCAGACTAGAAAGAAGAGAGTTGCAATAGTCAAGTCGAGACAGAATGAAAGACGTCATAGGTCTAGAAGTTGCGTGGATTGTCAGACATTTACGGATAAGTCCACTGCGGCGGAGTTGGTGGTGGCAGGCTTGACATGTTTTGCTGATAAAATCTGACAAATCAAGGGTATTGCTCAGGACAGAGAAAGATGGAGTACGCTTGTCATCTGTGGTGCTCCAATGACCTTCGAGTTACGGGATAGAATAGGTTAGATAGGATAGTCCAGGACAACACTCAGGTTCCTTGCAGTAGGTGAAAGAGGGATGGTATGACCTAAAGCTGTTGTGTCGGTGAGGGTTGAGGACAGTTTATGCTAAATGCCAATGAGCATGACTTCTGTTTTGTCTGCATTGAGTTGTAATTTGTTTGCTGTCATCCAGTTCTGGATGTCTGGGAAGCAGTCGGATGAGGTTGTCAGAATGGGAGGAAGATTTTCAAGAGTGTCACTGTTGCTAAACTGGGTGTCATCGGCATAGAAGTGATGGCCTGAATGACCTGAGACAGTGGTGATGTGTGCAGGATAAAAAGAATGGGTCCTAGAACTGAGCCTTGCGGTAGGCCACAGCTCAGCGTGATGGAGCAGAGAGGTTGTTGTTGACAGAGACAATTTGAAAGCGATCAGTAAGGTAGGAGAGGAACCCGCTAATGTCCAAACTGTTTTCAAGAAGAGGAAGGAGAATGGAATGGTCTATTGTATCGAAAGCGGCGAAAGATCAAGAAGGGTCAGGAGAGAGAGTTTTCCAGAATCTTGACTGATAAGAAGTTGTTAGAGCAGGTAGATATGTAGAAGAGCAGTTTCAGTAGAGTTGTCGGGACGGTAGGCAGACTGGAAATGGCAGAAGGTGTTGTTAGAAGATAGATGGTGGTTGAGCTGCTTCATTACAATATTTTGTAAAACGTTTCGACAGAAAAGGCAGGTTGGAGACAGGACGGTAGTTCTTAAGGTTTTCTGGATCAAGATTATTTTTTAAAGAAGAGGGCGGATGATGACAGTCTTGAAGCAGAGTAGGACAGAGCCAGATTGAAGAGAAGTGTTCATGATTGTGGTTATAGAATGAAGAAGGCTAGGTCATGAAAGAAGCCTGTATGCACAGGGGCAGGAATAGAGTCTAACTCGCATGATTTGAAAGGCATAGTTTTCAGGATTTCTTCTACTTCCGTTCAGTGACAGGCTGGAAAAGGAGGAGAGGATTGCCAAAGAAAGACGTCCTTGAGCGGGAGGAAAGGGCGAGAATCGCTGCGGATGTTTTCTATCTTTAAAGAGAAGAAATCAGAGAAGGCTGATGGTAGTTCTGAGGGAGTGATATTGAAGGTAGATGAGAAGTGCTGGTGTTTCCACGTAGGTTGTTTAAAGTGTGAACGTTCTTTAGAAGAGGTGGAATTTCGGATTTTTTTTAATATGAAATGTTGTCTTTTGGCTGTGGAGATTGCTGTGTTAACCATGTGCTAGTGTCTTAAATATGCCTGCTTCTGGACGGTGAGTTTGGATGCCCGCCATCTGCGTTCGGTTCTTCGACACTGCCGCTTGGCCTTGCCGATTTGAGGAGCGTATTACGGTCAATGACGGTTCGTGTAGATGCAGGTGCGTGTTCGTCAAGGAGGGTGCCGAGTGTGGTGTTGTAGTGTGAGGCATGGGTCAGCTCAGGTGGAATGGACGAGATAGGAAGTGCTGCTTCAGACGATAATGAATGCTTGTTGATGGCCTTGAGGTTGCGGCGTGTCAGTTTGCCACCGGAGGAGAGAGACTGAGAAAGCAGAGGACAGCAAAATGGTCAGATTCAAGGTCCAATCCAGATTCAATGTTGACGTCTGAAATTACCTCGCCTGAATCTCTGGGCATCATCCAATCAAAAAATGTGGCCGTAACAAAGGAAGGTGGCTTCAGAAACAAACTGAGTAAGACTGTGTATGGATATGTTGTGACAGTTGCGTTTTGTTTTATATTACAAGTAATGGGATGTTCTTTGAAATTTTAAAAACCTTTTAGTGAACTGATAATATGTTTTGGATCTACAAGTTCACACTATTCTTGTGCTATGCAAACGATCGATATTATATCATCATTAAAGCCCGTTGGTGTTGTGTGTCTTGAGCAGCATAAATCTTTATAAAACAAATCAAATATTCTCAATCGTTAAAGACTCGAACTGTTGCCGCAGTTTTTTAATCTTATTTTTTTTAAAGGAAATGCCAGACCAAACCTGGCTTTATTTTTACATTGTTCACTGCGAGAGATTATAATTAAAAGCAGTTGGCAAGCCCAGTAATAGTAAGAATAAACAGTACTGTTATTGTAGAATAACGTTGTGAATAGAAAGCAAATCACACCCACATACGACGCTCTTATATTACATAGGCTCGAATGGATCTATGTTCGGTCACTAATGTAATAATAATTATTGCTTGCTATAAACGCGATCTCGTTTGTTTCGATTAGTCTGAGGCTTGATTCTGCGCGTAGTGAATAGTGCGTAAGTTTTGGTGTTTAAAAAAATGGCGTGAATACATTATAATTATAGTCTTTGGTGTAGGTTCAGTTAGGAGGGGTGGATGGATCCTATTCCCATTTGTCCTGGATGGTAGCCGCAGCAATTATTCTGAGAAAGGTGCCAGGATTTTGCCTGATTGGGCAAGTAGGCCTACGTGTATATTTCAAACAAACAAAGTAAGCCACTCAGTCTTTGTGACCTATAATTAATACTCATTGTGGAGACTAAATGCAGCAGACAGAAATAGAGGTATTAAAGCTCTTTGAACTAAACAAACGATAGCAGTACATTAGAGCTCTAGCTGCTATTGGACAAGCTTTGATTGAGTGTAAACAAGCTTCTAGTGGATTGTGTTGGATTGATGGTAATCACAGCACAGTAAACGCATTAACTCCCCTTGTCAATCCGCCGCCAGGGTTTGTTGAGAAGCGGTGATAGAGTCCCATGCTGAGTTGTCGAACGTTGCCTTTTTTTCCGTATTGCTGATCGTGTGATGTGCGGGAAAGCAGTTGCTATTTGCACAGTGTTTGCTAGTTAAAACACTAAACTGACTGTAATCAGCGTCACGCAGTCATTCACGGTTATTGTCCAAGAAATAATGGGCATTGCAGATTATTTAGATTCCTGTTTTGCTCCTCTAACAGTATTTAGCGAGACTCGGAGGGTGACTGATAATCAGGACAAGAACAAATTAAAGCACATTTATTTTCACACAAGCACCTGCAAAAAAAACAACCTACATATTTCTCTCTCTCTCTCTCTCTCTCTCTTTCTCTCTCTCTCTCTCTCTCTCTCTCTCTCTCTCTCACGTGCGTGTGTGTGCGTGTGTGTGTGCGTGTGTGTGTGTGTGCGTGTGGACACGCGCGAGTGTGTGTACATTATGTTTTTTGTTATAAGGACAATACATTACAAATTCCTGTTCTTTTTCATTTTTCGTGTTCTTGTAGCAGCAGCAGTTTCTCTTTTCTTGTTCTAGTAGCATTAGCAATAGTAGTAGCAGCAGCAGCAACATCAGTAAGTTAATAAAAGATCGTAATAATAGGAAAAGCAGGAGTAGCAGCAGTAGTGAGAATCATCATCTTCATCAACAACAGCAAAACAAAAGTTGGAGTAGTCGTAATATTAGTCAAAGTACTTATAGGAACAATTATTGTAGCAGCAGTAATGGTAGTAGTAGTAGTAGTGAACTAGGGTTATAAATATCAAAGCAAAACGTTTTAACACCCCTACGGTTCTTTAGTGAAATCCACGCACCAGGTTTACCCTTATCTACATCGATCTTATCGATCCCATTCCTTTATGGCGCGATGACTGACTGATCGGTAACGGACACGCAGCGACAAGAGAATCAGCAGGTGTGTCCACCACGTTTGACAGATTGTTCGCCATGACCGTAGTTGACTTCATTTTAAACCTTGTGGAGTCAAATCGGTAGACAACGTAACTGAAAAAAAAGCTTGTGTTTTTCACACATTCGGCAATAAGTAACCGCGTAAAAAAATAAAATGAAACCCTCTCTCTCACTTTCTCTCTCTCTCCATCTCCCCCCCCCCCCCCTCCCTCTCCTTCCCCTGCCCCCCCCCCCCCCCATCCCACCGAAATGGCAATGATATTAATTTCCACGTTTTCGGCATTCTAGACATCACGTCTCGGAATCCCGCAGTCTCGGTATCCCAAAGTCTGAGGATCTGAGTCCTGAAACTCGTTCCTTCTTTCAATTGTATTTTCAAGGACTGTCGGTGTTTTATTTGAGATACACTGGGCCACAAGGAATATCTAGAGTCTGCATGCTGAGGTTAACACCTAGACTCACCGGCTGTGATAATTAAAGTTGGACCCTGGGTATGGTTACATTTCCTAAAGCGATTTCGATACCTCTTACTCAGCGATGTTGATTCGCTTTTTATTAATGGCAAGCTCAATAGAGCTGTTCTGCGAAATTCAAGATTTATTGAAAAATAATAATAAATGGATTTTTAAGGAATAGAGAAACATAAAATAAAATAAAATAAAATAAATGCGAGAAAAATTTTGACAGCTGAATGTGAAACGGGGGATTCTTCCTTTCGTGTTAAAATTGGCGACTGCCTTAGCATTTCGGGATTTTAGAACAAAATTTTACAAACAATTTATGGAGATGTTTTGCAGCGTTTGAACGCCTTGAGGATAGGCATTTTAATCCTCATTCGTTTCAATCGAGTTGTGTCTTTCTCCTCCTCCTCCTCCTCCTCCTCTTCACCTTCTTCTTCTTCTTCTTCTTCTTCTTCTTCTTCTTCTTCTTCTTCTTCTTCTTCTTTTTCATCGTCGTCTTAGTCATGCGTATGCAATCCACCCTCCAGCCTATACTACAACATTTTACAAGAAGGCACTACCACCACACACATGCTCATTGGGTGACAGCATCTTCAAGAACGCAGATCAGGAATTCCTTGCTGGAAACATCGGAGAATTCAGAGACTGCTGGAATTTTCTGAACATTATATTTTTATTTTTACTTTTTGTTTCTTTACTCTTTAAAAATCCATTTATTAGTATTATTTTCAACGAATCATGAAGTTCGCAGACAAGCTCGTTTTTATGAAAACCCACTTGTGACCCACGTTTAATTGACTCAAACCAAGCACCACTCTCACTCTCCTTGTTTCCTTCATCCTATCTTTCCCCATATTGCATCTTCTTCTTTCCCATCCTGTGTATATTTCTTTTGGCGTCTTCCTTGGGCGCCCTGAGCATTCGCTATGGCTGGATACCCTGCGCAGTACACAACCATTGTCATCGTCTTCAGTTTCATAAACTTTCCACGCTTCATTGGTTCCGTCAAAAAAGGTGGGCGTTTAAAAAGACAGACTGAACGAAAGAAAATACAAAAAAAGAAAGAAACGAAGAAAGAATGAAGAAAATTAAAAGCACAAAGAAAAATAAGACCCGAAAAAAACTTGTCTACATAAATAAAGAAAGGAATAAAAAAGATAAGAAAAGAACGAAAAAGAAAACGAACGCATAAACATGTGAAGAAAGAAATAAGGAACGAGAACGCAGTAACGAATGAACTCATGAACGAAAGAACGAGAGAAAAAAAGAACTTAATCACCTATTACTAGCTCTACATAGCTGATCCTGAAAATGGGTTTGTTGACAAATACTCAACGGATCGTAAAACTGTTTGGCAAATAACTGGTCTGGCCGACTTCTGTTGACAAGCGTTTGGAAGCGTATAATCTCGCGTCAAATTATTTCAGAAATCAGCAGCAAAAGATGACGAAGCTGGGGGGAAAAAATCATTGCTTCTGTCTACTGAAATGACAGGTTACTGCCAGTACGTCAGTCACTTGAAAATGATGGTCGATTTGCCCGTCAGAATCAGTTACGATTGTATCATATCACTCTACTTGCAAAAAGCTGTAATGACGAAGGCTGCAAAAGTGTTAGGTCAGTATGTGGTTGGTGTGTGTGTGGGTATGTGTTGGAAGTGGGAAGGGAAGGTGCGCCCGAGTGTAAGTGTGCGTCATTAGAGCTCATCAGCTTAGACGTTACGTATCGCTGAATACGTACACGTATGGAGATACGTACGGAGCCCGTACGTGAAAGCGTTTTTGCTTCAGCTTACACGTGAAACAGACTCCCGTACTCCCGACTCCCCGAGCTAAGAAAGATAACTCCGGAAGCATTTCCTGTGTTTTAACAAGTGTGTCAACCCACGTGTGTAGCTTTCAAGCATCGGGGCAGTACTGCAAGACGATTTTTTTTCTCTGTTGACTTGCAACTCGAGATTTCCAGCCATAGACAGCCGGGTCAACGAAGTTTTTACTAACTTCAGACTTCAGGTAAGCAGTATTGCTCTCTCTCTCTCTCTCTCTCTCTCTCTCTCTCTCTCTCTCTCTCTCTCTCTCTCTCTCTCTCTCTCTCTCTTTTTTTTTTTTTGACGTCATGAATGATGTAATATCAGACAGCGCAGTACTGAATCAAATACTATTTATGCTTCCTCAATAAATAATTCAATTTCACCCAATATATGCAACGGGTTCGATCTCTAACACAAAGCTGCATATGTATGGCTATTTCGCTACACAAGATAGGCATGATCACACAGTGACAGTCACTGAAATGACTGAATAGCATCTATGAATAGATTTTTTTTTCAATTTTGCATAATAACAAAAGTAATAATTAATTTTTAATTTCAGTAATAATATTTATAAGGCCTTTGATGCAGTCAACCTAAAATAATGCGAACAACAAGCATTTAAAACGTGAAACAAAAACTTGAAAGACAAGATTATGCACTCGAACAATCAATTTCATCGGTCACAGGTGGGTGATTCACTTTATATTTTTATGACGAGCCAATTATTAAATGACGTCAAATATTACAGAGGAATATTCTTTTTTTTCATATTCTATGCCATTTTTATTGCTCAATGCAGGAAAGTGAGTTTTTTCAGCAAAAATATGACTGAAGCGGGATCGCGATCTGAAATCTCGTTGTCGCTTGTTAGTTGGCTTGCGGGAGATACGTGGTGCCGGCCGCCGTGTATGTAGGTGGTGTCTCTGACAGGGTTTCACTCGGAGTCAACACAACAACATGAAAGCAAAAATACCTATACAGATGGGAAAAGGATTTAAAAATGCAACCAAAATGTTACTTACCGTGAAATATGACGATTAGTTGTTTTAAAACAAATGCGGAAAGGGTCACGTATGGATCGCGTTCTGTACGTAAGCACGTCCGGCATCGATGCCACGGGTCTGAAGAAATCGCGCGAGAATTTGCGATACGGAGTCCATACGTGCCGTAGCAAGCCCGTATGGGATACGTAACGTTTAAGCTGATGAGCTCTATTATTTACTCTGCGTGTGTGTATCATATACATTTTAGTGTTCCTGTGTGTCTGTATGCCTGCATACTATTTTAAATGTATGTTTGGGTGTTGTAGGCTAACTGTGAACTCGCAGATGTAATATTATCATATTTAATAATTGTATGTTGTAGTTGTTGTGTTTGAAGACGATAACGTTTATGATGATGATGATGATGATGATGATGATGATGATGATGATGATGATGATGTGATGATGATGATGATGATGATGATTTTGAAGGTAGTGGGTTTTGTTATTGTTGTTGTTTTATCCTCCCTTATGTCTTCTTCTTCTTCTTCTTCTTCTTCTTCTTCTTCTTCTTCTTCTTCTTCTTCTTCTTCTTCTTCTTCTTATTCTTCTACTACTACTTCTTCTTCTTCATCTTCTTCTTTTTTCTTCTTTTTTCTTCTTCTTTTTCTCTTGCTCCTTCGTCGTCGTCGTTGTTTTCTTTCTTTCTTTCTTTCTTTCTTTCTTTCTTTCTTTCTTCTTCTTCTTCTTCTTCTTCTTCTTCTTCTTCTTCTTCTTCTTCTTCTTCTTCTTCTTCTTCGTCGTCGTCGTCGTAGTAGTAGTCTTCTTCTTCTTCATCATCATCCCTATCCTCCTTCTTCTTTTTTTGTATGCCCCATATATGATACATTGTAATCCCAATTTATTTTTAGAATCATAAATTATTGCAAAAATATTGGAAAGCTAATAGGTTCCTGTCTAATACACCTTCGGCATGACAAACCGCAGAAACGGGCACTTTCAATCACCCATAGTGCAAAAAACAGCCGTAATTGCATTTCGGGTCGTCAAAAATTCAAGCTTTAAAAAGCATCCTTTATGCCGTTTGCTACTTTATGATTTCCCTTCCCCATCCATTCCCTCCCCATCTAACTCCCCCCCAACCCTCCTCCCCCCATCTTCCATTCACATTGTTTACAGACTCCCTTCATCAAATACCCCTCGCTTATTTTTGAGAATTTTTTTTTCCTTCCTCCCTTCAAGAGTTGCCTCCCCTCTTCTCCGCCTTTCGAAATTCCTATTTTATTTTTCTGCACTCTTGTGCGAGTTTGGCAGTGCGACTGGTTCTTGTTATTTTGTATTTCGTTTCTTCGTCACCCTTCATCTTCTCTTCAATTGTGGGTGTTTATTTTCCGATCCGTTTTTCACCCTTGCTCTAGGCGGGTGATTATAAAAGGGTTTAGAATGCGGGACGTGCGCGGAATATGTTAGTGCGACGACTGAATTCTTTTTTTCTTCTTATTTCTTTCTGTCTCTCTTTCTTGATAAAGCTAAGCGACAACTTCGCTTTTTTTTCTGTATACGTTTTCTTTTCTATTCGCCGCCATTGACAGTGCGTTGCAGCTTATACGCGTGCAGTACGAACAAAACAGGTATACACACAGTCATATGAAAATAAAAGCTCAACATTTATAATGCCACATAACCTACGGATCTAGGTGCACATTTCCTTTTCAAAATACGAACGGAATTGTAGTTGACGAAACTTCTATACCTATGCATTGTGACGGTGGGTCTATTGCTGCTGGGCTCTGCACAATGGAATGCTATTACCCACTTGTCTGTCGTCTGCGGGGATCGACTAGTTAGATCACCCTATGACTAATCTTAATACATGTATATGTTTGGCCCGGTCTGTGTGTGGATAGGGTTACAGAGATAGGGAGAAACGTGTAAATGATTCACTGACACACTAGCTCTCGCACGGCTAGTGGACTATCGCACAGTCCTTATAGATAAGTGTTTGTGCACTTCTTCTGTGTCACTTAGCTGTATCGTTGAGGTGCAGTGCTGTTGTCGCCTGGTCTCGTTTCTTGACTACTGAGCTATCGTCGCACAGTACAGGCCGAATGTCAGGGTTGACTCTCAGTGGTCTATCTCCTGTCTCGGACCAAGCCTGCTCGTCTGCAAAACATAAGACGAGTTTCTGCAACACCTTGCTTACAAAATGAGTGCACAGCGTCTCACTGTTGGCAGAAACAGCCCTCAGTGAGATCGCGTCCACTTATACAGATAAGAGACGAACAATCTTTTACATCCGTGGTCCACTGGAATCTCCAACATAATTCCTTTACATATACATCATGGCTAAATTAAACACATGGAGAAGTAATTAACAATGTACACTTTCTCCGGTACAGTCACTGGTCTGCAAGAATATCAAGGTGAGAAACAACAGTGGGTCAGTAAGGGGCGAACAAATGTGACTTAGGTACGAGACTATTGAGGTCACCGAGGGTTTTCTCCGGGCACTCCGGTTTCCTCCATCCCTTCAATAATGGTATTGGATGCAGTCAATTCACAATTTTCAAAAATACAAAAATTCGATTTTCTTTCCGTCTTCCAATAGCAATCTCCCTGCCTTTACACCACCTGTTTGAGTGATTGATGTGTATTTGTTGTGTGTGTAAGGGTGGATGAGACAGGTGAGCGTGTGTGTTGGTACAGATCGCCGCGCTTTGAGCCTGATTGATTTGGGGAAAGGCGCCTACATAGCATCCTGTATTATTATTATTATTACCTCCTGGTGTCGAAACCGGTCGCGTGGGTCAGCCACGTGGTCAAGCGAAGTTTTACTAACATTCACAATTATAAAACATGGCAAGACTTCACAAACATAATCCAATAATAATATCAATAAATTGCGGTGAAACAAAAGATTGATCATTTACCTTTTTGACAATGTCAGGCTATGGCTATATTACCATGAATGAATTTCACCGGTCACCTGCGTAGTCTTCTGAGATAGATCTTTCAGGGTGTGCGTCTCGGGTGAGGTTTAGACAAAGAATGACGTACCTTAATGCTGTGGCAGCTAAAGCGCGTGAAATCCCAAGATTCTTAGCGCCAGCGCTGGGGTGGATGGATATAGGTCAGCTGGTTTATGCCACGGCCTATCTAGTGAGAGTTTACCCCACACAGATACTTAGAACAATCCTAACTTCTATCGTCTTCTAAGCATCGACTTTAAGTTACAAAGGTCAAAGCAGGATGGAGTTTTTAGGCGAGAAGCCTTAGTGCAGTGTCCGAACTAGCCTCTTGTGACATGCATAACGCCTGTCTGTCAATTAATTACAACGTGTAGGTGAAGTGCCATTGTTTCTTCAACTGCGTTCTGTCGGTCCTTGTCTCTATGTCTTTGTCTCTTTCTGTCTCTGTCTCTCTCCCTGTCTTTCTGTCTGTTCTCTCCTCTCAGATACACACACGCATGAAATGAATATACATATAGAAATCTATTATCTCCATGTCTTATTATGCTTTAAAAATGTTCTTATGTTCTTGACGTTGCTTTTTATCGCGCAATATCTGTTTCAATTGACAGCCTGCACAATACCTTCTTCTCCTTCTCCTTCTTCTTCTTTGATCCTCCTCCTCTTTCTCCAATCTTCGTCTTCTTCTTATTATTTCCTTCTCCTCCTCCTTTATTCTTCTTTCCTCCTCCTCCTTTCTTCTTCTTCTTCTTCTTCTTCTTCTTCTTCTTCTTCTTCTTCTTCTTCTTCTTCTTCTTCTTCTTCTTTCCTCCTCGTCTTTCTCCTTCCCCTTCTTTTTCTTCTTCTTCTTCTCTTCCTGCGTCTTCTTCTTCTTTCTTTCTTATCCTTGGTCTTCTTCATCTTTCTGCTCCTCCTCTTTCTTGTTCTATTTACCTTCACCATGTCGCCAACTTAACAAGGTGATAGGGTGGAAACATCTAATCCGGATCGATCTCATTAGCTCGAAGACGCGAGGTGACACGTTTGCTTTCATATATGTCCGGTGTTATCGTTTTTTATCTCTCTTTTTATATAAACTGTGGGTTTCTTAACGGCTCCATTCACCGTCATTAAATGTCCCCTTGGCCATGCATTCCCACATCGTTAACGTTTTATTGACTTTTGGCTCTTCTTTGAAAATCTAAACACCATACGTCGTTAAGCTTGTGAGTTATTTGCAATTAAAGTTGTTCTTGCTACTGCCGCTGCTGCTTTTCTAACCTAAACCAGTTCACCCGTTTTTGAGATAGGTTTAATTATTACCTCAACAATTAATTAGTAGATTTAGTTTGTGTCCGAGCAAAAGGACGAGCAACGTCAATGCGCAAAAACCTAACATGCTGTGGTAGCCTTGTACTCTCTCCAACAGAATGACGAAAAGATGCTATGGGGAAAGGATTGCATAGGAGAGCAGAGAGAGGGCGTGTCCATAAAAAAGGCAGCAAAATATACGATCGCGGTAACAAAGGACCAAAACGGATATCCTCCAAGGCCAATATCCAGTTTTATCGCCAAATAAACCCGCGACCTCAACCTGGCTGGTTCCCAGAATCGAGAATCTTTAGTCGACCGACATCAAACTAGCTAGGAGACGTTGACCACATACGATCACGCTGTTCGAAGACTGGAGCCAAACAGGAACAAGTCGAAGATCAAAAAACGAAGCAGGGGACATTATTTGCTGGAATGGATGTTGAGGAAGGGTGGTATTGCGATGCTGGCACGGCTATTATTTCTCAACACTAACAACATACAAGGACTCCAGCCCGCAGCTTTTCTACACTGGGACGCCGAACAGTGAGTTTGAGAGATCAACTTGACCCAACTTCCAGTGAACGGCCCTTGTCTGCTGACAATATGCTCACTTGGTCTAACATAACAATAAAAGCCCAAAGGAATCATATTAGGCGCAGAACTACAGTTTCCGTTTATTACTTAGTCTACATATAATGAACGCGCACCGATCTACTTGTTGCCACATCACAATCATATTAAAGATCATTACAACAAACAGACTCAACCGCACATACATAAAATACAAATATACAAACACAAACACTCACACACACGCACACAAACCACGCACACACACCATTTACCCCTACCACGTACACACATACAGGCAGAGAGAGCGAGAGGGAAAAAGGGAGAGAGAGACACACACAGACACACACACCACGCAGACACGCGTACGCACACATCACAACTGAGTAAGCCAATCAGTCATATACTATATTAATACAACGTACATGTACAAGCGTATCACAGTGTACTGGGATCATATGTCTCGGGATTATAATGCTAAAAAATACACCAAAAACAATATATCGAAAACAAAAACAAAAAAAACCTACAGACTAGTATACAGACAAAACATATTCTCCTTTGGGAATGGCGTTTCTTTCGTTCGCCCATCTTTGTGATGGTGTGGAATCCCGAGAAGCCTTAATTTTCTGAGCAGAAATTGCAAACATCACATAAATACATTTCGTGATGGAAAAAAAAAATTATTTGGCAAAGTTAGACATGAGAAAAGAACCCGATGACAAACTGATGCTGGCGACTTGTATTCCCAAGCGGTCATCTTCAATTGTATTTTCTTGCTTTTAATCATGGTGTGAGGTGTCATCACAAACTTGAAGTCTATGAAGCAAAACATAATCACCACCCCACCTCACCGCTAACCGTCATACCCACACACCCCCCCCCCATCCCCAAATAAAAAGAAATATACATAAAAGTATAATATAATTAAAGGTTAAATAAATAAATAAAAATAAATTGTAATATAACTGCAATTAAAAAACAACCAATTGACTGAGACTGCACGAAAGACAGTCCGATGACAAACTGGATACAGAAAGACATTTCTTTCATTCGTTTGTAGATTTCAGCAGACGCTGGGCTGTAATGTGTGTGCGTTTTTTGTAGTAAGGGATATGACGACACATTTTGGAACTTATTGAAAGAGGGTGAAAGTAACGATGCCAAACTGAATACAGCAATAATGGAGAGATAAGTAGGCGAAGCCCATGGAAAACAATGCAGACGTTCTCATCTTCAGGTCTCTTTGTCAGCGGCAGAAGTCGAGGGATTCAAATGAGATGAGGTGAGGCGATGATTTCTCTGTCGAAAATCCTTTTAACTCTAATTCTTTCTGCCTTAAAGACGAACAAATCGATGCCAAACTGGATATAAACGAAAGATATAGACGATGCACGCTCTGTCGAGAACACTCTTTCTATTTCCTTCGTACCTATCTGTCACATCCACTGCCTTAACTGTGGGTCCACCAGTGTGTGCTAACCGCACGAGAAACAACCACCTCAAATAATCTAACACATAAAACACCTGAGGGAACAATTACAACAATTTTATTCACACAAACTTATCTATATTTTTATATTAAGCTTACTATTTAACCCACCCTTATATCCACAATCACACTTAACTATAATGAAAAACAAAACTAGTAAACCAACAATAAGAAGAAATGAGATACTGATTTTCTTTAGAGTCTTTCTTGCTACAACCTATACGAGATCCCAAGTGGCTGTAGAATAGTAAATTATTTAAGTAATTTGTTCAACGTATTAATGATACACAAAGGTTTAAAAATATTTTAAACAGTAATAAAAAATATTTCTCGGTGGCTACAAACTATACAGGATATTTGACTATAGAAAATGCCACTCCAACTAAGTAGATATCATTTCTTGGAAAAGATAATTAAATACAGTTGTCTTATTTTATCTTATCTATCTAGACAGATGTGGCTTTATACAACCGGCAACTAACATTCTTTAAAGTTCATTGAGCAATTTTATGAGGGAATAATAAACAACTTTTCCTTTGCGGACTTTCTAAGTTAGTCTCGCTGGATAAGTTAGTCTCGCTGGATAAGTTAGTCTCGCTGGATAAGTTAGTCTCGCTGGATAAGTTAGTCTCGCTGGATCTCGCTGGATAAATTAGTCTCGCTGGATAAGTTAGTCTCGCTGGATGGCAGTCAGTGACCAGCGTGGGTCCCCACAAAGGCTCAGGTCAGTTGAAACGCCCGGCTGTTCACATAGGCTCCCAGTGGTTCCAGTCAAAGCCAGCCACGTCACACTCCAAGGTTGAGATACCAATACCAGTACACTAAGACATACAGAGGAACAGATTCTTGCATTATTAATCAACCAACATAGGAAAAGTACCCACATACACTTTTGCATCCCAGTGCACGTAAGTACCCTATTCCGTTCTATTATCTCGCTCATTAATAAACTACCTCCCTTCATCATAATTGAAACGAATGAACTCCCCACGTGATTTCTCTTTATTGGAAACCATTTAATTGTTATTTATGAATTATCTCAGTTTACAACCATTGAAAACAATTGATCGAATTCCATTTATAAATGATATATATTTTTCTTAAGTATTGACAAAATCGTTTTCATTCACGTGTTACTTCTTTTTACAGTGCTAGCAAAGAATTCAAACTTGTCATGTATATTACTTCTCTTGACAACGTTGCAGATAATCAAATATTAATTATTTTCTTTTATTCAAAAGGATACTTTTTCTACCAATATTTCCATTTGTTTACAATATAAAATATATACATGTTTATACAAATATGTTTGTATCAGAGCGAAGGGGTCACTGAGGGATTGCCTGCATGTACTTATGCTACCGGTGTTTTCCCCGGACCCGAAGACACAACACAACACAAAGACGACAGGGTCCGAGTGGATCACAGACGACGTGCATGCAGCTCTCTTCTTTCAACAGGACATCAGGTTAAAGGACGACTGGACACTGCCTTGCAGGACCGTCACAGCATGACGACACACTGTTTGAGATGGCGGCAAATAGTACACAACTACGGCCCGTACAATGCCCCCTTCCTTGAAAAACTCTGCTGGTACTCTAGAGTACGTCACTTTCAAAAAATCTCTCTCTGTGACTCCACGATTTCGCTCCGCACAGCAGTTTTATTTGCTGGCACTCTCAAATTTATAGCGCATATCGCTCACTGCCGAAACTTGCACGGCACGTGAAAATACACCCCTGCCCTCATACCCATATAGCGGCAGTCTTAATCAGTTTAGGGTAACGAAGCAAAACTAACAAAACGATGCACGTGTTGAAATGAGATTATTTGCAAACTTAACAATAAACGTTAACTAATTTTCTCTTTATCCACCTTCCGCCCTCTATAAGAGATATAGAAAACCGAGTCGTGACACTGTCTTTCTAGAGTTCTTTCTTGTTACTGTGTGAGGGACTAGGATTATCTGGAAAAGGAACATTTACGAGAATCCGGGACGATCAACCATTGTCACACTGGATACCACTGAATAGATAGTACATTCTCATTCTCTTTGAAGTTGCTTATCATTCATTTTGCTTTACTTTTGGTTTTGATGTTTAAGTAGGCCTAGAGGTATGACAATGATTTTTTTTAAAGTAGGAAATCTCCTGAAGTTGGAATTATCCCTGTTTACTCTTAAAAACTCTATATTCTAAGAACATATTTATGCTGGTAATTTGTGTGAAACGTTTTAGTATAATTTTCTGTCCCTTTCCGTGCTCTCTTGTCCTTATCTGCCTGTATTATCTTAATTATTCTTTCGACGGTGCAAACCCATCACAAATCCTTATTCTGCAAAGCAACAGGCAGGCACAGAGGAAATATTTTACAAGTGTGTTTCTAATTTTAATGATAGCAGAAATCTACATTTTCTTTTAAAACCAAAAGCGTCTCTCTACTATATTTTTTTTTCTTTCGTCCTCTTTTTTCTTTCTTTGGAGACTGGAATTTGTTTAAAGCTTTCTTTGTTCGACGCAGCAATGACAAGCAGCGTATGTGTCAAAAGCGTTAATCCATTGTTTGATTTTTGTTGGTCTGCCTTCTACTTATATTTATTTAAAAGTATTCGTGTCGGCTCCTATTATTTTTATTCTAGCAGCGATGTAGGGTTATTAGAAGTTTAGTTTCATTCTTCAAAGCAGTAACGATATGAAACACAATATAGATAGATAGATAGATAGATAGATAGATAGATAGATAGATAGATAGATAGATAGATAGATAGATAGATAGATAGATAGATAGATAGATAGATAGATAGATAGATAGATAGATAGATAGATAGATAGATAGATAGATACATACATACATACATACGTACATAGATACAGTAGATACATAGATACATAGATAGATATAGGCTTAAATATGTAAACTACGACGGAAAGGACAAAAATATCTTTTGTTTGTTTTTGCGCCTTCTCTCTCTCTCTCTTTCTCTCTCTCTCTCTCTCTCTCTCTCTCTCTAACTCTCTCTCTCTCTCTCTCTCTCTCTCTTTCTCTCTCTCTCTTTCTCTCTCTCTTCAAATCTGTATCCGTTTTTTTTAATATTCCTGGGAAGTCGTATAAGGCATCATAGGCTTTTACTTCTTCCAAGCAGAAAGGACAAGGACTGAAATCTGTATATAAACTTCGATAGACCGTATTTTTGTATAAGCGTTTAATACTTCTATCCAGACTTCTCCTTTATTCTTCGAGCTTCATGAATGTGCTATGCTACCTTATAGTCGTCTGATATCTCACCTTTAAACCATCAGAACCGTTTACGCTTTCAAGCGGAAAGAACATGAACATGTTCGTTTCCTCTTGCCCGAATCATGGCAGTCAATACATGATTTATTGTTAGTTTTCTTAACGTTCGTAGGTTGTTGTTTTTTTTTAAACGGCTGGGTGGAAAATATTATTTTGTTGAAACGTCATAGCGTTGGCTTCTGTGTGGTAGGTATACAGGAGAGGATTGATGGGGAAGTAGAGGAGCTCCTCATATCCATTTTTTGTTATCGCACTGCCCTGCTTGCTGTGTATATTTCCTTGTGACAGTACTTTGGAGCGATCATCATAAACTTTAATTAAAGAAGGACACAAAAGTTGCAGTTTGTATAAGCTGTTATGTGCTCTTTTGTGTTTACTTATTTCGTGCCTTCTATCTAATTTTGTTTGCTGTTGTTTTCTTTGAAGCATATCCTATGGGGAAGACAAGAAGAGAAAGTTTTTTTTTTAAAACAGATTAAAACATTCTCTGTACATTTATTTTGCTAAAACGCTTCGTCAGGTGTTGCAAGCCCTATGTTATGGCATAATGCTTTTGGCATATTGCTGTGATGGTGCCGTAGAGCCATCAGCAGAGACTTAAATTCTTGAAAGCAAAACAAGGGCAAGAAATACGTTTTGTAGTAATTGTTATGTGGTATTTTATTCTTTCCTTAATATCTTGCGTTCAATCTAATTTTGTTCTATTTTATTATTATTATTATTATTATTATTATTATTATTATTATTATTATTATTATTATTATTATCATTATTATTATTATTATTATTATTATTATTATTATTATTATTATTATTATTATTATTATTATTATTATTATTATTATTATTATTATTATTATTCTGTGTCACTTAGCTGTATCTTCTTCTTTTTTCTCTTATATATATGAATATATATTCTTTTATCAGTACAACTTATGTTAATCTGATGAATAAAACTTGATGCAACAACAACTAATTTTGTTTGCCTTTGTACTGTGCAAGCCTGCCCTAATGTGTATATATGCTTATGACGGCGCCCTGTGCCATCATCAGAACCTTTAATTCTTGGAAGCAAGAAATGAGAAGGGAACAAATAACGTGGCTCGCTGAGGGAGTTATTGCCTGTCACTTCAAGGCGTTCGGCCATTAGGAGCGGGAGGGCAGCTCACACCTTAACCCATGGAGCAGGAAGCCTGGACATAAAAAGCCACTCTGCCCACTCCGTGTTGGGAGGGATTGATACTGGGGCACCACAGCCATAACCTCTCGGGGTAGCCAGCACCACAACCTCTCAGGGTATCTAACGCTATAACCTCTCAGGGTAACCAGCGTAACAAACTATCAAGGGTATCCAGCACCATAATCTCTAATGGGTATCCTCTCAGGGTAAGGCAGTTTAGCAAGAGAATCGGGGCGCGCGACTGCTTTTACCGACCTGGACCTAACCAATCGCGACACACATTTAACGAAAGTATGAAACAAACAAAAAATCTCCAAGGATAGTCAGTTAGCAAGAGAATCGAACGACTTCTCTCGGAAGAAACGTTTTACCAGCATGGACCTAGGGAAATTATGGAGCACACTTAAACCAAAAGAGAAAGGTATTGTTTTCCGCTACCTCGGCACATTCAGGGCTTCTTTCAAATCGCTTTGTACTTTTCGCTGGGTCGGTCTCGTCTGCGCCTGAAACAACACTTCTCTCTTCGGACGAAACAACTACTTACCTGTACTTACCACACAAACGTTTTGTCTCCCTACTTCTGTTCAGATTGTTTCCAGAATCTACGAGACTGCTCTTAAAGTTTAGCCGATCTTAACCTCGCCACTTCGCAGAATAACAAAACAAAATTATGAATGGGATAATGTAGTTCTTGTTTTACTCTCCCGTCAATATTTAATTTTACCCTCTCTTTGTAATCTTAATCCAACCTTAATCAGTCTGCATTCCAAAATAAGACTGCTGCGCTCCTTTGTCATCTCCATCTTCCTATATGCTTGCGAAACATGGACCCTCACAGCAGATCTCCAACGAAGAATACAAAGCATGGAGATGAGGTGCTACAGAAGACTTCTGGGCATTTCCTATACCCAACACATCGCCAACGACGAAGTCCGACAGACCATCACACAAGCCATCGGGCAACACGATGACCTGGTCACAGTGGTGAAGAAACGGAAACTCCGATGGTATGGCCACATCACCAGATCATCAGGCCTTGCAAAGACCATTCTGCAAGGCACAGTGCAAGGAGGTAGAAGAAGAAGGAGACCGAAAATGAGGTGGGAGGACAACATTCGAGAATGGACTGGTTTGACACTGAGAGAAGCCATCAGGGCTGCTGAGGACAGAGAAAGATGGATGCTGGTTAAGCGATCATCTGTGGTGCCCCTACGACCTCCGGGTTACGGGACATGATAGGATAGGATAGGATAGGATTGTAATCTTAAGTGAGGACATTGAAATCTATTTCAAGTGTAAAACACTTACCAAGATTTTTTTTTTAAAGACATCAAGCACTAATATTTAAATCAACATAACATTAATTAAGAATGAATTTAAATCATGAATAACCATAGTCTGATTCATATTAAGACTACAGCGTGAAAATATTTGTATTCTCGTGCCATTTTATTTACCTCTTATTCGGTCAGGTCAGGTTTATTCAATGAAGAGACACAAATTTTATTTTAATGACCCTTTTATACTTATAGTTAAGTTTTTCCACACATTCCTGCACACGTTGTCAAGTTTTAAGTTTTTTTCTTCTTATTAGGCCTACATTTTGAAATGTCTAACTCTCTCTCTCTCTCTCTCTCTCTCTCTCTCTCTCTCTCTCTCTCTCTCTCTCTCTCTCTATCTCTATCTCTCTCTCAACATTTTTCCATTTTAATATGATTTCAGTTTCATCAAAAAATTAACATAAAATGAATAAACGAATAACAAATAAAATGTATCACACTTCTTCTTCTTTTTCTTCTTCTTCTTCTTCTTCTTCTTCTTCTTCTTCTTCTTCTTCTTCTTCTTCTTCTTCTTCTTCTTCTTCTTCTTCTACTACTACTACTACTACTACTACTACTACTACTACTACTACTACTACTACTATTACTACTACTACTAGTACTACTACTACTACTACTACTACTACTACCACTACTACTACTACTTCTTCTTCTTCTTCTTCTTTTTCTTCTTCCTACTCCTCTTCCTCTCTGTGTTCTTCTACTTTGTCTGCTCAAACACCACCAGCTTCTGCTTTATTTCAATTTTACATACTGTCTTCCTTCTTCTTGAACATTGAATTGAAGTTTAACGTCCACATCCACGATTGGCGATACGACAGACGGTCTTCTGGTTCTTGTTTTTCTTGTTGTTTTGTTCTTCTTCTTCTTCTTCTTCTTCTTCTTCTTCTTCTTCTTCTTCTTCTTCTTCTTCTTCTTCTTCTTCTTCTTCTTCTTCTTCTTGCTTTTGCTCTTCTTCTTCTTCTTCTTCTTCTTCTTCTTCTTCTTCTTCTTCTTCTTCTTCTTCTTCTTCTTCTTCTTCTTCTTCCTAGTTGGATTTTGCCTCTCAAAAATTGTTTCCCCTTAGCTCGGTATTTTTTTTTTCCTTGCTCGATTTCTTCCTCCTTCGGCTTCTTCTGTCAATTTTGCTATTGCTCTTTTGTATCCTACCTTGCGGTTTGTATTTCCTTGAGACGTGTTTGCATCTGCTGTCAAACGCCTTTCAAGCTTCTTTAGGGCCTGTATTGCACTTTTTGAAAAGAAAATAACCACGGAGTTTTCTATTTCAAAATATAATGCACTGCTTTGATAAGATAGTCTGAAATCACTGGATTTTGTTGCGATCTAATTTTGCTCAGGGATACTGTAAAAAGATATAACATAAAATGATGAATCACTAATGTGGCGATTGATTTAAAATCGATTTTGAAGTAAGGACTGTTTCAAGCAACATTTTTGTTATTGGAATACGCAATACAATTTCGATGGAAAGACGTAAATAAGCAATTTATTTGTTTTAATTGTCAGTGGATTCTGAGATAAATCAAACAAACTTGTTCTTAAGCACTTTTTCCACCATCCATCTCTCACTCCCCCACCTCTCTCTCTCTCTCTCTCTCTCTCTCTCTCTCTCTCTCTCTCTCTCTCTCTCTCTCTCTCTATCTCTCTCTCTTCTTCTTCTTCTTCTTCTTCTTCTTCTTCTTCTTCTTCTTCTTCTTCTTCTTCTCAGAGAAAAAGAAATTATGTATATGGAAGTTGTATCCAATTTATGCCAGCAAGTATCGATTACATTGTACGGTATCGAAGATTTCCTGAAAATGAAACGCATTTTATAAAAGTCTGACGGCGTTTCCGGCCAGTCGGAAACATGGATTGTATGTCAGGAAGTTTTATGCAAATTAAATGTCTTAGCTATTTCCGCGCTACGGTTTAAAAGATTTGTCTGAAGTTGGCATACTTTCTTTCTTTCTTTCTTTCTTTCTTTCTTTCTTTCTTTCTTTCTTTCTTTCTTTCTTTCTTTCTTTCTTTCTTTCTTTCTTTCTTCCTTTCTCTCTTTCTTTCTTTCCTTCTTTCTTTCTTTCTTTTTTTCTTTCTTCCTCTCTCTCTTTCTTTCTTTTTTTTTCTTCCCTTTTTATTTCTTTCGCTCTTTCTTGTTCCGATTTTTCATTTTTCTTCAGTTTCTGCCTTTTTGTTCTTTTGTTCCTGTTTTTTTGTGTGATTTTTTTTCCCTCTTTCTTCCACGTCATTACTGATTATGTTTTGCTCTGCCCTTTTTGTCTGTTTCCTTATGGTGGTAGTATGAGTTACTGCTGTTGTGCAGATAATAATGATATGTGTTATGATGATGATACGCTTTCCTCCCTTTCCCTTCTCCCCCCGCCTCCCAAAAGAATCCTTTTTAATTTTAGTTTTTATTATAATTTTTATTCTTGTTTTTCTTACTTTGTGTTTAGCTTTTCTAGATATTGTTTTGCATGTGATTTCTTTTGGAACAGGAATGATCTGTTTGTGCACTCATAATACACAATTTTGTTTATTGACAGGTTGTTGCCAAAGGTTGCGTCTAGGTGTAGGCCTATATGAGCAAGGACAGTATCTAACCCTTAAGTAATGCAAACAAACTATTTCGTAATACGAGGAAAAAAAACAACAACTATAGATAT
>CM072511.1:45188140-45200640 GCA_036898135.1 Oncomelania hupensis | reverse complement strand
AAACCACCCATTAAAGTATGTTTTGAAATAATTATTCATATATGCAAAAATTCCAAATTTGTTTTAGTTTAAATAATAATCGTACTTGCCACACTCTATCATATGCCTTTCATATGTCGAGAAATGTCGATGACATACTCTTTCTTTTAGCAAACTGTCTCTTGATATGAGTAGTTAACTTAAATAAATGATCAGCAGTGTGTGTATAGGTTTGTGTATGTGTAAGTGTGTGTGTGTTTGTGTGAGAGATTCTAGTACGTTCTGTTTACTTTCGTTATTATCACGTTTATCACATTTTATTATGTAAACATGCACTGTTTGCACAAAGTTATAGTATTCCCACCTCCAAATTCAATGTGTTTCCTTGCTGTGGAATAAGTAATCGGTATTTAATGTTATTTTATGTTATTCATGCAAGGAAAGATAAAAGATCAAGTTAGAGAAAGGAATACTTTGAAATCTACATTTATGAAGGGTGAGTCTTACAAAGTTTGTTAAAGCTACCCTCACACCTTTCATTAAGCAGGCCTATACGCAACTTTCTTTTTCAAATTTTCCCCGGATAAACGAATTTACTTATTTATATTATTTATTTGTATTCTTTCATCACTCGTGTTATCATCCAGTAAGGAGGTAACACATAATATAATGATTTATTGCACTTTGCAATGTTTCTAATACTACCTAAAACAAATAATTATGTTTTGTATGCTATCTAAAAAAAAAAAAAAAGAAAGAAAACTGCAGCGACGTATGATTATTTCCGTTTGGTTCCAGAAAGACAATACATGCCAGTGCACTCGATTACACTGAATCAAAAAGAAAACAAAACTACACACATACACAAACATGTAAAATGACAGCCTAAATATTCGAGTTTTGACAGCTCTGTTGATATACGAGTGTTGGGTGAGTTATTTTGGATTCTTGTCTGAGCGCCTTTGTTGTGGAAGGCCTGTTTCCCAAGATTTCCGTATAAAAACAGGTGTGTGTTGTCGACAGTAGCACACGAGTCTCCTTTTGGCCTTTTAGTGGTGTTGAATGATAGATTAAGCTTATTCTCTCTCTCTCTCTCTCTCTCTCTCTCTCTCTCTCTCTCTCTCTCTCTCTCTCTTCCTGTCTCTCTCTCCCTCTCGTGCTCTCTCTCCCCCCCCCTCTCTCTCATCTGCTTGTGTGGATGGGCCAGCAAATGTTTCGGTTCCTTTTTCTTTTCTTTTTTTTTTCCATTATATGTTTGAACTTCCGGACCGGTTATCTTTCCACGAAAAATGAGAAGAATAACAAGAACTTCCTCTTTCCAGGCAGGAGGAATAAAAGGGCTGGATTTTATTTTTTTTGGAGGGGGGGGGGGTGGATGCGGAAGTGAAAGGGAGAAGCGGGGTTTGGGGAGGAGTGGGAGGAGAGAAGACAAATAGGAGGAGGATTTTGGAGAGAAGACCAGAAGATGGTGACGAATAAAAAAAAAAAAAGCACGAAAAGAAGCAGAAAAAGAATTCGTAATAATAATAATAATAATAATAATAATAATAATAATAATAATAATAATAATAATAATAATAATAATAATAATAATAATAATTTCGGGACCACCAACTACAACGTACATGAGGATGAAGATGGTGACGACGACGACGATGATGATGATGATGATGATGATGATGATGATGATGATGATGATGATGATGATGATGATGATGATGATGGCCCACCCACACAAGCAGATGAACTGACTATAAAACAAAATATAATAGAGAGAGAGAAAAAAAAAACCATCGCTGTTCATTACTGTGAATTTGACATTGCTTGTCACAGTAGATTAAACTCTATAATTTTAAACCGACGTGACGTTGATGTTTGAAGCCAAGCGTGCACTTTTTGTATTTCGACACTTATCTTAAAATACTTTGAAACAGTCCTGGAGAATCAGAACGAGCCAAATATTGGCCTGTCGGTCTGTCAGTCCGTGGGGTCGTCTGACCGTCCATTGAAAGCGATTTCTCAAGAACCACAGAAAGAAGGATTCTGACCAAATTTTATAGGAAACTTAAGCCTACCTAAGTTAGTAGCCTGCCTCCGATGCCATCATATTTGCTGTACTGCAAAAGGCCAAGATCACTGGATTCCCTTTTTTTTGCTAAAAACGTCCTGCACGCAATATCTCAAAAACGGCTAAAGCGATTTTGTGGAGTTGTGGTATAAAGGTACTTAGAACCATGGGTCTTCTTTCATTTACAGTCCCGTTGTCGGTTAATCGGTCTGTCCGTCGCTCCGAATGTCACTACTTTTTTTATCCATGTTCAAAACAAACTTTTTTTTTCTCCACAATAACTGACCCGAAGTTCTTCCTTTGTACGTTGATGATGCCTTATCTACTGCTAAACCATGATGTATCGTTCATAGTTGTATTTTCTCAAAGGGCACAGTCATTGGGCTTCACCATTTTCTAAACAAGTTTAGCGGCGTTTCTAAAAAGTAGCAAAGCCGAGTTGAATTTATTAATTTTTTGTTCTTTTTTGCAGATAGTTCAGACAGTGGCATTTCATTGCAGGCTTTCCCTTTTGCTTCTTTAGGAGAAAGCCCAGTCACAAACAAGCACTACCCAGAAAATTAACACCCTTGAAAATGTTTATTTTTCGGCTACGTGTATGAGTGTCTAGAAATACATTTAAATGGCCTGCCATCTTGTTTCCTATTCATTTTGTGCCTTTTTTTTTCATCGATACACAACGTTGTGGTTAGCAATTAAACTCATTCAAGGATTCATAATCGATCACGGAGCCAGTCAGTTGTTGCGGCGTCCCTAAATAGAGTCACAGAGCTAACCAGTTATTGAAATGATCGAGGATAAAAGGATAAGGGCGGGATAGGGAGGGGGGACAAGACAAACTGAGGCAGAGAGGGAGAGAAAGAGAAAAAGAGAGAGAGAGAGGGGGGGAAGAGAGAGAGAGAGAGGGGGGGGAGAGAGAGAGACAGAGAGAGACAGAAAAACAGAGAGAGAGATGGGCATCTGTGTCCGTGTTTGTTTGTTGTTGGGTTTTTTTTGGTCCCTGTGTCTAGGCACGGCTGTGCGCCTATAATTATGCGCAAGCGTTCATCGTAGCCTTGCCTCCAAGCCTGTCCCACAACTGGTAGTGAGTGTCTGTGTGATCACGGCGAACGTTTAAAACGAGGAAACCGCAAGCCCGTTCTTCTTGCTGCCCGATCGAATCCAATCATGCCCAAGATAATTCTAGCCCCCAATTCAATTTCCAGGTTTTGCTAGGTGCTTTTACTATGGCGCAAAGCTGCGGGATTGAAAGTGGGCAGCAAACGAAGAAGAAAAAGGAAGAGAAGAGGAGAGTGAAAAAAAAGAAGAAAAAAATTCGCGGCCGATTTCCTTTAATGCAATTACAAGCCGTCCCGCGCTTTGCGCAGCGCCACAAGGGGGATAATGTATCCTTTCTTGGCCAAAGGGAGATCAGGCAAACCCCTTACCTCTACATTCTTTTCAGCAAACACGAAAATTGTGGGACCAATGGGAGGTTAGCCTTTTGCTGTGTGTTTGTGTGTGTTTGTGTGTGTGTGTGCGTGACCGGAGTGTTTATATGTGTGTATGAGAAAAAGAGAGAGAGTTTTGGAATGGGGTGGAATGGGTGTGTGTAGTAGCGTGCGTGTGCTGTGAGTTTATTTTGTTGTTTTGTTGTTGTTGTGGGCTGGTAAGGCTTCAGGAACTGGCTGCCAGCAGCCCAAACTGCAGGACGCGGATAAGATTGAATGTCGGCAGAAAATGATCGGTTTGCGGTGCTTTAAAGACTCCCCCTCGACATAAACACCCATCTGAACCAACACAAAAAAGCACATGCAGGCAGAAAAAAGCAAACACGAAAAAAAAACGGTTTGGCCGGACTCCCTGGTGACGAAAACGAGTGATCAGTGCTATGCACACACACACACACACACCCACACCCACACCTACACCCACACACACACACACACAGAGCCGGGAGGTACACAGCATTATAATGACTTTCCTGAAAGGCCACATACGTTGTGCTGACAATGGGTCATATTTCGTCCCCATTTTTAAGTACTTTTACGTGTTCGAACCCTTTCCCTAACCCAAACCCTAGCCCTAACCCTAACCCAGCCCTAATCCTAACGGATCATTGTTTTGACGTCAAAACAAGTAGGCATGTCAAAACAAGTTATGTAGATGTTCACTGATTTGTCCAGATAACACTGTGTAAGTGTACCCTACCTCTCCACCCCCCCCACCCCCCACACACACACGTACACGTACACTCGCACACGCCCGCACACACGCCCGCGCACACGCAAGCACACACACACTCACAACACATCAATTGGATCTCTGTGAGATTGTTTGAATACAAAACAGTTCAATCTATCTTTGGAAGCATGCTCTAGTTCGTGGACACACGAAGCAAATACAATGAAATACTTTAGGCAATGATGATAATGGTCCCGTATAACTCCCTCACAAAAGCTACCAATAAGTGACGTCATTCAGAATGGACTGGCTTGACACTGAGCGAAGCCATGAGGGTTGCTGAGGACAGAGAAAGATGGAGTACGCTGGTTAAACGATCATCTGTGGCGCCTCAACGACCTTCGTGTTATGGGATAGGATAAGATATAGGATAGAAAGTGACGTCACTGAAAGCTAGCGTTTGGGTCAGAAAAGGGTTGAGACTAATTTTTGTTTTAGCAAACCCTAATACTATTAAATTTACTATTTTATGCTGTAGGTCCTGGCCGATACAATACATAACTCAAATCGCCCGAGGTGCCCTCTTACAGCCTTTTGGCGCATCGTCTAAGGCCTCAGACAACTGAGCACTATCCTGGGGAATGGGGATGAGGAAGCAAAGACCTAGGGCTGGTTGGGTGAATTAATATATAGATATAGCTGACACTCACCCGCCTAGAACATGAGCGTCAGAATCTTTAAAGTCCGTACGATGGAATAATGCTTGCGCACACAGGCTAAACCTAGGTTTATACTCTCATTCGTAGAAGTACCAAAGAAATGCAATATTTTCATTATTTTGTTCGATTTCACAGCTACGGCCTGTACTTTCTAAAGCGTATATTATGTGGGGTTCACCACATCTTTCAGTTTAGTGGCAATGAGCTCGAACGCTCTGTGTGATTGTGTCTAGGCTAATTACGCGACTAGGGATTCCTCTTGCTTAGAATCCTGGGCCCGTAATGTGGGTTTGTTTGTCAAAGAGGGATCGACTTGATGTTTTATTTTAAATCGGGGGTGTGTTTAGTTTAAGGACGTGTACTACGTATCTGCGCGTTAATTTGTATGTGCGTCAGAGAGAGAGAGAGAGAGAGAGAGAGAGAGAGAGAGAGAGAGAGAGGGAGAGAGAGAGAGAGAGAGAGAGAGAGAGAGAGAGAGAGAGAGAGAGAGAGAGAGAGAGAAAGGAAGAAAGAGCGTGTATGTGTATGTGCAAGCGCGCGCGCGTGTTTTTGTGTGTGTGTGCTTTTGTGAATACTACTACTACTACTACTACTACTACTACTACTACTACTACTACTACTACTATTACTACTACTAATAATAATAATAATAACAGGATTCTATCACGCGCTTTCTCTTCAATCGGACTCAAAGCGCAGCGATCTGAAGAAATAGCTATTACAGAGTGCGGAAGATTTTTTTTTCATTTAGATTGACTGCGCGCATTCAATTCCATTATTACAGAGAGGGAGAAAACCCTTGGTGTCCCGATAAGTCTGAGGCCTAAGCCACCTAAGATCGTCCCATGCGGGGTTCCAACCCGCGACGATTTCGGAAACCAGCACCCTATCCTCTATACTACGAGGTCATGCATAATTATGTTTGTCTGCGTGTATATCATACGTCTCAGCTGTGGGAGTATGACACTGTATATAGCCTACGTGTCTGCATGCGTGACTGTGAGCGCGTGCATGCTTGACTATCCTGACATATTATTACCAGTATGTACATTAGGCGCAAATAATAGTAATGAACTCCTCTTCATGCACACGCAAAACGTTTATGGAAATGAATGCAACTCAATCTCTATGCAGGGTAATCACAACGATAATCATCGTTGATTACTATCATGAATTAATCAATGGTGTCTGCTTTCAAAGGTTTCAGACTTTTGAAATGCATCATAAGCTGTGTCACGTGGGGTTTAGTTGTTACTGGGCTCTGCACAATGGAATGCTGTAACCCTCACGCTTTATTCGATGGGCACTGCTAGTTAGTCACCCTGTGAATTACTTTAATAAATTTATTTGTTTAGCTCGGTCTGTGTTAAGGCTGGGGTACAGAGATAGATAGAAAAATGGTAAAAGATCACTGTCACACTAGCTTTCACACGGCTATGAATCATATGTAGTCCAGCCACTTGATAACAGTTAGAATCACACATTTATTTCTTCTACTCTATACAATATCTTCGATGTACTAATCTACCTTAAAAAGTCTTAAGTCAATGCAACTAAGTCGATCGCTGATAGTCTAGGCAGCTGTTATGTCTTCATCGGGCACTGGCTACTAGATTTCATGAAGATTGGACTACTGTGGTCCGTTTTACTACAGTTCTGAAGAGTGGACTACTGTGGTCCTTTTGCTATCAGTTTGGGTGCACTTCTTCCGTGTCACTTAACTGCAGTGTGGTGTGTTTGAAGTCCTTCGTTGAGGTAGCTTCTGGTACACGATGTGTCATCGTGTAGTTTGGTCCCTTGCCACGCTGTGGGGTCTTGCAGGGGGTTTTCCAGGGTTGCTCCCTCAGCCTTGTGCTGTAGGGGCTAAACAGCCAACTTGGTTTTCCTGTGGAGTTGGGCGCACGTTATAGCTCGCCTGCTCGTCTGTAATATAAGAGACGAAATTCTGCACAACCCTGAATAATCGGTTTGTGCAGAGCGTCTCACTAAAAGCCAAAGTAGCCCTCAGTGATAGCTCCACATCTCTATACATAAGCGACGAACATTCTGCTACGTCCGTGGTCCACTGGAATCTCAACTCTAAGTTTTTATATATACATAAATATAAATCGTGGCTAACTACACACATACAGAATTAATAATAATATAAACATTCACTGGTACAGCCACTGGTCTGCAAACATACATATAGGTTCAACAACAGTGGTTCCGTCAGGTATACAACATGGCGGCGCAACCGGTCGTGTTTCGCCACGTGGTCACGCAACGTTGGACGAACAATCCACATTTATGCATAGCAAATTCTACAAACATAATTTCAACAATAATATAAATATATCACGATGAAACAGAAGTATGTTCATTTACCTGTTTGACAATGTCAGGCTTGTGGCTACTTGAGTGAATGCTAAGATTCTCAAGTCCTGCTTCCTGGTCTATTCAGTGGAGGTATTGCTCTATTCAGGTGTAGCTGTTTACCCTGTGGCGTCTTACTCTCAACTGACCTAATACCTGGTTTGGACTGAATCCGCCAGAACTGGATCTAGCCGCTCAGCCTGAGTCCTGATTGGCTCAAACTTTACGATTCACGCACACAGTGCTGACGTCACTAACTGCCTGCGTCAAGCTCGCAGTGTGTGTACCTCCGTATCCTGTAATCGTCTGCTGTGTAATACACTAACTTTCTAAGGTTACAATGACTAAACAGGGCTAAATAGTAAATAGGCAGGGTAAAACTAGTCATCTCGTCACAAGCTGCCAGCAACACATTTTTTTGTACTAACTAGAATTGCAACAGTTTGAAAACGCATTTTTTCTCAATTATTTATGGGAGAAATTAGTGAGAAAGACAGAGAGAGAGAGAGAGAGAGAGAGAGAGAAAGAGAATGTGTGTGCGTGTGTATGTGCTTGTGTGTGTATGAGTGTGCGCGTGTGTATGTGTGTGTGTGAGAGAGAGAAACAGAGAGGAGAGAGGGGTAGAGAGGTCGGACTTGCCTTGGATGTAAGACTGCATGGCGCATCGAATGGAATTTGAGTCCTGTGTTCGTGGAACCCTTTTTTCACAAAAGCTGATGATCGCATTGACTCTTTAGATATTGTTCGCTTCCCTCTCGTGTCTCTTCAGTGGCTTGATAACGGATCCAGAAGACATTTCAATGAAAATACAGTACAGGTAACATCCCCTAAGTCAGCAAAGTAAGGCTCACATATATGATCGGGGTGGCCCGATCTGGGACCCTTTGGGCGCATTATAGAGCGCAGACTTTCAGCAAGAGACATCTTGAGGAGAGGGTCGGGGGTGGGCAGTGTAGTTTCCTATGCTGTCAAGTCCAAAATCCTTCAACATGTCTTTTAGAATAGTACTTTACTTTCTCCCACGTTCAATACTCCACATAATGGGTGAATTACACGTGCCGTCGCCTTTGCTAAGATCAGTGGTGAACGAGAACTTGTAAGCTGTCGGCAGTGACCCATCGTCGTAGCTCAGTGGAACACCGATTCGATTCCCGAGGTGGGCAAAAGAAATGTGACCATTTTGCACTGTCCATCTTAGCAGAAAAACTGCTTTTGTGGTTTAGTGTTGTTTTACTCTCTCATTTTCATTCCCTGGGATGATTATCCTAGTCTGCCAAATCGCTAATGGCGGTTGTAGACGTTGTACTTCAATGTTCATTAATTTCAGTTCTCCTGTCGGCAAATAGGTGTGTTTTTCCAGAGTTACCAGCGTCAACAAACTTAGTTCATCGTTGGTTGTTCCATAACATATACTCACTGAAAGGCTTTCAATGCCATTAGTTGATGCGTGTGTGGACGACAATAGTTAAATATTTCAAATTCTATGAAGCCCTTGCGAAAATCCTACAGACATTGTACATATTATTAGTCCGGAATGCGCTCGTACCGCCTGTATTTTGATTTGCGTGTGCAGCAGCACATACCTTTAGGCCTACAGCAGTACGTGTATATATAATAATGGTTGGAAGAAGTGCCTCATTACACGATGTTTTCCTCAAGTTTTGATTTTGTTTTGCATCACAATGTTTCGCTGATACAATTATGCTTCAGCTACTCGGCAATAAATTATCTCCCTCCCCTCCCTCTTATTCTTCTGTTCAGAATGATCAAATATCTCATTTACAAGACTAAGATTACCCAATATCTCTTTCTCAAGGACTGCGCAACAGGGATATATTCATTGGCCTGGCAATCCATCCGTAGGTCGCAGGAGAGCCCTTTCCATCGCAGAAAGACCTTTTTACAGCTTGCATGCGCTTCCTGCTCTTCATTGTTTCCATAACAAAGCGGTAATTTCCGCTCTCAATGCCATAGATGCAAGTGCTGCAGCTTCCCCTATTGTCCAAGGCAGGCCGGGTATTAGCAGAAACTATGTAATTTGTTTTATTGTATCGTCCTTATTTTAGCTCTGTTCCAGCTAAAGAGTTGCTCTAGGGGCTGGTCAGTACGTGATCTAACTCAAGACGCCCGAAGCGCTCACTTGCTGCCTTAGGTGCGTTGACTGACGCCCAAGACAACTGAGCACAATCCAGGGCGACCTGGTGCTTGCTGGGTGTATTTATGTTGCTAGCACTCAGCCGTCTAGGACATGAGCGTCAGGATCTTTAAAGTTCGTGCGATGGAGTGCTTGTTTACACCGACTAAATCTCGGTTTATATTCTCATTCGAAAGAGTATACAAAGAAATATAATAAGACACATTCTCTGGTATCACAGAGCAGAGATGACGAGGACGAGGAGAGGTGATTTAAGACGATGAAAGTGGTTATGATGATGATGATGAAGATGAAAGAAGGGGGAAGAGGAGCAGGAAAAGGAGGAGGAGAAGGAGAACACAAGATAACTTGTGAGGTAGAGGAGTATGAAGGTGAGGCAATCACTGAGACTGTATCTCTTGCGTAGACGTAGGAAGATACTAGCGCGGGCAACAGATGCACAGGTTACTTGCTGCTAAGCAGGTCGGCCAACCATTCTAGCACATTCTCTCTCTCTCTCTCTCTCTCTCTCTCTCTCTCTCTCTCTCTTTCTCTCTCTCTCTCTCTCTCTCTCCCTCTCTCTCGCTCTCTCCCTCTCTCTCTCTCTTATTCTTTTACCCTTGCAAAATAAAATTGTTATCTTATCTTCTCTTCTCTTCTCTCTCTCTCTCTCTCTCTCTCTCTCTCTCTCTCTCTCTCTCTCTCTCTCTCTCTCTCTCTCTCTGATTGTAGTTTACCACCGTGTTTGTTTTTTTAATTTTATTTTATTGGAGGGTAGGGGGTTATTGTTAGTTTTGCGTTCTTTTGTTCAGATTTGTGTGTGTGCAAGGCAACAACATTTCGAATTTAACTCAGTTCGCAGCATTCCAATCTGACCCAAATCGGGGCACTAAGCTAATGTATACTCAAAAAGCCCAGTTTTCTCATCGTCCATTGTAAGGTTTCTGGCATAGCTAATTAATAGATAAATCCAACACACTAGTGTGTGTGTGTGTTGGAAGATTATTAGACAAGTGTATTTTGACAACACTGTCCATGGATTGAGATATATTTTTCTCTTTATACAGAAATTTATTTTGAACATGTTACAACAACGTGTAAATCTTTTACAAACCAGTTTTTGTCTGGGCTTCATCCACCAGTGGTCTATGCTAGAAACGTTATGACATCTGAATGTGCGTGGACGTTTCTAATAAAATTATACTATCCTATCCTATCCCGTAACTCGGAGGTCGTAGGTGCACCACAGATAATCGTTTAACCAGCGTACTCCACCTTTCTCTGTCCCTTAGCAACCCTGATGGCTTCGCTCAGTGTCAAACCAGTCCATTCTCGAATGTCGCCCTCCCACCTCTTTTTCGGTCTCCCTCTTCTTCTACCTCCTTGCACTGTGCCTTGCAGAATGGTCTAGTTTCCGTTTTTTCACCACTGTGAGCAGGTCATCGTGAGGTCCAATGAATGGCTTGTGTGATGGTCTGTCAGACTTGGTCGCTGGTGATGTGCTGGGTATAGGAAATGCCCAGACGTCTTCTGTAGCACCTCATCTCCATGCTTTGTATTCTTCGTGGTATATCTGCTGTGAGGGTCCATGTTTCGCAAGCGTATAGGAAGATGGAGATGACAAGGGAGTGCAGTCCCTTGATAAAATTAATATTACATTTTAAAAAAAAAAGTCGAGTAAACGCGGTAAAGAGAACTTGTTTGAGTTTTGATTTTAACAGGATAGTCGTTGCCTCCTGCATTTCTCTAAAGACCTAGGATAGGGACTGTTATTTTTTCAGATTTACAATCATCATAGACCTGTGTGCTTTACGGCATACCACAAGTGTTCATCATCATCATCATCATCAGCAGCAGCAACAGAAGCAGCAGCGGCAGCGGCAGCAGCATCGTGCTCATCATCATCGTTATCATCATCAGCAGCATCAACGTCATCGTCATCTTCGTCGTCATCAGTAGTCGTCGTCATTATCAAATTCATAATCATCCTGACATTTGCCATGATTTCACAATCTTTGCCTTCTTCGTCTTCTTCTTCCTTTAATAAAGCCAAAAGAGCAAGATTTGTTTTAAAAGCATACCTAAATGCTTCCTTTTGTACTTTTGTTATATATATATATGTCGTATATATATATATGTCCGTCTTATCATCTTTGGTGGAAAAGACGTACATAAAACAACCAACCAACCAACCTTATATACATTAATTGTTAGCTTCTCTTGTTTTTTCGTCCTTTTGGTTACGATTTCTTTATAAGTGTTGGATTCTTATTATTGAATAATAAAAAACATTTTTTAAAGAGTACAGTCCGAGCACATGAATCGGCACATAGGGAAACTACCCCTACGAAGTTACACATGAAGAATACAGCACAGTGAACGAAATAAAGTCATTTTCGGGAAAGAATCTTCTCCCAGATGCGCAAAGCAAATGTTTGACTGCGCTTGTCGCTGAGCTTCAATGGGAGGAACACGTACACATGCCTCTAGGGAGCCCTGGGAGAGAAGGAAGAAAAACATAGAGATAAGAAATCGAATGTAGACTGGAAGCACGAACAAGGAATGGAGGGAGTATAGCGCTTACAACAGACATGAATATGAAGTCCAGGAAGAAGACGAAAAAAGAAGAAGATGAAGAGAAAGGCAGGAAGAAGAAGAAGAAGAAGAAGAAGAAGAAGAAGAAGAAGAAGAAGAAGAAGAAGGTGGGAAATGAGGAGGGGAAGGAGGAGGAAGCAGAAGAAAGAAGAAGAAAGAAGAAGACGAAGAAGAAGAAGAAGAAGAAGAAGAAGAAGAAGAAGAAGAAGAAGAAGAAGAAGAAGAAGAAGAAGAAGAAGAAGAAGAAGAAGAAGAAGAAGAAGAAGAAGAAGAAGAAGAAGAAGAAGAAGAAGAAAATGATGATAATAATGGTGATGATAATGATAATGGTCATGATGATGAGGAGGAGGATGAAGAAGAAGAAGAAGAAGATGATGATGATGATGAAGAAGAAGAAGAAGAAGAAGAAGAAGAAGAAGAAGAAGAAGAAGAAGAAGACGAAGAAGAAGACGAAGAAGAAGAAGAAGAAGAAGAAGATGATGATGAT
>CM072511.1:45125640-45183140 GCA_036898135.1 Oncomelania hupensis | reverse complement strand
TAGTAAGAAGAGAATTACTGAAGTCAAGTCGGGACAGAATAAAGGCGACAGCGAGTTTGTTCGATACTAGAGCATATAGAGGTCAAAAGGCTGATAACCATCACTACTATACTATACTATACTATACTATACTATACTATACTATACTATACTATACTATACTATACTATACTATACTATACTATACTATACTATACTATACTATACTATACTATACTAACTTTCTTTGAAGCCCTATTGCGTGAACTTTAAGGACGAAATGATATATCAAATCCTGCATTTTGTGCATCTGGTATTTATTTAGTAACGTTTTTATTGCAGGGTAGGTGAGACCTTTGAAGCCACGGCATCGAGTACTCACGTTCTCACTATGTCCGAATAATACTTGTGAGACAGCACAGGCGCTGGGCATTCTTTGAAAGAATATTTTGACTATCACTACCCTATTAGTATTACTATTGAATCTTCTTCTTCCTGCCTTTTTTTTTTTAAATACAATTGAATTAATTTTGTTTAGTTCTGTTTGGGAATATTGTTGTTTTTTTTCTTCTCCGTTCTGTTTTGTCCGCCTGACGAAGAGCTTAGCTCAAACGTTTGCACTGTATTGTTTTGTGTGGGTTTTTTTTTTGTCTCTAAATTAACATTCTTTTAGTCCATTTGCTTTTCATTATTATTTGAAAGCATTGGCATCGACAAGATGGAGCTACAGCACTAGTTTAAAAAAAGGATGTCTGTACGATCTCATGGACATAATGTGTGTGTATTCGGATAATGGGCGTTTCACAGACTTTCCCTTGAGGTAACATTCCTGATGTTACTTGTGAGCTTAAAGATAGGCAACACAAGTGAAGGTGACGCCGGGCAATAGCTGAGCTATTCGAGTGGTTTTATTGTGAAAGTGATTCCGCACTACTTTCTCTTTTTCGTGGCTGGCGCGAGACATCTTCATACGCCACGCAATGGCGAACCTGAGCTACTTCCACTGCCTCGCCTCAAACTACGTTCTATAAGTCTCAAAACAAATGCAGATACCCATTTTTACATCTAAAATGGTTGAGTAAGGTCCCTTTAACAAAATCTTCATTTTAGATGTTATACAAGCGATGTAATAAACAAAATATACCCCCAAAGTCCTTTTCCACAAAACCAACGAGAAAGATTTCGTGAACTTGTACCTTTGCATACTAATGAGAGCACAAACTGCTAACGTCTGGGAAAGAAAGTAGTGCAGAATCATTTTCACAATGAAAACAGCTCGCTTCCAAAGGTCCTTATTATCGTCAGCTGATGGGAGTCGGAGAGAGGAGAGACTGGACAAGAGACTTCAGAATTGGGCTAGAAAATTAATAATTAAACGGCAAACGGACGGACAGACAATGAAATAAAAAGACAGACATTCCAAAGAACATTTTAGCCAATAGGCAGACGAATATGAATAGAAGTCATAGCATACAAATAAGGTTAAACAGAACATTCGTGCGTTCATCCAAGGGCTAAGAGTCCAAATCGAGCGTTTATTTATTAATCTATATAATACAAAAAAAAATATTAAAAGTAAGTCTAACGTCATTTTTGTCAAACTGTTTGCACTACATAGAATGATTATAGAAGACCTTATTAAACCATATTATTGAGGAGAAAGCTTTACGATAAGAGCAAGAACAATTTTATTTAAAACACTAGTATCCATGAGGACGTCACAGGTTATCACTAGCATTGCTAGTAGCGATTGTATCATTTTATCCCAGCTATTTGGAGTCGCTGTCCGTCACTTGCTACAACAAGTACATATTTTACTCGACACAGCTGACCCAAAAGCAAAGCCTTGTTTGTGACTTACGCTGTCAGTGTGGGGACATGCTCCGCTGAGTTTCCTTGTGCGCGCCTGTATAGGTATAAGGCGGATAAGTAAGTCACTTAGTGCTTATAGCAGACGCTCCTTAAAACGCTCGGACGCGATGTTTAAATTCAGATTTCGCAACTATGAGACACATTTTTAAATGATTATATAAACAAATAGTCATCTCTTAGCGTACATTAGAAAATTTTTGTATTTTTTGCATTTTTATCTAGGGTTCAGAGATACTTTAAATGACAATAACATTAATTCCTGCGGGCCCTTCTTGGAACTAGTTCGGGCGGAAGTTGGAGGTAATGAACGGACAAGCAGGCCCATGTGAAGCAAGTGCTAGATCTTGCAATTGTGGTTAATTACCACATTACTTATGGAAATAAGAGCATCCCTTACATGTGTAGCCCTGATCACGATTTCGTGTGCCACGCATATATTGACCGTAATGATTATGATGAAGAATAATTCATAGAGCATAAAGATACACTGAGGTCAGTCCGGTGTTCCCCCAGGTCTGGGGGGAGCATGGACTTGGAGAGAAGCATGGACCTTGGGGAAGCATAGACATGCTCCTAGTTACATGTTTAGAGTAGCTCACATGTGTCAACGACCGGCCGTTCAATTGCTTTGACAAGAAAACTGTGTAGGGGAGGATATCTCTAAGACCAGTCCCTTCAACTCTTTTGAAATGCGTTGTGTAAATATAGAACGATGTTCCATTTCCGGGCAGCACGTAACACGCAAAAGCGGTCCCCGCTGACGAACAGACAGGAAGGAAGCGTGAAGTTACATCTATCACAGGCCTTTACGATATCGACTAGAACTGGAAGGGTAGAGAGAAGGTAATTCGAGAGAAACACCGGGAAGTGCAGTCGCAATGAGTGATGCTAGTGATCATAATAAGGAACTTCTGCGAGGGTCGGATTACGGTAGAAGAAGTACGACAGAATTCAGATGTTGCAGTTATTTGGAGGGAAACGATTAGGGCGAGTTTGCAACACACAAACAAGATGGCAAGTATTCAAATGCATTTCCAGATATTCACACACGTACCCGAAAAATAATCATGTTCGAAAGTGTTCATTTTATTAGCGGTGTTCTGACTCGGCTTTAACCAAACGGAATCCAAATCGGATTAGTTAATTTCTTGATATACAGCGAAAACCGTATTTAGAAAATGGAGAAGCACAAAGACCTTGACCTTCGGAGAAAGTACAAATATACTGAACTACCTGCAAGCAAAAACAAAAATCATCAAAATCGGCTAGGCCAAATGTTAGACGCAGCGCAAAACGTGTTTAGAAAATGGTAAAGCAACTTGAACTTTGAGAAAGTACAAATAATAATTAATATATGAACGATCTAACATGCTATATAGCAGTAGTTAAAGTATCCGCATTGCAAGTCAAGTTATTCTTGAGATAAGGCAAGACAAGAAGAACTTTATTAGAACTTTATTTCTTGAGATAAAGCAAGACAAGAAGAACTTTATTAGAACTTTATTATTTGAGATAAGGCAAGACAAGACAAGAAGAACTTTATTAGAACTTTATTTCTTGAGATAAGGCAAGACAAGAAGAACTTTATTAGAACTTTATTATTTGAGATAAGACAAGACAAGACTATCCTATCCTATCCTATCCTGTCCCGTAACCCGAAGGTCGTAGGGGCACCACAGATGATCGTTTAACCAACATACTCCATCTTTCTCTGTCCTCAGCAGCCCTGATGGCTTCGCTCAGTGTCAAACCAGTCCATTCTCGAATGTTGTCCTCCCACCTCTTTTTCGGTCTCCCTCTTCTTCTACCTCCTTGCACTGTGCCTTGCAGAATAGTCTTTGAAAGGCCTGATGATCTGGTGACGTGGCCATACCATCGGAGTTTCCGTTTCTTCACCACTGTTAGCAGGTCATCGTGTTGCCCAATGGCTTGTGTGATGGTCTGTCGGACTTCGTCGTTGGTGATGTGTTGGGTATAGGAAATGCCCAGAAGTCTTCTGTAGCACCTCATCTCCATGCTTTGTATTCTTCGTTGGAGATCTGCTGTGAGGGTCCATGCTTCGCAAGCATATAGGAAGATGGAGATGACAAGGGAGCGAAGCAGTCTTACTTTGGAATGTAGACTGATGGTCCTGTCTTTCCAAATGGGCTTCAACCTTGTCAGGGCAGCAGTTGTTTGTGCGATCCTGGAGAGGACTTCCTGTCGGGACCCATTGTCTGATACAATGGCTACTAAATATTTGAAGCTATGCACTGTGTTGAGGGATTGGCCTTGGACTTTGATGTCCGTGTTGATGCCATTGGTGTTGTTGGTCATCATTTTGGTCTTCTCTGCACTTATTTCCATTCCATAGGCTCTGGAGGTGGTGTCAAGCCTCTGTACCAGTTGTTCAAGTTCTTGTTCCTCTCCAGCCAATCCATCAATGTCATCTGCAAAACGAAGATTGGAGATTGCTCTACCCCCTATGCTGACTGTGCCTTCATGGTCTGCAAGAGCATCTGACATGATGCGCTCTAGGAAGATGTTGAAGAGTGTTGGAGAGAGTAGGCATCCTTGACGCACACCGATTGTTGTTCTGAACCAGTTACCGATGGCGCTGTTGTGGAGGACTGCACTGGTAGCCTTGTCATACAGGCTTTTGATGACTTCAATAATTTTAGGGCTGATGTTGTACACTTTCATTGTTGCCCATAGACAAGACAAGACAAGAAGAACTTTATTAAAACTTTATTACTTGAGATAAGGCAAGACAAGACAAGAAGAACCTTATTACAACTTTATTACTTGAGATAAGGCAAAAAAAGAAGAACTTTATTAGAACTTTATTATTTGAGATAAGGCAAGACAAGAAGAACTTTATTACAACTTTATTACTTGAGATAAGGCAAGACAAGAAGAACTTTATTAGAACGTTATTATTTGAGATAATGCAAGACACGGCAAGAAGAACTTTATTAGAACTTTATTACTTGAGATAAGACAAGAAGAACTTTATTAGAACTTTATTATTTGAGATAAGGCAAGACAAGGCAAGAAGAACTTTATTAGAACTTTATTACTAGAGATAAGACAAGAAGAACTTTATTAGAACTTTATTATTTGGGATAAGGCAAGACAAGACAAGAAGAACTTTATTATAACTTTATTATTTGAGATAAGGCAAGACAAGACAAGAAGAACTTTATTAGAACTTTATTACTTGAGATAAAGCAAGACAAGAAGGCCTTTATTAGAACTTTATTACTTGAGATTAGGCAAGACAAGACAAGAAGGACTTTATTAGAACTTTATTATTTGAGATAAGGCAAGACAAGGGAAGAAGAACTTTAGTAGAATTTTATTTCTTGAGATAAGGCAAGACAAGAAGAACTTTATTAAAACTTGATTACTTGAGATAAGGCAAAAGGTATGTTTTGAAGAAAAAAAAGTGGAAGTCGGTGCGACGGACCGGCCGACTAACCTATACTGACCGACAACCGGACTGCCACTAAAGATGACCCAAGACTCAATGAAATCGCGTAAGCCGTGTTTTAGGTACTGAGTAAAACGTGTTAAGCAACAAAATGATTCCAGTAAAATGTTTGAATTTTTTTTTTATTGACTGCATCCAATACCATTATTGAAGGGAGGGGAGAAACCGGAGTACCCGAAGAAAACTCTCGGTGACCTGAATAGTCTCGTACCTAAGTGACATAAGTTCGCCCCTTGCGGGAATCGAACCCGCGATCTTCGGCATTGGAAACCTGCGACTAATCCACTGCGCCACGAGGCCACCAGTGACTTTGATCTTTGCGGTAGAGAAAATATGATGGCACAGGAAGCAGGCCTCAAATCTTGGTGATGTTCCTTTCAAGTTTTGTCGAGATCTATTCAGTGGTTCTAGAGATAGGGCTTTCAGCGGACCGACAGAAAGACAGGCCGATATTTCCGACTCGACTGTTTCAATGTATTTTCAAATACGTCCGGAAATACAAAACCTGGGCTGCGGTAAGACTTGCAGATGATTGCCTGTCGCGTTAGGACTAGTTTTAACTCTGCTTGTTGACTATTTAGCCTTGTGTAGTCTTTGTAACAGTAGAGAGTCAGTAAATTACACAGTAGCAATAAAAGTACACACAGCGAGCCAGACCCCCACACAGCTTAGTGACTCAGCACTGTGTGCGAGAGTCGTAAACATTTTACCCAATGAGAGCTTTGAATCGGACCGTTTTAACCAATCAGAAGCAGGCTAAGTGGGTAGAGCAGTTTTGACTGTGTCAGAGCCTAACACAGCTTTGGTCAGTCGTGTGTGAGAAGAGGTAGAGACAACATCTACTACTTAGCTAGCAGAGAAATCTCTACACTCATAGACCAGGAAGCAGGACTTAGGAATCTTAGAATTCTCTCAAGTCATCACGGGCCTGAACTTGTCAAACAGGTAAATGAACACCCTTCTGTTTCATCGTGATATATTTATATTATTGTTGAAATTATGTTTGTGGAATTTGCTATGCATAAATGTGAATTATTAATCCGAATTTGCGTGACCATGTGGAAGAGCCGACCACGAGGCGAAACACGACCGGTTACGCCGCCATGTTGTATCCCGTACGGAACCTCTGTTGTTTAACTTATATGTATGTTTGCAGACCAGTGGCTGTACCACTGAATGTTTATATTATTATTAATTCTGTATGTGTATAGTTAGCCACGATTGATATTTATGTATGTATAGGAATTTAGAGTGAAATTCCAGTGGAACCCGGAAGTAGCAGAATGTTCGTCGCTTATGTATAGAGATGTGGAGCTATCACTGAGGGCTACTTGGCTTTCAGTGAGACGCTCTGCACAAACCGATTATTCAGGGTTGTGCAGACTTTCGTCTCTTATATTACAGACGAGCAGGCGAGCTATCCAGAGCTATCCCGAGCTATCCTGTGCACCCCACTCCACAGAAACGACCAGTTAGTTGGCGGAGTATCCTCTACCGCACAAGACGGAAAGAGCAACCCGGAAAACTCCCTGTCAGACCCCACAGCGTGGCAAGGGAACCCAACTACACAACGACACAGGTGGACCAGAAGCTACCTCACAGAAGGACTTCGAACCCCCACTCATGAGTTAAGTGCATAACACGAAGGTGCACTTAAACTGATCATAACAGGACCACAGTAGTCCAACTCTTCAGAACTTGTAAAACGGACTACAGTAGTCCAAATCTACATGAAATATTATAGCAAAGTGCCCGAGGAAGAAAAAACAGCTGCCTAGACTATCAGCGATCGAACTATTAGCATTGAAAGAGACTTCTTAAGTTAGATTAGTACTTAGAGAACCTTGTATAGAGTAGAAGAAATAAATGTGTGATTTTAACTGTTATCAAGTGGCTGGACTACTTATGATGCATAGCCGTGTGAAAGCTAGTGTGACAGTAATCTTTTACCATTTGTCTATCTATTTCTGTACCCCAACCTTAACACAGAACGAGCTAAACAAATAAATTTATTAAAGTAGTTCATAGGGTGACTTACTAGCAGTTCCCACCGAATAAACGTGAGGGTCCATAATTCCATTGTGCAGAGCCCATAAACCCCACGTGACACTTTAATTGGCGAGCCTGCCAGGATCTGTGTATAATAGGAATTGGGTATAACCGGACCTAAGTACAATAAAATTAGATAACAGTAGAAGTAGAATAACTTAGAATAGTGTAAGGGTATAACACTGATCAGTTGGGTGCACTATTCTTTAGTTAAAAACTTTGTTGCTTCAAATATTTTTGTGCCTGTATGTTGCATTGTTCTTTTGCAGGTTTTGCTTAAATAACTGTTGTATGCCATTTGACTCTTGTTTTATTCTATTATTGATTACGAATTTTATGGTCTTTGCATTGTTTTTATTGAATTGCAATATTGCTAGTGTTTTGGTATTCCACTTGATTCAGAGGGTGTTCATAGACACGTTTGGCAATGTCGGACCCAGTGGCCTTGAGATTGCGTTTCAAGGAATTAGGGGAAGCTTTACACTTAGCAGGGGGAGACCTAATTGCGTATATCAATGCAGAGGTAGAGAAACAGGAGGCTAAGGCAGAGAGAGCAGCAGAAAGGGAGGCGAAGAAACTAGCCTTAGAAGCAGAGCAAAAGAAATTAGAATTAGAAGCAGAACAGAAGAAACTAGCATTAGAAGCAGAGCAAAAGAAAGCAGAGTTAGAAGTAGAACAAAAGAAGGCAGCATTAGCAGCAGAGAGAGATGCAGAAGTTAGGAGATGGGAGTATGAGCGGGCAGAAAAAGAAAAAGAAAGGGCAGAAAAAGAAAAAGAGAGGGAAGAAAAGGAAAAAGAAAGACAGCATGAGTTAGAGCTAAGAAGATTGGGATCAGGAGCTTCAAGTTCTTCCTCAACCCCTTCCCACTCAGATCAGCTAGAGGTAGCATCCAACCCTGTACAAGGAATGTCATTTCCACTGGGAACATTCAATGAAAGAGAAGAAGGTCTAGATCTCTATCTGACTAGGTTTGAGCGTCTAGCAACAGAGTACAAACTAGATCCCACTCATTGGTCTTTTAAGCTTAGTCAAGGGCTTAGAGGAAAGGCTTATGACATCTACAGTAAGCTACCGACTGACAGAGTGACTGACTATCACAAAGTAAAAGAGGCACTCCTAACGGGATTCGAACTGACAGGAGAATGCTACCGGCAAAAGTTCCGCACCAACCGGAGAGTGAAAGGAGAGAGCTATGCGCAGTTCGCGGATCGGTTGTCCACAACGCTGGATAAGTGGATTAGCCAGTCAGCCACGGCTAAAACGTATGATGGACTGACAGAACTGTTAGTATGGGAACAGCTACGGGAAACCATGACCCCCGAGCTGAGAACATTCTCAGTAGAGCAGGGCGCGGAAAGACTAGAAGATCTGGTCAAGGTCGCAGATAGGTACGTGGCCGCACACGGAGAAGCCAAGAGCTTCAGGCGAGACCTAAAGCCTAACGGGAAAGAGGCACAGAAACGAAGCCCTAACCGGGAAGAGCGCACCGCGAATAAGCCGAATAACCCCAGACCTGGGCAAAATAAAGGACCCAACGCGGAATTCGGGAAAAGAGGTCCCGCAGAACAGAGACGGTATTGTTCGTTCTGCAATAGAAACAATCACTCCACCGCAGAATGTTTCAAGTTGGCCGCACAACGTAGGGAAGAGCGCGAAAGCCGGCCAGCGCACAGAGTTCTAACTCAAAGCAGCGGTAACAAGCCACACACTATCGGAGATCACCCATCGGTGACAGACACGGTCAAGGTCAACGGAAAAGAAGCGAACTGTCTGTATGACACAGGTCTATCATACGACGCGATAGTTAGCGAATCTCTTGTATCGCGCGCGGACTTGACAGACAAGACAGTCGACTTACAAGGAGCAGACTTGACGAAACCGACGACTACTTGCCCAATAGCATGGATCGAAGTAGAGAGTAGGTACGTCACAGGACGAATCCAAGCAGCTGTTTTACAGAAACCCCTGTATGATCTAGTGCTAGGTTGTAGGTATGTGTTCTTAGGCACGCCCCCTAAAACTGTAGAGATAGCTGCAGTGCAAACCAGGGCCCAAGCTAAAACCCAACCACCCCAGCCCGAGTTCGCTCCGAACCCAGGACTCGAAGAGATCAAAACAGCACAGAAAGAAGACACCTCGATAGCGAAGTGCTTCCAGAAGCTACCCAAGGCGCACACACCCCCGCACAAGGGAGACTTCTACATGGAAGAGGGAGTTCTGCATCGTCAAGGAGATGGAGATCACACCCAACTAGTACTACCCGCCACCCTTCGAGCCCAAGTACTAGAATTAGGCCACAGCATGCCACTCAGCGGACACATGGGAATTGGAGCCACAGTGCAGAGAATCAGCGCACACTACTATTGGCCAGGAATCACGGAGGATGTCAAGCGCTACGTGAAATCTTGCCACCAATGTCAACGATATTCCCCGCGACATCACACCGTACCAGTTACCTTAGGACCATCGGTAGTAGTCGGCGTGCCATTCCAACAAGTCTCAGTAGACATAGTAGGACCACTGCCCATGACCAAGAAGAGGAACAGATTTCTACTCACACTCGTCGACGCATGTACGATGTGGTGCGAAGCAGTCCCGTTGCCAGCGATAGACACCAAGAAGATTGCAGATGCACTCATCGCCATCTTTACCAGAGTCGGATTCCCGGACAGCATTAGAACGGACAACGGATCTCAGTTCACCGGCCGCCTGATGCAAGACGTGTTCGAGTTGATACAAGTTCATCACATTCGCACACCACCATACCACCCAGCCAGCAACGGACAAGTAGAAAGACTGAATGGAACCCTTCTCACCATCCTCAGGAAAGTCGCCGACGACAATCCAGAAGCGTGGGACACCTACATGAATGCGGCACTGTTCGCATACAGAGAAACGCCCCATGCAGCCACAGGCTACACCCCGTCAACATTGCTATTCGGCAGACCTCTAGCAGGACCGCTAGAAGCCCTACGCAGAAGTTGGACGGAAGCCAAGATAGACGACACACCAAGAGGTGCCACCAAGTACGTCGCAGACCTGCAGGAAACCCTCAAAGCAACGTGGAAGAAAGCTGGTGAAGCACTGAAGAAGGCAAGAGCCCGTCAGGCGAAGTACTACAACCGCCACGCGAAGGACAGAGAACTGCAAGTCGGCGATCAAGTGCTACTCTTACTTCCAAGTGGAACCAACAAGCTGGACATCGCTTGGAGAGGACCGTACCGGGTGACTGCCAAGAAATCCAAGACAGTCTACCAAGTAGAGGTAAACGGGAGAACCCGTTACCACCACATCAATCTCCTCAAGAAATACACGGACCGACCAGCGACCCCCAGCACACACACCTGGATGGCCATCGCCATCGCGGAAGAAGTTCATCCGCAACTACACCAGCATCGCCGTACCACTGACAAATGGAACCCGGAAAATCGCCCCGGACAAAGTCGTATGGACAGCCGAATGCGAGACAGCATTCCAAACACTCAAGGACAGAATGACATCGGCGCCAGTACTCCACCTACCCGATTTGACTCAGCCATTCGTTCTTCGCACCGACGCAAGCGACTTAGGCCTCGGAGCAGTACTGCTACAGCGCGACCCCAAGAATGCAGAGACGCTATTCCCTGTCGCCTACGCCAGCAGAAAATTGAGACCCGCCGAGACCCACTACGCCACGTCGGAGAAAGAATGTCTTGGACTAGTCTGGGCCATACAGAAATTCCAACTCTACCTGTATGGGACCCACTTCACAGTTCAGGTGGACCACCAACCACTATCGTTCCTGGCAGCCTCCAAGTCTTTGAACTCTCGCCTGATGAGATGGGCACTCACCCTTCAGGCGTACTCATTCCAAATCGAGTACATCCCCGGCAAAGAGAACCACGGAGCCGACTACCTCAGTCGCCATCTCGTGGAGGACACAGCAGCTGTCGCCCACCCAACACAACTAAGGGCCACAGCACCAGAATTCGTCCCCGCCCAGTAAAACCCTGTCACTAGAGTCCATAGCTACCTGGCATAGCATTGCAGCTCAGGTCGAGCAACTTAATTAGTTTGTAAACAGGACCCTAGGATAGTGCAGTGTTAAACTAGGCCCTGTAGTAGAAAAAGGTCGAATCCAGTAGTCATCGCCTTTTTTCAGTTGAGGGAGCCTGTCGCGTTAGGACTAGTTTTAACTCTGCTTGTTGACTATTTAGCCTTGTGTAGTCTTTGTAACAGTAGAGAGTCAGTAAATTACACAGTAGCAATAAAAGTACACACAGCGAGCCAGACCCCCACACAGCTTAGTGACTCAGCACTGTGTGCGAGAGTCGTAAACATTTTACCCAATGAGAGCTTTGAATCGGACCGTTTTAACCAATCAGAAGCAGGCTAAGTGGGTAGAGCAGTTTTGACTGTGTCAGAGCCTAACACAGCTTTGGTCAGTCGTGTGTGAGAAGAGGTAGAGACAACATCTACTACTTAGCTAGCAGAGAAATCTCTACACTCATAGACCAGGAAGCAGGACTTAGGAATCTTAGAATTCTCTCAAGTCATCACGGGCCTGAACTTGTCAAACAGGTAAATGAACACCCTTCTGTTTCATCGTGATATATTTATATTATTGTTGAAATTATGTTTGTGGAATTTGCTATGCATAAATGTGAATTATTAATCCGAATTTGCGTGACCATGTGGAAGAGCCGACCACGAGGCGAAACACGACCGGTTACGCCGCCATGTTGTATCCCGTACGGAACCTCTGTTGTTTAACTTATATGTATGTTTGCAGACCAGTGGCTGTACCACTGAATGTTTATATTATTATTAATTCTGTATGTGTATAGTTAGCCACGATTGATATTTATGTATGTATAGGAATTTAGAGTGAAATTCCAGTGGAACCCGGAAGTAGCAGAATGTTCGTCGCTTATGTATAGAGATGTGGAGCTATCACTGAGGGCTACTTGGCTTTCAGTGAGACGCTCTGCACAAACCGATTATTCAGGGTTGTGCAGACTTTCGTCTCTTATATTACAGACGAGCAGGCGAGCTATCCCGAGCTATCCCGAGCTATCCTGTGCACCCCACTCCACAGAAACGACCAGTTAGTTGGCGGAGTATCCTCTACCGCACAAGACGGAAAGAGCAACCCGGAAAACTCCCTGTCAGACCCCACAGCGTGGCAAGGGAACCCAACTACACAACGACACAGGTGGACCAGAAGCTACCTCACAGAAGGACTTCGAACCCCCACTCATGAGTTAAGTGCATAACACGAAGGTGCACTTAAACTGATCATAACAGGACCACAGTAGTCCAACTCTTCAGAACTTGTAAAACGGACTACAGTAGTCCAAATCTACATGAAATATTATAGCAAAGTGCCCGAGGAAGAAAAAACAGCTGCCTAGACTATCAGCGATCGAACTATTAGCATTGAAAGAGACTTCTTAAGTTAGATTAGTACTTAGAGAACCTTGTATAGAGTAGAAGAAATAAATGTGTGATTTTAACTGTTATCAAGTGGCTGGACTACTTATGATGCATAGCCGTGTGAAAGCTAGTGTGACAGTAATCTTTTACCATTTGTCTATCTATTTCTGTACCCCAACCTTAACACAGAACGAGCTAAACAAATAAATTTATTAAAGTAGTTCATAGGGTGACTTACTAGCAGTTCCCACCGAATAAACGTGAGGGTCCATAATTCCATTGTGCAGAGCCCATAAACCCCACGTGACATTGCCTATGACAAGCATAAAAAAGGAAAGATGGGGCTGGGCAGGAGAAGAGGTCGATATGGAGGAAGAGGAGGAGGAGGAGGAGGAGGAGGAGGAGGAGGAGGAGGAGGAATAAGATGGCAAGTATGGATCTTTAGACACATTTGCAGTGTTTGGGACCATGCATGCCTGCCTACAGGGGTATTGGATCGATAGACCAAAAATCACCCAACTAAATGGACCTGTATTTTGAGGGAATGCGGGTCAGTTTTGGTCCTGATTTGGCTTAAAAGAGTCCGGTGGACCTAAAACAACAACCATTTAATGTAATGTGAACCTGTTAAGAAAGAATGTTACGTTCGAACGTGCTTGCTAAATTCTTGATAAAAAAGTTAGTCGTTCAAGAGTGGGCTTCAAACAGGAAAGATGATGGCCAGTCAAGGAAGAAAGAGGGCGAGAGTGAGGGACAGTTTGGAAGTGAAAGAGGTAGGGGCCATGCGTATATGGGTCAACAGAAAGGATGGAGGGTGAAGAGAGGTGCACGAGAGTACTCGAGGGACCATGGTGTAATGAACAGCATCGCATTCCAGCCAGGAGGCTGTTTTCATTCGCTTGATCCTTTGCAACCCCAACCACGTGCGTCCCGCGCTCAGGGCTCAGAGGACCTGAAGAAGGGCTTTACAGGATAAATAACCTTATTTTCCCTATTGCCATCTGTTAGTCTAAGCTAGGCCTGGCTCGGTGCTGGTATTTACCCAACGCTGTTATTGTAGGAGAGGTAGTACGTATGTTGTTCCTTATTCGGGAAGATGTAGTAGTGCGTATGGATGGATGGATGTTCCTGAGGAAATAATACCATGAGTAGCCCACTCTAGTATCGGTTGCAGCCTGATAGGCGTTCATGCGATCCGTCACTGCTGGGGCTCTCTCCTTATCGCTCATATAGACCGGCTGTGTACTTCGCACTGGGTATTCGTGCCTACTGTGCCATACTCTGCTTCTAAAGACAGTAAAGTAGGACTACATTAGACTCTGATTATACTATCGAACTTCTATACATCAAACACAAGATATAACCGCGCTTAGACAAACTGGACGTGATGGATTATATGCGTCTTTTAAGTCTCCGTCATCATCATCATCATCATCATCATCATCATCATCATCATCATCATCATCATCATCATCATCATCGTCATCATCACCATCATCATCATCATCATCATCATCACAAGGTTGTTGATGTACTGGTGAATATCTGCTCTATAATTATAACAGACAATCGGTTGGTATTGTTACAAATAATGCCAACCGAATCTTGCGACCTCATCGAATGCAGCCAGTAGTATGTACACCCATCATCCTTTGCCCAATCCGCCTACCCCAACCAGTTACATCTTGCTGTTACAATGTATCTCTTTTTCTGTCACAGTTACTTTCTTACTGTTTTCTCACCGTCTGAATGACAGTCTAATTCTGTTAGGCCTATATGTCGTCTATGCAAGTACTGTATGTAGTAACGTTTCCTGTAATTATTCATTTACCAGCAGCTTTTGTTAAACATTCAGTTAAACATTTATCACTTTGAGCTGCTCTTGAGCTGGGAAAGCGCTATACGTGAACGATTAAATAAATAATTTATTGTTTATTGAAAGAAAGTATGTTGATTGCTCTAAACTGTATATATATACACACACACGCACACCCAAACACACACACACACACTAGCACAAACTAAAACACATACACGCTCACACACACAAGTGCGACCGCTACCCATTCCCTCTTCTCTCTCTACCGCTCTCTCTCTCACCCTCCCTCTCTCTCTCTCTCTTTCTCTCTCTCTCTCTCTCTTTCTCTCTATTTGTCTTTCTCTGTCTACCTCCCCGCCTCCTCTCCCTCACGAATCCCCGGACCGACTTGTAAAGTTTCAAACATTAAACATTAAACTGTTAAAGCGTCTCTCCCATTCATATCAAACCGTCAGTTACAAACATTAAACATTAAACTGTTAAAGCGTCTCTCCCACTCATATCAAACCGTCAGTTACAAACATTAAACATTAAACTGTTAAAGCGTCTCTCCCACTCACATCAAACCATCAGTTACAAACATTAAACATTAAACCGTTAAAGCGTCCCTCCCACTCATATCAAACCGTCAGTTTCAAACATTAAACTGTTAAAGCGTCTCTCCCACTCATATCAAACCATCTCTTAACCACCCACACACCCCCACCACCACCACTACCCTGCAAAATCCGTCTCCCTCACCCCTTCCTACACACAGTTTTACACGTCTTGCACGAAAAGCAAAATTTAAATGGATCTCCAGCCTAGAAGCTATTGCATTAAAGTGATAATTGCGTACACCTCTCTGCATGTTTTCCGATTCCAGGTGCGCGATCATCACTTTAAGAAGAGGAAAACCTGCAAATTACTGGAATTACCGCAGGGGTAGAGCTGGATCTTATTATGTGCGGACAGGAAAGCAGTTGCCAAGTCGTCTTGTTGGGAAGACTTTATTGCTGTTATATATTTTGTTATTTTACTTTTAACAGAAGTGATTTTTATGATACCATGAATCTTTTTTTTCTCTTGAAACTCTTATTACTTTATATTCTGTTTAGTTTGTTTATTTACTTTCCTTTAAGGTCAGTTATCATTTTTACATGGCCTTGAAAGGTCCGTTGTGTATTTTTCCTATATTGTTAGCAAATAACAGACTTTGGATTTTAAATTTGGAAAATGTTTGTATGTATTTTTTAGAGTCTTTTAATGTCATAAAGTGATTGTTACGTTTGCGACGCGCACGATGGTACGTGTGAGACGCGCACGATAGATCCGATCGTTTTATTTTGCAAAGCATTAAATAACAGAGTGTATTTACCTTTGATTCGATTTTGCGTTGTTGTTAGAAGAAGCTTGGTGTAATGTTAATAATTTTCTTTGGTCGATATTATTGGAGAATCTTCTAGGGTTGCTTGTTTACCATCGATCGAAGGATCTAGATAGATCCAATAGAAGCTGAGAGGTTCTTTTATGATGAAGAAAGTTGTATGACGTAAGACAGTGATGACGAAGTTTATTTTGATTGGTTGTAAAGCGTCCCGCTGGGACGTTCTGATGTAATCTCGAGTATAGAGAAAAACTATATAATTGATGCACTGTGTAGAGAAGAAAGAGAGAGTGAAAAGCGATTGAGCGATTGCATGCAGTTGTTTATGTACGCTGAATAATGTTGGAAAATTTCATACGACGACTCCTGCCTTGTGGCTGAGTGAACAGGTTGCGTGGATAAACGAATCCGAGTTACACTTATCAGGAGGATTCAAGCATTGGGGCTGAATTAACTACTGATAAAAACCAACAACGAGTGTAACAGTAATTGTAGACTTTAACAAACATATACACATGCATGCATAAACGTTAAACATACACACATGTAAACACATTTATGTACTTATTTTTTTTTATTTTAAAAAAACATTGTTTTTTTGTGTATAGAAGGTTTTTTTGTTGTTTTTTGGTTGAAAATATTTAAAATAGGAATATAGCATTTTAGCTTATTATTTACCTGATGATCAAGACACGTTTTATTTTATAAAGACAAGTTTTATTATTTGAAGGATAGATATGGAATTAAGAATACGTTTTTAGATTTTTTTTAAAGTAATTTTGGAGAGTCTGGATTTAGGATTAGATGAGATAAGATAAGATAAGATAAGATAAGATAAGATAAGATAATATAAGATAAGATAAGAACACTTCATTATCTCTTGTAAAAAAATTACATTGTTGTGTACAAACAGTCAACACAAATATACATCACGATAACAATAACATAACAATACTCATTGACATTGAGAATAAAACTCGTTCGATTTTACAATGCACATATACAACTATACATGACACTATTTCCCCCCTTTTGTTAAATATTTAGTTAAACATTTATCGCCTTGAGCAGCTCCTGAGCTGGGAAAGTGCTATATAAGAAGGATTAAATAAATAATTTATTTTTATTGAAAGAAAGTATGTTAATTGCTTTAAATTCCATATACACACAAACACACACTAGCACACACACAGGCAAACACACACACATATACACACACACACAAACGCGACCGCTACCCATCCTCTCTCTCTCTCTCTCTCTCTCTCTCTCTTTCTCTAAATGCACTAAATACACATCCTTTAGAAACCATCTTTTACAGCATATTAAAATTAGTTCATTAGCTACATAGCAAGCGTTCTACATTCATAACTTTAATTAGATTTTTTACATAAGTTCTTTGTGTGCGCGCGCGTGTATCAATATAATTATCTTGATTATATTGTTACATTATGATGTTATTGTCATGAAGTTATTTTGTTATACTAATTGTTATTGTTACAAGCCCCAAGGGCAGGATGTAAAAATGCACACCCAGTGCTTAATCTTTTACTCTTGTTAAATAAAACTCTAATCTTATCTTATATTATCTTATCTTATCTTATTTTATCTCTCTCTCTCTTTCTTATACACGCACACGTGTTGGACATTATTAGTCAGCTATGCCATCAGTGATTTATTCCTCTGTTCATGCCATTTTGTTAACAACAGAAAGGAAAATGTTTTTTTAATTGTTCCATAACCCAAATGCTATTCAAGCACTTAACAAAGTAAAAAAAAAATTGTGTCCAAAAAGTTTCGTTTTGTTTCCTTTTTGATTTGTTTTTTGATATGTGCGCTATAAAAATCCTCGATAACAATAATAATAATAATAATAATAATAATAATAATAATAATAATAATAATAATAATAATAGTAATAATAATAATAATAATAATAATAATAATAATAATAATAATAATAATAATAATAATAATAATAATAAATTTCTATTTTTGAAATAGGCCAAAGGCTAAACCTAATTTTTAAATTAATTAATTGATTAATTAATTAAAAAAATGTTATGAAAGAGTTCCGTACTCCCATGTCCACTCGACAAATAAAATTAATTTATTTATTTATTTATTTATTTATTTATTTATTTATTTATAAAAAAAATAGATAAACGAATTAGTGGAAGAGTTCAGTACACCCGAGTTCTATTCAACGACTAACAAAGCAAGAAAATCTGATCAAAAGATTTGTGGTTTTGTTTCCTTTTTTAAAAAATTCGTTTCGTTTTGTGAGAGCTTCTATTCCCCAAATGCTTCAACCGTCCTCTCTTGCAATGGCCTGAAGTGATGCAATCATTAAATGTAACTGTTGGGAATACAGAGTTGCTGAGGAGAACTGCATGGATGCAGATTGGAAGAAAAAAACTACAAAAAAAGAACAGCTTGTTTAGAGCCCCGTTATTTTCTTTCTTTTTTTTATTTTTATTTGGATGTCTGAATCTTTAGACAGACAAATAAAGATTCAGACAGCCAAATAAATGCCTTTCTGTCTCCTTCTCTTGTGTCTGTCTCTGTGTGTGTGTGTGTGTGTCTCTCTCTCTCTCTCTCTCTCTCTCTCTCTCTCTCTCTCTCTCTCTCTCTCTCTCTCTCTCTCTCTCTCTCTCTCTCTCTCTCTCTCTCTCTGAGATGTGCTGTTCCGGGGAAAAAAGAAAAATAAGAGAGAAACTCAGTCCAATTTCAAATAACACGCAATTTAGATTAAGAGAGAGAAAGACGGAGACAGAGACATAGCGACAGACAGACAGAAAGACAGACCGAAACAGACAGAAAGACAGATACAGACAGAGGATCGGGATCGGAGGGGACGATGGATTAGTCGTTACAATATTTTTAGATACGGATTGATATATTATGATTCTTTTAAACAATCTCCTACGTTAATTTTCATTTCTTCATTAGGCTATTGACGAAAATGAAACGCAGTCAAAGGAACGAAACGAACAAGATGGCAAGCCATTTTAAGGTATTTCCAGACAAACATAGCCGACAACAATAAACATTTTCCAAAGTGTTAATTTTCTGGGCGATATTGTGACTCTGCTTTATCATAACGAAGCAAAAGAAAAACATGAACTGGTAGGCCACAATCTGATGCAAACATTATCCAATTTTGCTTAGGCAATACTTAGATACAGCGAAAACTGTGTTTACAAAATGGTGAAGCACAATGACCTTGGCCTTTGAGAAAGTATACAAACGAATGATCTAACATGTTTCGCAGTTGTAAAGGTATCCGCAAACATTAATTTCGGTTCAGTTATTCTTCCGCTAATACATGTACAAGAAGTGCGTTTGGAACCAAACACACAAAAAAAGAAGAAATTCGGAGCGACGAAGCGACCGACTGACCCACAACCATGCTATTGAATGATGGCCCATGTTTTGAAGTACATGTAAACTTTAACCACAATTCAACAAAATCGTTTGAGCTGTTTCTGAGATATTGAGCAAAATGTGTTTAGTAACAAAATGACTCAAGCAACCTTGACCTTCGCAGTAGAGCAGATATAATGGCACGGGAGATAGGCCACTATACTTAGGTAATGATCCTGTGAAGTTTAGTCAAAATCCGTTCAGTAGTTCTTGAGATATGGCTTCCGGCGAACCGACCGACAGACGGACGGACCGATTTTTTGCTCGTTCTAATTCTTCCCGACTATATGAATGTGTACAAAAAGAGGAAGGAGAGAGAGAATCCATAGTTTACATTGTGCATAATAATTTCAGCAAATGCCTACGTTTGTAGTCTGTACAGGGAATTATGTAGCAGACGAGGACAATGATGATGATGATGATGATGATGATGATGATGATGATGATGATGATGATGATGATGACGACGACGACGATGATGATGATGATGATGATGATGATGATGATGATGATGATGATGATGAGGATGATGATGATGATGATGACGACGACAACAACAGCAACCACCAATGTTAAAAAAAAGGTTTGTTTTTAACAAATGTGGTCTTGTTCTTCTTCAAATTATGGATGAACTTTTATCACACTTTGGGCACATAGCCTCCTAGCCGACGACGACACGAAATTGCAATCGTTTCGTCTTTACAACAGCCCAAGAAATGGTACATTTTATTTTTTTGTTTTGTTTTATTTCTCTGCAAGAATGAGATCTGGCGAAAGGGAAGACATTTTGGCCGGCAACTTCTCCGTCCCAGAGCGGCATTGGGGACAGCTAACTCTAGCACTAAACGAGAAAATAATACAAGGCGAGCAACAGGAAAATGGAGGAATGGGGAGGGGGGGGGAGATAAAAAAAAAGAAGAGAAAGTGATAAGGATAAGAAGAAGATGACAAGAAGGAAGTGAATGAGAAGAAGAAAAAAGAGAGTAAGAAAAGGATGAGGATGAGGATGACGATGATGATGATGATGATGATGATGATGATGATGATGATGATGATGATGATGATGATGATGATGATGATGATGATGATGATGATGTGGAGGATGAAAAGTAAAGGGTGAAGCAGAAGGAGGAGAAGAAGAAGAAGTAAAAAGATGATGAAAACGAAGAAAAGAAGAAGAAGAAAAAGAAGAAGAAGAAGAACAACAACAACAACAACAACAACAACAACAAAAACAACGACAACAACAACAACAGGGAGCACATAACCACAACCACCAACTCCACCACCACCACCACCAACAACAACAAGAACAACAATAACAACAACAAAGAGGAGAAAGAAGGATAATAGGGATACGACAAAAGAAAAAGAAGAAGGCGATGAGGAAGAAAACGATGAGGAGCAACTGAAAATATGCAAATGAGGAACAAGAATGAGGATAAAAAAGAAAGAAAAGAAAGAGGGTGTGGCTGGAAGAGAGGAAGAAGTAAAGGAAAAAGAGATGAATAGGAAGCGGGGGAAAAGGATAGGAATAAAAAGGAGAGGTATGACGCCAAGGTTTTTGAAAGAATATGACATAGGAAGAGTGGTTTGACCAAGAGTATCTACAGGGGAAGAAGACAGGTTGTGTTTGGGCCCCGTAGGCATAACTTCAGTTGTGTTAGCACTGAGCTGGAGCTTGTCGGCAGTCATCGAGCTGAGAAATGCTTTCAAAGCAGTCAGACGTTTTGGTATGAATAGCTAGATGGAAGGTTTTGAGGATTGTCACTGTTTTTGAGCTGTGTAGCGTCTGCATAGAAATGGTGAACAGTGTCATGGTTTTGAATGATCTGAAGAATTTTATAAGAAATAAAGTAAGCAGTAGAGAAAGAAACTGGGGAAACTAGGAAAGAGGCTGAAGTAAAGAAAGAAAGAAAAGAAAGAAAGAAAAAAAACAAAGAAAGAAAGAAAAATGCGATGGTTTAAACTAAAAAAAATTTAAACAAAGGTACAAAGAAAGAAAGAAATAGATGTTTAAAAAATACAAAAACAGAACATGTATTAATTTGGGTGTGGGACATTCTTGTCATTAAAGCGAGTGAGGACTGGTGGATAACGATAGACAAAAAGAAAGAAAGGGGAAAATGACAGAAAGAAACGAAGAAAGAAACGAAGAAATTTAGTAGAAAGAGAATTGTCGGCATACAGTATTTTTTAAAATTATCAACCTATTTCATTTAGTCATGTTTTATATAAATCGTTGATTCATGTTATGTTAGTCTAAGTGATTATCAAGCGCAATCATTTATAATTATATTTGGAACTGCAAAAAAAAAAACACCACACCAATCATATAATTATATAGTCGTAAGTCGTTACAATTTTCTCTGTTTTGATAATCATCATGAACTGGTTGATTTGGTTATTTTCTAGTCCTATCCTATCCATTAACACAAAGGTCGTTGGGGCACCAAAGATGACCGTTTAACCAGCATACTCCATCTTTCTCTATTCTCAGCAACCCTCATAGCTTCGTTCATTGTCAAACCAGATCATTCTCGAATGCTGTCCTCCCAAAGAAAGAAAGAAAGAAAGAAAGGAAGAAAGAAAAAATAAACTTTAAACCAAACTAAGAAAGAAACAAAGAAAGAAACAAAGAAAGAAAGTAAAAATTAAAAGCAAGCTACAAATATATTCGCTGTGTTCAATACTATATTTTTAAGTACAATGACAGCTATATCTTTCAATTGTACATCGTCATCACCTTCGCGGCTCGGTGGTAGAGCGTTCGCCTGGCACGCTGATGAACAAGGTTCGAAAATCTGTTGGGCAAGATAAAAGTGGCAATTTTCCACTGTCCAAACTTAGCAGTATGGGGTGGTGGCTCTGATGGTTCAGTGTTGATAAAGGTCCCTACCCCTTTTCCCTGAGATAGTTACCCAGTCTTCCTTATCTCCCATGGTGGGTGTTGCCGTCTTCCTTATCCCCAATGGAGGGTATGGACGTTTAACTTCAATGCTCATTCATCACCTTGTACAGAGACTTAATGGAAGACACCAGTCTCTCACCCTTCTTGTTTGGTATCTCCTCTCGGTCTTTCCAGCTCCAGGATGCTTGTGCTTTAAGGATAAGCATCAATAACCATCTTAAATTCTCAGATCTTTGGGCGTAGCTCAAGCCGCGGTGACGTTGAATGATGACGTTGTTTCATGTCAAACGTCACAGACAAAGGAAGTCGTTTGCAACACATTATTCCTGTACACCTTTCTAAGAAGAAAGAAAAGTTGCATTTTACGTTTCAAGAGTCTCAACAACAAAAATGTAAAGCAATGTAAATACAATTATATCTGCGAGCTTCAGATAAGGTTTCGTTGGGGTCGCGTTTCCGATGCTTTTTCGTCGCCAGCCTTTATGATACGCAAAGCCGCAATGATGGTTGTGAGGAAATAAATTGCTGATCCAAAATTCGTTAATCTACACCAAACTTTGCATTAAAATATTCAGTTTATACACTTAACACTAGAAAGGAAGTTGTTGATTTCAATAGTGATTTTATACCAAGATTGTCATGGAAATTTAAAATGTATCGAATAAAGTCGAAACATTATCAAGAGTACTGTTATGAAGTTTTATAATATAGTGGGAGGGTTTTCAGCTCAAAGAGATCATTAAGGCGCTGGGTTATGTGCGATAACTCCTTTTATCTTCATTATCAATAGGCTACTACGATTTTATCTGGCGCGATTCCCCATAGTGCAAAATGAGTTCATATCGCATAATATCAGCATTTTCTCTATGGTCCTTTTTTTTTCTGCCATCATAGTGAGGTATCTTACCCCCACCAAACACAAAATAAAGATGTAGGCAACGTAATCCCAAACTTAAAGTGATCCTGAGGTATTTTTTTCAAAGTTTTACATTAGATATTACGATCATAGAAGAGTGTATAACTCCACATTACTGAGGTGAAAGCTCCAAATTTAGCGTGTAGGTAGCTTAAACAGACAGTCGGTTCCTCGATGACTTCACCTCACGAGTGTAACAGAGGGATCCTTATGTTACACTCGATGTTGTTTTTTCTCTATCAGTAGTTGATTCAGCCCCGATGCTTCAAATCCTGATAGGTGTAACTCAGATTCGTTTATCCACGCAACCCGTTCAATCATCAACAAGGCAGGAGTCGTCGTTTGAAGTTTTCCACTTTTATTCAGCACACATCAACAACTGCATACAATCGCTCAATCGCTTTTTCCACTCTGCAATTCTCAACTATGAACTTTTCCCCTTTTACAACTTTCTCAACTCTAATACAACAGCTCTCTCTCTCTACTTTCAACTCTCTCCTTTTTTTTTTAATCAGTTTATAGTCCCCTCTCTTCCCGATAAGGATTTTCAGAGAGGAGACTGTGACATGTCTCTTATTTTGAAACAGTGCGGTACTTATATAGTCTCTACATACTCCAGAACAAGCGAGAAAACCCCTGCATGGAACACCACAACCAATCAAAAGTAATTTCATCATCACTGTCTCACGTCATACAACCTTTTTTGGGATGGAAGCGTCTGTGGTTACCACTAGAATTATCCATACGCTTCGATCGATAGTAAACAACCGACCCACGAGATCAACATTATGATTGTGGGCGCTCAAGGAAAGACAAGACTCTAGAAAATTCTCTAATAATATCGACCAACTAAAATTACCAACGTTATACAAAGCTTCTTCTAATAACAACGCAAAATCAAATCAAAGATAAATACACTCTATTACTGTATACTTAGCAAAATAAAACGATCGCATCTATCGCGCGCGTCAACTACGCGAGCCTACCATCGCACGCGTTTCACACATAAGTCTACCATCGCACGCGTCTCCAACGTAACACCTTAACACAGTCATTACGCGTCACTCCATACCACAGACACACAATTCTCCGCTTGTTTGATCGGTTAATCACAAGAACGCTTTGGAGCCTTGCTACCGCTGCGTCAATCTGTTGGGCGCCCGTGCCGCATCTATTCTCAGAGAGATGAGGCATTAACTGCTACAGCAGACGACCTTTTTTGAACAGTCGGACATGAAGTTTAGACTACATGTTCACAAATATTAGGCATGCACACCTATGTATGAATTTATCAGCAAATAATAATGTCTTAGCGGTTTTTTTTTAAAGATTCATTTTAGTTAAATTGCTAAAACTCGCAACTGTGATCTGGATCTCGGATGTACTTTTAAAAGCTGCTATAAAATGAATGGTTTTCAACTTGCGTTCATTCATCTCTCACTGATACTCAGTGTGTTGAGCCCCAACCCCTTGTGTAGCGATAAGGGTAACCCATACAAAAACATCTCTGTGGAAACAGACACAACACTCCGCAGGCAGGCAGCGGCGCCGCACGAGAATGGAAAGAAAACACCTCGTATCTTCTCTGTCTTCACTTCTCGTTGGTCGAGTGTTGTTCGTTGGCCCCTTTCCCTAAGATCAGACCATCATAAGTTTTTGATATTGTTATTGTTGTTGTTGGTGTTGTTGTTGCAATAACGTAGCCCCATGTAGTAATTATATGGGAAATAGATATGGATATGCAAGTATCACTTTGTGGGCTGTTGGCATATCAAAATATTGCACTTAATTGAAACATTACGAGGCAAGACAGACGCTTCACACCTAGAGCAGCAAGGAAGGTTTCAGCAGTCGCCTTTCATTTAGCTTGCGCTTTTCATAACAACATGATTATTATCATTTCACATTAGCATTAACCTTTATGTCGTTGTCTTTGCATTCAGCCCACTAAGCCATCATAACTTAAACATGTATAATTCCGGTATTTAAAACAAGCGAGAACAACCAGAGCCCAAGGTACGGGTGAGAGTGACACGTGTGGCTAGATCAAAATTGTATACAGCTGAATGACAAAGGGTTATATCAGCTAGAGGATGGCCTAGTTCTGGAGGGGTGGGAGAGCGTGACGTGTGGCTGAATACAAATAGTAAGCTTAGGTTGCTGAAGTTTATCAAGCCAAAAGCGCTTTATTCCATAAAACCCCCTGTGGCACGTAGAGGCATTAAAAATGAATACAAAATAAAACGTAGAATAATAATGGAACGCATGAAATGCAACACAAAACCCGTATGTACATATATTACAAAAACAAAAGTTAATCATTCCCACTCGCGGGCACTTGATAAACATTCGCAATATACACATTCATTATTATCTTGCAACACATGCTTACGACATACAAATTACGTCCACACAACCTGATCCCAAATCTCATGCATTCTCTCGCAAGATTGGGGGAGAAGGAAGAGGAGTGGGGTACTAATTGGTCTTGAATGGGGGTGTTTTACATATTTAAATTGTCATTATTGGATGAAATTAGTCTCTATTATTACCATCATTATTAAATGAAAGTATTTTATTTATTTATTTATTTATTTATTTATTTATTTATTTATTTATTTAATTTAAAGTCTATTCACATTTGTGATATTAGACAACATATTGAATTATAAACAAAATGCATTTAAAAAATTATTATTATTATTATTTTAAAATAATAACATTAATAATGTTTTTAAAAAAAATTAACACCCACACACACACACACACACACACACACACACACACACACACAACATCAAACAAAAATAGAAAAGGTCTATTTTGCAAAATTGACTTCATACAATGAGACATAATTTGCTGCGAAGAGGTCATGATCAAGTTATCAATATAATTGCTGTTGTTGTTGTTATTATTATGATTATGATTATGATGATGATGATGAAGATGATGATGATGATGATGATGATGATGATGATGATGATGATGATGATGATGATGATGATGATGATGATGATTAGTAGTAGTAGTAGTAGTAGTAGTAGTAGTAGTAGTAGTAGTAGTAGTAGTAGTAGTAGTAGTAGTAGTAGTAATAGTAGTATCATGGAAAAAGAAGTAAACATTCAAAACAAGAACAAAAAAAAAATTCTTCATAAAATAAAGAATTTAACAAAATAATTTAAAGGATGTCATGCTCTGGAGCCTTTTGAGGATACAAGCGCATGCTTTTGTCATTATAAGTGGTTTTTTTTCTTTTATTTTCTTTTTAAGTTTCTTATAATAAATGACCTACTGGAGAATATAATAACGCTTTAGATATTTCTACGAATTATTTTAAATCTAAATCTTGGATGTTGCTCAAAGCAGTATATTTGTTTGTTAAGTATCTGTTTAGGTCATTGCATTGTACTAGCAAATGTTGAATTGTTACATTTTCATTACAAATGCAAGTAATGTTTTTGCTAAATTTTGTTATCCAAGAATTTAAAATTTAATATAATCTATATGCTAAACTATAAACCTGTCTAGATTAGAGACTCCTAGAATGCTAGTCAAAAATGATTTTGTGTGTCTTTCCTTAAGATTTTTTGTAATTATACAGTACATTTCTTTAATTGACAATCCGATATCAATTTGTATGGCATTGACGTTAGTTTCTCCCCGTTTTGCTGCTCTGTCTGCTAGATTATTATGTAAGATGCCACAATGTGAAGGCATCCAGTACATAATTTTTATTTATTATTTATTTATTTATTTATTTATTTATTTATTTAATTTTTCTTATTTATAGCTTTATAAGCTCAAGAGCTTCTCAAGATGCAAACCGATACAAAGCCGATACCCAAGGCGCATTAGGCGGCGCATCATCATGATACTTACTGAGCACAATTGTTCTTTAAATAAAGAACCACCTAAAATATTCCGTCCCTCAACCCCATCTACACTGCCTCCACCCCCTTTTCTCCATTTATTCAAGCAGCGGTGGAACAACTAATCAAACAGGAAAGCAACCAACCATCCAACCAGATCACCAAATGAAAAAAAATAATGATAACAATCCACAATCATTTAACCTGACCGATCGACCAACTCAGCAGTGAAAGTGTTTCCAAGTTCCCTATAGAGTAGGTTCCTGCAAAATGAAAGCGAAAGCCGAACAATTCTGCTGCGCATTCGCTTGCTTAGGCAGTGAAAATAAACGAAGAGCGCAGAAATGCAGATGACTGCCCTTGTGATGCTTCTGCGGGTGTCTTGTGTGTCAAAACATGGGATATTTCCCCCTTTGACTCATACATAGCCTGTGCAAGGTTACCAGTCAATAATGAGGAAACGTGAGAGAGAGAGAGAGAGAGAGAGAGAGAGAGAGAGAGAGAGAGAGAGAGAGAGAGAGAGAGAGAGAGAGAGAGAGAATTCATTAATTTGGGTGTGCGATATTCTTGTCGATAAATGAAATGCTAGTGAAATTTTAATCTCTCCCTCTTGAACGAAAGCAAAGTAGATACAGTGCAGCGCTATGAAAGACAAGGGGAGCGTGGAGAATGGGGGGGAGGAAGAATTTGATCCTCCAACCAACAAAAGAAGTACATTATGGGGCTGGGGTGGCTCAGTTGGTAGAGCTACGAGTGCCTGTTCCAGAGATTTCAGATTGAATTCCTTGTGTCTGAGGCTGTGAATTGGCTGTGAAGACGAACCACCTTACAGCTGTTGTATTGGTGGTTTCAGTATATGGCGGGCGGGATTAGTTCAAAATTAGGCTTAGATGGAGTTGTTGAGTTCCACCCTTCCCCAATCTTCCCTCCCTCCCTCCCACCACCACCACCACCACCCCATTCTCCCCTCGTTCTGGGTGTCGCTGCTTGAACTACGAGGGCAGTCCGATAAGTACTTAGCCTCACCGCCCGATGGCGCCAGTATCGCAAGAGCAATTTACTATCGTGTAGTACATTCTCGTAGACGGCTACTGTCAAAATTTCAGCCAGATCGGACTCGTAGTTTTATTTTGACCGCGTGTGGAAGCGGGCGTGTCCGCGGATTTTAGATGATAACGCACCGGCTCACACCTCCGCCATCGACACGGCCAAATTGGTCGAATTGGGCTAACGAACTTCTGCCCCATCCACCGTATTCTCCAGAGTTGGCCCCGTGCGACTTCTTTTTGTTTCCAAACTTGAAAAAGTCACTCGCCGGGCAGAAATTTGAGTCGAATGAGCAGGTAGGTCATCGTCGCCACGGAGGCCTACTTTGCAGACCTCGAGAAAACGTATTTTTCAGAAGGGTTAAAGAAGTTGGAGCATCGCTGGGTCAAGTGTATCGAACTAAAAGAAGACTATATTGAAAAATAAATCGCCACCTTTTCAAAATTTTCGTTTTTCTTTTGTAGGTTAAGTAGGCCTACTTGGACCACCCTCGTACACCCGCACGGGTCTCGAATGATAAATTCCATAGTCCATCCACAAAATCTCACACAATATTTTACCAACCGAGATTCTTTCTACCCCAGAAACATTTTTAAATACGTTTTATTACAAATGTAGATATTTACTCAGTTTGAGAGTGAAAAAATGGTGGTGATACAATGTATTTATTAAAAGGAATAGAAATGAAAAGAAAGACAGAAAGAAAACTGAAAAAGAAATAAAGATAGAAGGAATGAAAAGATAGAAAGAATGAAAAGAAGAAAACGAAGGAGAAAGCAAAGAAGGAATGAGAATATAGAAAGATGGAAGAAAGAAAGAAAGGAAGAAAGAAAGAAATTAAGAAAGAAATAAAGGAAGAAAGAAAGAAAGAGAGAAAGAAAGAACAGAAAAAAATAAAAGACAGAAAGAAAGAATGATAGAAAGAAAGAAAACAAACAAAGAAAACAAAGAAATTACAGAACGAAAGAAAGAAAAAAAAGAAAGGAAGGACATAACTAAAGACAGTGAAAAAAATGAAGAGAAAGAAAGGAATGAAGGAAGGGAGGCGCACAAAAGGAAAGAAAGAAAGAAAGAAAGAAAGAAAGAAAGAAAGAAAGAAAGAAAGAAAGAAAGAAAGAAAGAAAGAAAGAAAGAAAGAAAGAAAGAAAGAAAGAAACTTTTCAATGCCCTTACTGGATTTCACGAATGTGGGGCGTAAGCGCGTGCCAAACTCATCAACCACCCACCCCGGGCCTTCTCCCCCACCCCCACCATCACCATCCGGTGGCCACCACCACCACCCCACATCTCCACCCCTCTTCATTTATCTCCCTATCCTCTCCCCCTTCCCCCAATCCCACCTCTAAGCACGCATAACTTCTTGCTTAATACTTAACTATCACACTCCTTTTTCTTTTCTTTTCTTCTTTTTTGTTTGTTCTTCTTTATAATAAAAGCTCATCACATCAGCCTCATTCGTCAGATGGGTTGCGGTCTCACGGTAAAATGTAAGCTCTAGCGTTTGGGAAAGATAGTCAGACTAGGACAGTATTCAGGTTAAAACATACCAATATTCGCCGCGAGAAAGTTTGAGGGGGTTTAAAACTTGCGTTTGTGCAGGGGTGTGAGTGTGAATGCGCGCGTGCGTGTATGTCCTTTTCAGGTTTCAGGTTTCTGTTATGTTGCCCCCAAGTCAAATTTCCTTGTGGAAATGGGTTTTTTTTTAAGTCATCTTGTGTGCGTGTGTGTTTGTGTGCGTTCTCGCTTTTATGTACGCGTGTGTGACAGAGAAAACGAGATTGGGTAGATGTGGATGTGTTCGTGCATGCGCATGTGTGTATGTGTGTGTGTGTGGGCGTGTGAGAGTTCCTGGATGTAGTCTATATGTGAGCTTAGGAATGTGAATCCGTTCATATTTGTGTATAGACGCATGTGTGTGAGTAGCCTACCTGTGTAAGTCAGTGTGCGTGTGCGATTGAATGTAGGCTACATGTGTGTATGCATACGCGACCGAGACAATTAGTATTGCTTTTTAAATAGTATGATGCTATTATATTCTTTTCTAATGCAGATTCGAATTTATGGCGCGTATTAGAGAACATGTTTGCGAGTCATCGAGTCAGTACATATACATGTTAAATGTAAATGTGTTCCGGGGAGAGGAGAGGGATAGAATAAAGATAGACAGGGGAAGGGGGAGGGGGGAAGGGCAGGATAGGCACAGCTTTCGTATTTAACCTAGGGAATGGGAGTACAAGAAATGTAGAAGAAAAAAATCTTATAGTGTACTTCGCTCAGTCTCTTGTGATCTGAAAAACAGATTAGTGCATTCGTGCAGGAGCAGTTAATGTCTGCCTCAGCGCGCGCACACACACGCACACACACACACACACACGCGCGCTCAAACTTATATACACACCAGAGACAAATAAAAGAAAATATAAAATAATAGAAAACGGAAAGGAGAATCTTGCGAATGGGATTACAAGTAGTAAATGTATTTTTAAAAAATAAAATGGCAAAACAGAAACGGGAAAGGAAGGTAAGGCAAGAGAAAGAAAGAAAACAGAAAAGAAAAGAAAGAAAGGAGGGTTGGAGTATAAACCAAGGTCTAGTATGTGCACGCTCGCATTCCCATCACACAGACTTCAAAGATCCTGACGCTCATGTTCTAGGAGGGTGAGCGCCGGCTGCATAAATATATCCATCAAGCACTAAGCCCATTCTTCCTCAATTCCGGTCGCCTAGCATAGTGCTCAGTTGTACGGGCGTCAAAACTATGCGGCCGAAGGTTGCAAGTGGGCGCCTCGAGCAGCATGTGTTAAATCCTGTATCGGCCAGCGCCTTGAGCAGCTCTTGAGCTGGGAAAGTGCTACATAAGAACGTTAAAATAACTAAATAATAAGGAGAACAACAGCAACAGGAAAATATTGAGAAAAAAATACAAAATGAAGAGGGAGAGACAGAGAGATATACAGGTAGACAGAGAGACAGCAAGACAGACAGACAGAACATAAGACTAAGCAAACAGCCAGTAATTGCTTGTAGTACAAGTTTTCCGTGGAAGGAACTAATCGCTAGAGCTATAAAACTTACATGGTCACTGCGCTTAATGATCAATACAAAACTTTTAAAGTTCTTCCTCTCTCCTTCCCTTCCCACTGACACTATCCTCCTCTTCGCCTGTTTGTTTGCATGTTGATATGCTCAGGTTTGTTTTCTCTCTCTTCACCACACCACTACCACCACCCTAACTCTCTCTCTCTCTCTCTCTCTCGCTCTCTCTCTCTCTCTCTCTCTCTCTCTCTCTCTCTCTCTCTCTCTCTCTCTCGCTACTTCACACCTCCCTCTCTCTTCTCGTAGGGGTGAAAGAAGGCGTTGAGCATGCCATTGACATCTCTCTCTCTCTCTCTCTCTCTCTCTCTCTCTCTCTCACTCTCTCTTTCTCTCTTTCTCTCTTTCTGTCTCTCTCTCGCTCTCTTTCTCTCTCTCTCTCTTCTCACCCTATATTTAGCACTCCCTTCCTCTCCTGACGCATCTCCCCGTGGGGGTGCCGGGGATTTCAGTATAAATAGTATCCCAACTTTCTGGAAATTTACGTTAGTCCCCTATACGCTCTGTGTCCGGGGACTTTAATCTACCTACCTACCTACCTACCTGGAAATTTAGTGCTTTAAATTCCCACTGTCGCTGTCTTTCTCCTTTGTTCTTTCTCTTTCATACTCTGTTCTATCAATCTACTATACCTTCTTCTTCTTCGTTAGACCAGTCACCTGCCTTTTTTCTTGAAAACTCTTCCGGGACAAAACTTCTTATTGTGTGTGAGGTCTGTTGGATCAGCTTGGGAATTTTGGCCGCTGGGGCTTCCTATGATGCTATTAATTAACAATGTGGGCAATTTATATATATGTGTTTTGTTGATGTTTTATAAGGCTGTTTGTATTCTATTTTGTTTTTGTAAACGGGGGTTCGATAAATTAGAGTATAGCCTCAGCGTCCCTTGCGTGGGATGTCTTTATTGTAAAGTGACCGGCTGGTGGAGTGCCTTCAGTGTTACCACTAGGGTTGTTTTGGCAGATCTTTTATGCGGATCAGGGGTGAGTTTTCTTTCAGCGAAGTTGTGGTCTTGATTTGGTGGTCCTGATTCGGCTCTTTGCAGTCCGCTGGACCCTGTAAGAAATGAATAACTAACTAACTCCTGACATTATGCACACGCACCTCGCACCTACTTCTAACCCCATTACCGGTCTTTTCTGCTCTACGTTTGTTTGTTTGATTTTAATGTGTTTTTCACCGAAATGATAAGAAAAAAAGTAATTAAACATCAGTTATTATAGGTACTGACCAATTGAAGAACAATAAACGTTTTCCCTAGACTAATGCATACATCAAAACAAATATTGTCCAAAGCTGTCATATTGTTAGGTAGACTATCACGCAATTGATTGCATTGAAATAAAACATGTTTGAAAGAAATCATTTCATTACATACACATTTGATATTTGAACAATATTTAGTTCTTATAGAATTTAGATATATTCTATAAGCCATCGTCACTACAGACCTGAGGATTCCATTATGTTGCTCAAATAGGAGATTAAAATGATATTTCTTTTTAACTCCTTTTCAGTTATAACTTGCATCTCTTTAACTGACAATGAAACATACAACTTTACTACATTATTGTTTTCGGCACCATGTTTTGCAGCTCGATCAGCCCAATCATTAAAGAGAAAACCACAATGAGGAGGAACCCAACAAAAGTTAACATGTGTTCCATTAATTATAATACTATGAATCAAGTGTTTAATTTCAAAAATTATTTCTTTTCTTTCTTTACTGTTTTTAGAATTTAATGCCTCTAAAACTGATTTTGAGTTTACACATAGGCTTATAACTGCACTGTAGAAATTTAATGGTATAGTTATTATTCTATTTAAAGCCATAAGTATTGCTATCAAGTCTGCAGTGAAAATTGAATATCCTTTTCCTAAATAAAATGATTCTGTAATTTTAAATTCAGGAATAACAAAACCTGCTCCAGCAATACCATTTTTAAGGACCGATCCATCAGTGTATATCTTAAGTTGTGTCGAATATTTATCATATATAATAATAATTAAAATAATAATAATAATAATAATAATAATAATAATAATAATAATAATAATAATAATAATAATAATAATAATAATAATAATAATAATAATAATAATAATAATAATTGGCAATTTATACAGCGCTTTCCAAAATCACAAAGCGCTTTACAGAAACAAATGTAAATACAATATGCGTACATTGGTCAATAACACTCAACCACATACACATCCCAACACAAAAAAACTCCCAAAAAACAAACAAACAACACTCACTCAGGGCTCTTAAGAAAAGGCCTCTCTAAAAAGATGCGTCTTCAAGTTCATTTTAAAAGACGCTAGTGAAGGACTGTGACGGACGGACCGAGGTAGCGAGTTCCAGGTCTGAACCGAGAAGAAACTAAAAGAAATAAATGGTAACGAACAACAATTATCAATAAATCTGAGTTATTATTCTTCATTTCATTTGTAAAATTAATGCCAAGTTCAATTTTTTCAAGTTCCCAGACAGGTATTGGGGACAGTTAGTTAGTTAAAATAGATTAACGTCCCCGGACACATAAGCGTATAGGGGACGATTAGTTCTTATCGTGTTATTGGAGACACTACGTTCTTGTTACATATAAGATCTTTATTTTCAAAATGTTTTGAAACTATGTCATTTGTGTAAGTTGCTATTGTTTGAAAACGTTTAATTTTTTGTGAATGTTTAGGATAATATATATCTGATCTTAAATATAGTTCCTCATTCGTACTGTTATCTACTGCAGTTGCTCTTATAACATATTTTGCACACAATAATTTTCTCCAATCGTCTAAAGGCATAACTCCCGCTGTTTCATAAGCACGTATTGTTTTAGTATGTATAGGAGTTCCAAGAGCCAATTGTATAGTCTTATTATCTAAACTCAGTAACTTTTTAATATAGCATATAGGGGCAGAGAAAAAAGCCTCTTGTTCGTATGTTAATTTAGATATAACAAGTGCACATGCTAAATGCACTAAAGTTTTAGGGTCCTGTCCCCAAGGCTGCTTGCTAATAATTTTTAATAAATTATAACATTTTACAGCTTTTTGAATTACATATTCAATATGTTTTTGCCAATGTAATTTAGGTTTAAAATATACACTTAGAAATTTAACTTCTTTTACATATTTTAATTCCTCATTTTTGATGTAAACTTTAGGCAGTTGTCTGGGTTCATGACCATTATTAAATAAAATCATACTAGCCTTTTCTTTATACAGTTCCAATCCATTTTGATTCATAAAGTAAGTAATATTATTTATTTCTAATTGGTATAATTTTGCAACATGTTTAATTTCATATAGAGACGTTTTTCTCATAAAGATATATTCATCCAAATGGCAATATCATCAGCGTATTGAACCATAGAAATTCGTTTGCTTACATTTCGTGGTAAATCGTAAATTAATATATTAAAGAGAAGAGGTGAAATTATTGAACCTTGTGGAATTTCCATATCTATAGTGCGATGTGTAGAATATGAATTTCCAACTTTCACACTCATTTCACGTACTTTAAGAAAAGTTCTAATGTAATTATAACTATATCCAGATAATTCTGTTTCAGCTTATACAATAGCCGAGCGTGCTAGACTTTATCGTACGCTTTATGTCTACTCTACGTCTGTCGCTATGAAAAGTATGCTTTGATGCAACGATGCAGAAGACTACGAAAGCCGTCATTACAAAGCAGAGACGTTTTCACGGGACTCGAGTCTCAGCCCTTTGCTTTTGAGTCTGAGCAGCAATTGAACATCATTACTTACTAACAGAATGGTACCGCAGATAATGTTGGAGCTGCAGGATTTTGGGTTGCTAAATTAATCTACAGGCATTCTCATTGTAAGTGAAATATTGATTTTGACGGAATGTGTTTGTGTGTGTGTGTTTATATGTGTATGTGTGGAGAGAGAGAGTGAGAGAGAGAGAGACTTTGACTTTAGAATATTGTATTGAATAAAGCAATTTCCTCATAACAAGAGGATGGGGAATACAATGGAGATATTAAAAATAAATAGATCAATCAGAACAATAAAAGCATATATTTTTTCATGCAGATTATGAATATAGCTGTTTCTAATGTCTGTATATTGGATTCACATTACTAATCAGATCCAAACTCAAAACTTATTACTTCATTTATTGATTATTTGCTTTCAAGTATTTGCCAAACCCACGCTCACATATTGACTCATCCACTGACGACTTCCAGCCATAACAAAATATTTAATGTGCAGAGGATCCTGCCTAATGCTCGTTGTTTTCTCTCATTTGGAAACACTTGTAAATTAACCATGCAGTCGGCCTGATCATCCCTTCGTCCATGCATGCCATCATCTGGACAAAATGTCTTTCCTGATTGAAAATATCAACCTCTTTAAATGTATTTGGACGAAATCTGACAAACACCAAACAACTCCGTTGCTTCAGAGCCTGGAGAGAAAGGACAGTCATTTGACACACACTATGTAAGGTATCTATATTTATTGTGTATTTCAGGTTACTAATACCTAATCTCAAGGAGTCTCTAAAACACTTCTGCTTAATATACTCCAATTAAAGTTTTTATTTTCAAATAGAGAAAGAGAGAGAGATAAAGATTTCAGGATAGCAAGGTCAAGAATGAAGATGATGATGATGATGATGATGATGATGATGATGATGATGATGATGATGATGATGATGATGATGATGATGATGATGATGATGATGATGATAATGATGACGACGATGAGATGACGACGACGACGATGATGATAATGATGATGATGATGATGATTACTTTGCATTACATGATAATTGTTTTAGGTCCAGCGGACTATAATGATGATTGCAATGATGATAATGATGACGACTACGGCGATGAGGTTGAGAAAGGTGGAGAAGAAGAAGAACACAACAACAACAACAATAACAGTAACACTACTACTACTATTACTACTACTACTACTACTACTACTGCTACTACTACTACTACTACTACTACTACTACTACTACTGTTACTACTACATGTACTACTTCTACTACTACTACTATTACATGTACTACAATCTCTATTAGCAAAAGCAAGGACGAAGAAAATAATTCCTCTACTACAAGACAGGAAAGACACCCCATGTTGGATTCCACCCTCATACGGTATTATCAATTTACTGTCAATCGCCCATGTAGGAGTGTCAACAGCCCCGCATAGCCAAGTGCATTTCCCCGTCATGAGGTTGAGCAGATCGGACACAGTTGCACCAAATAGCCTGTCGGTCTCGCCTTCAATTAACAGTTGAGGACGTGGGGAGATGGAGAGAATGGGATAAGACCTGTGAGAAGGGAAATCTTGGTAAGGAGACTTGGAGTTTGCTGGGGAAGGAGGAGCTGAAAGGGGTTAGGCGTTTAGGAAGGAGAGAGAGGGAGAAAGAGAGAGAGAGAGAGAGAGAGAGAGAGAGAGAGAGAGAGAGAGAGAGAGAGGAGAGAGAGAGAGAGAGAGAGAGAGAGAGAGAGAGAGAGAGAGAGAGAGAGAGAGAGAGAGAGAGAGAGAGAGATGGCAAAAGACGAACACGACGACAGCGAAACAACATCAGTTGTGAAACTCAATCGATAGCCAGGGTGAAGGTAATTGATCAAACATATTTTTCTTCTCCCCGTTTCCACGAACTAACACAATTTTGCGCCTTGAGTTTTTCTTCTGCCTCCCACCCCCACTCCTCCCTCTACTCCCTTTTCTCTCCTCTTCTCTCTACTTCTCTTTCTTTTCTCCCACCATCCGGTTCGCATAGACAGAAGTTTGCTAGGGAACACCCAACGCCCCTTCTCCGTTCACCCCCACACCCTCCCCTCCATTGCCCCAACCCTATCTTTAACTCTATCCCCAGCCTTTCAATAATAAGATGATGCCAAGTCTTCTAGCTCTACCTCTTCTTTTGGGCAAACTGAGAGCTTTTGCTGCACACGTACAAACCACGCCGTTTCACGCCTATGTCCACGTCTGTATTTAAACTTTCTCCAGTTTCATTTGTTCTCCCAATCTTTCCTTTCAAGGCTATACCAATTATGAATGCGTAAATATTCCCTTTTTTTCTGACTGGACATTCTCTATAACTCTTCTTAGTCCTACTTACTGTATATTAGTCTACTTCTGCAGAAAATGCCTTTCTCGCTGTCTGTCTGTCTGTCTGTCTGTCTCTCGGTCGGTCGGTCGGTCTCTCTCTCTCTCTCTTTCTCTCTCTCTGATTTTCTTTCGCAATCTTGTAAGAAAAGATCCAGTAACTCTTCACCCTTTGAAATACCTCTCTTTACTGTAAACGAAGCTATTAAATACAAATCAAAACTTAAAAATAATAAATCGGCAGGTCCAGATGAAATAAATGAAAAAGATCTTGGACATTTATTTGCGTTATATTATTAATTCCCTTACATACATCTTCTATTTATGCATTGTTAAAAATACATTTCCAAATGCATGGAAACAAGCTACGGTTATTCCCCTTCCTAAATCAAAAGTCAGTTCTTATGTTAATAACTATCGGCCAAAATCTCTGCTGTCTACACTTTCAAAGATTCTAAAACGACATATTCACACTCGTCTAACAAAATACATGGATGGTCTTGGCCTTTTTCATCATCTACAATCTGGTTTCCGTAGCCACCATTCTTGTGCTACTGCCCTGCCCTGGAACTTTTAACTGACAAATGGTTCTCTGCCATGAATAAATCTACTTTGTCAGGAGCTGTTTTTCTTTTTTTTTTCTTGATACAAAACTTTTGACCTCGTCAATCACCAAATACTGCTTCAGAAATCTGAACTGTACCTCAATGGCTCAGTTGCGTTAAATGTTTTTTTTTTCGTTCTTATCTTTATCAACGTAAACACTTTATACATATAATGCAGTTGGATTTCTCAAGGATCGGTTCTAGGTCCTATTTAATGTTGCGTTTATATTAATGATTTATCATTATATCTCTCAGATAATTCTGTTGAATGCCATATGTTAGCTAATGACACGACATTGCAAAATCATGAGAGGAATATAGGTGAAATTCAGGAATCTCTACAAGATGCCCTTAACAATGTTGCTGACTGGTGCAGTTTAAACAATATATCAATGAATCCGGCTAAATCAAAAGCTATGTTAATAACAACTAGACAAAAGCATCAGCGGGCTCCGCTTTCTCTTGACTTAAGGTGCGGTCTAACGGGAAGTGAAACAGAAGCAAAACAGCCAGTAAAACACGAAAAATCGGAACCTTTGACGATGTTTATCGTGTGACTAGACCTAAAGCATAACAGCAGCAAAGCGTCGAAGTTAAGCAAAGCCGTTGCTTTCAGTGTTCGAGCGTGCTCTAAAATTTTGGGTTGTTTCGCTGAAGCACTTGATTGCCAGCCAATCAGAAGAGCCGACGTACGAAAACGAGGTTGCTATCATTTCAGCGATCATGGTGGCATCAAAAGCTACTGGGCTATTAACAAATCTGAAACAAGACGATACGTTTATTCTCATCGATCTAATTCAAAGCCACGAGGCTTTATGGAATGTTAGGCGTCAAAATTACAGAAATCCAACCCTGAAAAAAGGCCTCATGGACTTCTGTGAGGGTCAATCTGACGGAAAAAAAAACTGGGATCGTATGCACAACTGCTAATGCAAAACTTCTCATCGTGTGACCGCTTCACAAAGCAAGGCATTATAAACGCACTTATTTTTAGATGCTTCTAGAAGCATATGCTTTGCTTTGTTTACCGCTTTGCTTCTGTTTCACTTCACGTCAGACCGCACCTTTAGTCGTGAATGGAAATAATATTAAACAGGTGGAAAGTAATAAACTTGTAGGCCTAATCGTGGACAACAAACTCAGTTGTCACTCACATATTGAAAGTCCTTGTACCATTCTCTCAACAAAATTATTTATGTTGTTTAAGCTTCAATCTATCATAACTGCGTATGCTAAAAAAAAAGACTGTGTTATAATGCTTCAACAATATGGGACGGCTACAGTAATGCCTTTAAAAAAATTAATTCTCTTCACCGCAGAGCTGCAAAATGAGGTATCCCCAACACTTCCATCACAACTGATTCAATATTAAAAATAGCTGGCATGCTCCCCCTTAACAAACACTTTAATTACAATAATTCGCTTTAATGTACAAAATACTAAACAATAGAGCTCCTGATTATTTTTAAAGAACTTTTTATCAAATCATCAAATCGTTAATCAACTTGTAGACATAGTTTAATATTTCTACAACCACGCTTAGACATATTTAAAATCTCTCTGTCATATTCTGGCCCAAGTGTGCGGAATCCTCTACCACAAGAGATCAAGGAAAGTAAATCATTAACATCGTTTTAAACTAGACTTCACAAATGTCTATTCTCCCTTTGCTCCTAATATTTAAAATTATTGTATACCTTTTGTTCTTCCCTATCTTACAGCGGTTTAAATGTTTGAGGTATGAATTAGCGTGGGTGTGTGTAGAGGGGGAGGGCAAGGGAGTGGGAGGAGGGAAGAGGTATCTGAGGAGGCTGAGTATGTGTATTTAGGTACAATAATACTCTTAGTAATTTCTATAATTCTAACCATTGTTAAGGTTTTGTGTTAGTTTCAAATCAATTTTATGTTAAGTATTTGTATGTTCTGATTTATTTTTAAATTAAGGACTAATTGTAAGACAGGTCCATAGGACTTAATGCTATTATCCTATTAAAGGTTTCGGCTTCGATTTCGACTTTGACCTCTCTCTCTCTCTCTCTCTCTCTCTCTCTCTCTCTCTCTCTCTCTCTCTCTCTCTCTCTCTCTCTCTCTCTCTCTCTCTCTCGCTCTCTCTCTCTCTCTCTCTCACTCTCTCTCTCTCTCTCTCTCTCTCGCCTTCTCGCTATCTCTCTCCTCCCTCACCTCACCCTCCCCGATCTTATAAAACATCCACTGATCAAAAACGTGTATACTTCATTATACACAAGAGATAATGATCCACGCTGAACTATTCAAATTTCGGTTTACAAAAAATGCGCATACCATTGCCCTCGGTTAGCACATTACCCTTACCAAGCCAAGTTAGAAAGCAATTCGCTAGTCATTGTAATTTCTAATTACACGGATAATCTTCGATAGCGATATTATATATTCAAGCCATCAGTGTACTAAATTACCATAACGGAACAATTATAAGTGCCACGTGGGGACTCGTTTCCCCGAACACAGGGTTTCCACAGACCCATGAAGAAGAAGAAGTGGAAGAACAAGAACCGCAATCATATCTACCGGACGCTGGTACTCATATCAAACTCAGCGTGTGCAGCGTTGTTCAGCTAACCCCATTCAGACATGAGGTGATTGATTGATTGATTGATTTTTGCTTTAGGTCCAGCGGACTCTTCCGAGCCAAATCAGGACCGGACAACCCCCGATCCGCAAAAAAGATCCGCTGAAACAACCCTAGTGGGAAAATTGAATGCCCTCCACCGGCCAGTCACTTTACAATAAAGACATCCCACGCAGGGGACGGCTGAGGCTTTACCCCAACTACTCGAACCCCCGGTTACAAAAACAAAATAGAATACAAACATCATTATAAATTATCAACAAAACACATACATATAAAATGCCTATATCGCTAAATAATAACATCATAGGAAGCCCTAGTGACCACCCGGCAGAAAGCGTCCAATACTCCCAAGCTGATTCAAAAGACCTCACATACAAACAAGGAGTCTTGTCCAGGAAGAGTTTTCAAGAAAAAAGGTAGGTCATTGATCTAGCGAAGAAGAAGATAGTATAGCAGAGTGATAGGACAGAGCAGGAATGGGAAAGAGCAAATGAGGAAGACAGCGACAGTGGGAATTTAAAGCACTAAATTTCAAGAAAGTGGGGATACTATTTATACTGAAACCCCCGGCACTCCAACGGGGGTACTGTTGCCGCAGTGAATCAGTCATGCCTATAAAGGAAAGACAGGTTTTCAACTGGGCTTTCACTTTTCCCTTTATAGGTTAGAACAATCTACAGTGGCAAGATTGCTCATGACCCCAAGGGGTTACATGAGGTGAACGCTCTCAAATACGCGTGTCATCGCCTTTAAACAAAACATTCGACTCCTTGATACAGCCATTATGCGTCACTCACAATCACAGGAATGCAATACTTCCTCTTGGTTAATTCACAGTAATGCGTAGGAGTATATTGGTCAGGCTCGGCTGCGTTTTATCTGTCTGCGCTAGAGCATGTATTTTAAGGGAGATAAGCTATTTACTGCTTTAAAGCTCCCGGATACTACGTTTACATTCAAATTTCGCAGCTAGTACTTATTGGACCCAAACATATTTATGAAGGTATAAACAAACTAGCCATCTCATAGCGTGAATTAAGACTTTTTAAAATCGCAATTTCCAACTCGACCTCAGAAGCACTTTAAATTTTACAACTTCAATGTAAACAGAATAAATCAGTTTAAACACCACCTTTTTTAAACACTGGTATATTGTAACACAGAGAACATTCTATCACAATTCGCAGTCACAGTGTTAACTTTTGTCAAAGCAAACGAGCATGCCTGATGAATGATATCATGAGCCCTACGTGTGATCTTTGATTCGTACTCAACAACAAATTTGTTCTTTACGAGATCGCACAACCCTCAGGCTCCTTAGAAACCCTACTCCCATTTTTGTTTATTTACTTTTCTCTCTAGATTCTCGGTCGCACCTCGTCTTTCTATTTTTATTTTACCTCGTCACACAGAGGGCCTTGCAATTGCACCCTTCTTCACAGAGTTCAAGAGCGTAATTTCCAATGACACGGGTTCATACATATTTTTAAACCTTACATTTTACTCTTACATCCGTTTTGTTGCTTCTTGTTGACAATATCTAAGGCGAAAATGCTGAAACATTGAGCTTCAAGAAAATAATGGTCAAGTGTTTCTCTTAGCTGATGGGTGCTCTATTATCCTTTTACAAACATAGATTTTTAAAAACCCACAAAACTTGATTTCGTTCCAATTTTATTTTCACCGCTGCCCACTGCCATTATTACTTCTTCTTTTTATCATGTTCCTCCTCCAAAGTCCTCGACCGTCGTTTTCTCATCATCAACACCGCTCTTTCAAAGCCTGTACTACTTTTGGAATCACTTGGAATACTAAATTTTGGATGTTTGTCACCCAATCAGAAGAAATTCAGATTGCCGAATGAAAGTGAAGCAGCTGCACAGCAGCGTTATTCGTGACGAGGTGGGGGTAGGGGGTGGGGGGGACAGTAGGACGCAATGCTTGAAGGGTATGTCTTGTTTGATATGGTAATAATAATAATAATAATAATAATAATAATAATAATAATAATAATAATAATAATAATAATAATAATAATAATAATGGATACTATCACGCGTGTGGACCCCATTGCAACAACGAGACAAATGATAGAGGTCTGAGACTCCTGGAGTTTGCCAGATACAACAATCTGATACTGACAAACACGCTTGGTCCCCACAAAAAATCCAGACGATGGACGTGGCACAGTCCCAGCGGGGAGCATCACAACCGGATCGACTACATCATGGTCATGAAACGTTTGAAATCAAGCGTCAACGTTAGCAAGACAAGCACTTTTCTAGGAGCAGACATCGGAAGCGACCATGATCTCGTAATGATGTTTTTCAGGCTCCACTTGAAGAGAGTGAACAAAGCAAAGTGCACAGGTTGAAGTTCGAACTGGACAAACTGCAAGACCCAGAGGTGGCAGAAATATTCCAAGGCACAATTGGAGGAAAATTTGCACCACTGCTCATTTTGGGAGCTGATGAAGTAGATGTCAACACCATGACCAACACCTTGAACTCAGCAGTGGCAGATAACGCCACTGAGATCCTTGGCAATCACCGCCCAAAGAAGAAACCGTGGATCACGCCTGAATGTTTGGACATTTGGGACAAACGAAGAGAGCTGAAAAGGAAAAAGAACACCTCACAGGGAGCTGATGCCTACTGAGAAATCACACCATCAGCCTCATCAGCCATTCCAGCAAAGTACTGAAAATAATACTGAACAGGTTGAAACTTCAAGCTGAGCAAATCATAGCTGGGAAACAAGCAGGATTCAAGGCAGGACCAAGTACCACTGAACAGATTTTCAATATCAGAATAATTTGTGAGAAATACCTATAGCACCAACAATATCTATTTCATGTGTTTGTTGACTTCAAGAATGGGTTTACCGAGTCTGGCATGCAGCCCTGTGGGCAACCATGAGATGGTACATCAGCCCCAACATTATTGAAGTTGTAACAAGCAGACCAGTTTACCCCGCACTATTTGAGCTTTTGCTTGTTTAGTCAGTAGTAAAACTTAGAAGGTTACTGTAGTCTATAGCAGACGATTAAGGTATAACTGATGTAAACACACACTGCGCGCTGACAAGAGCCGTGTAGTGAAATCATCGCGGCCTATGATGGTGTTTCGAATTTTATAGCCACTTAGATTGTTTCATTCAATCGGGACACAGGTAGAGTGGTTAGAACCAGTTCTGGCCGATTCAGTCAAAGCCAGGTAAGAGGTCAGTCGAGTTTGAGATGCTAAGGAGTACACAGTATTCTCTGACAGAATATCTCCTGAGAAAATTAGACAGCAGTGCTTGTTGAATTTTCGAATTCAATCAAGTAGCCACGGCCTGACATTGTCGAACAGGTAAATGAACATACTTCTGTTTCATCATGATGTATTTATATTATTGTTGAAATTATGTTTGTGGAATTTGCTATGCATAGAATTGAATTGTTAGTCCGACTTTGCCTGACTACGTGGAGAAGCCGACCACGTGTCAAGCATGACCGGGTTTGACGCCATGTTGTATACTTGTCGGAACCACTGTTGTTTAACCTATATGTATGCTTGCAGACCAGTGGCTATACCAGTGAATGTTTATAATATTATTATTTCTTTATGTGTATAGTTAGCCACGATTTATATTTATATATGTATAGGAAATTAGAGTGGAGAGTCCAGTGGACCACCGACTTAGCAGAATGTTCATCGCTTATGTATAGAGATGTGGAGCTATCACTGAGGGCTACTTTGGCTTTCAGTGAGACGCTCTGCACAGACCTATTATTCAGGGTTGTACAGAATTTCGTCTCATATGTTACAGACGAGCAGGCGGTATATCGTGAGCCCAACTCAGCAAACGACAACAACCACGTCAACGCAAACAGTCGGCTGCCGAGGCATCTACAGCATCGTGCGCAGATAGCCCCAAACGTCGTACCAAAAAGTCAAAGACTACACGATGACACAGAGTGTACCAGAAGCTACCTCAACGCAGCGCTTCAACCACGCATTTAAGTGCTCTAGAAACAGTGCACTAACACTCTGTATAAACAGGACCACAGTAGTCCACTCTTCATGAACGCTAGTAGCCAGTGCCCGATGACAAAAAAGTAGCTGCCTAGACTATCAGCGAGCAAACCATTCGCATTGACAATTGAACTTTTAAGTTAGTTTCGTACTTCGAAGACCGTGTTTAGAGTAGAGGAAATAAATGTGTGATTTTTAGTGTTATCAAGTGGCTGGACTACATATGATTCATAGCCGTGTGAAAGCTAGTGTGACAGTGATCTTTTACCATTTTTCTATCTATCTCTGTACCCCAGCCTAAACACAGACCGAGCTAAACAAATAATATGTATTAAAGTAATTCACAGGGTGACTCACTAGTGGTCCCCGTAGAATAAGACGAGAGGGTTACAGCATTCCATTGTGCAGAGCCCAGAAACAATAAAACCCCACGTCACAGAGGTCACCAAAAGCCTGTATGACAAGGCTACCAGTGCAGGCCTCCACAACAGCATCATCGGGGACTGGTTCAGAACAACCATCGGCGTGCCTCAAGGATGCATACTCTTTCCAAAACTCTTCAACATCTTTCTAGAGCGTATCATGTGCGATGCCCTGGCATAACCTGAAGGTACAGTCAGCATAGGGGGTAGAGCAATCTCCAACCTCCGTTTTGCGGATCACATTCCTGGATTGGCTGGAGAGTAACAACATCTTGAACAGCGGTTACAGAGGCTTGACACCGTCTCAAGAGCCTATGGAATGGAAATAAGCGCAGAAAAGACCAAAATGATGACCAACAAACACCAATGGCATTAACACGGACATCAAAGTCTAAGGCCCAGTGTTCCCGATTACGCACAGTAGTGCGTCAATTACGCACAAAATATGAAAAATGACGCAGGAAAATTTGCATGTGTGCGTCCTGAGGACGCACACATTTTTCTCGAATCGCTGAAGTCAAAAATACGACCAACGAGTGGAGAACTAATTCACGGCATAATCAGAATCAGAACCCAACTGAGACTGCCATTGCAGACGACTAAAGATTGTGTCGGGAGTTGTCGTCCTTAAAAATCGCATGCGCGCGCATTGTAAACTTCCTCCAAGCAATACATTCACTGAACAGAAGAAATCTTCGTTAATCCATTCCAGAGATATCTAGATATCTCTGTCCATTCTTTGATAGAACTGTCATACACGATCATGTCACTTCTGACTTGGTTGACTGGGGAGTGGGCCCAAAACCCGTTCATCCACCGATTTGGGGACTCTCAAAATTTGCACAAGGACTCTTAAAATTTTATACCTGGGAGTCCCAAGGACTCTCATTTTTTGTGTGTGGAGGGAACACTGAAGGCCAATCCCTCACCACAGTGCATAGCTTTAAATATTTAGGAGCCATTGTATCAGACAGTGAGTCCCGAAAGGAAACCCTCTCAAGAATAGTACAAACAACTGCTGCCCTATGTGGTGCCCCAACGACTTTGGAGTTACGGGATAGGATAGAATAGCATGTTGGGTTAGGAGTAGGCACCCCTGTCGCACTCTTTTAACGAACTTCTTCGAAGTTTCTGGAGGATTGGACCTTTTTTTTTAATGGCGGCTTCTGATGGCCGCCTCGAATGCCTAAAGGGTATTGTTCATTCGTACAGTGAAAACGGTCCTTTTTGCATTGTTCCTGTTTGCGGTTAGAGGTAGCAGCTAGGGACACTGGCGAGCAAGTAGATATATATACAGTTTTTCGTCGCCAGTTTGCCGTGTATAAGGCTCTTGGGGAGATCTGGTTTTCTTGAGAGCTTGAGCTGCAGCAGTTAATAGTAGTCATGTAAGTCATGTAAGGTGTTACACTTAAGGAGACCTGTTTCCTTCAGACCTCGGTGCTGTAGCCAATAGTAGTTGTAGTGGTAGTCATTCAGTGGGTTATATTTAAGGAGACCCGGTTTCCTTGAGACCTTGGTGCTGTTAGAAGTTGTAGTAGCATGCCTAGAAAGCGCACAATCATGTCCTAATTTTGTATTGTAGTAGCAGTAGTAAGAAGACCTGGTTTCCTTGAGATCTTGGTGCTGTAGCTGTTCGAGATAGCTGTAGTAGCAGTAATCTGTTAGGTAATACTTTAGAAGACCTGGTTTTCTGAAGTTGTTTTGTTAAATTTATTTAGATGATGCAGTACTTTATGGGAGACCTGGTTTCCTTAACGTATATTTTAATATTGTCGTAGTAGTAGTAGTAGTAGTAGTAGTAGTAGTAGTAGTAGTAGTAGTAGTAGTAGTAGTAGTAGCTGACATAAGGGCCGCTCTTGATAGCCATGAGATCCCACTCATTAACTCATTCTCACCTTCCATCACCACCGCAAAGATGGAAGTTTTTCAACCAATAACAGAGCAAGAAGTCAAGAAAGTCATCTTAAGCTCAAAACCAACATCTTGCTCTCTCGACCCCATTCCTACCCCCATGTTGATAGAGAATCTTGACCCTCTACTCCCGACCATTACCCACATTATCAACGAGAGTCTGTCCTCTGGTGTTGTTCCGTCTGTGCTCAAAGCGGCTGTCATCAAACCCCATCTTAAAAAGCCAAGTTTAGACAAAAATAATCTAAAGAACTATAGACCTGTTTCAAACCTCTCCTTCCTGTCCAAAGTCATAGAAAAAATTGTTCTCAAACAACTGTTTGCCTACCTATATGATAACGCTTTACTTTGCCCCAACCAGTCTGCCTACCGATCCTTCCACAGCACTGAGACAGCCCTCCTAAAGGTAACCAATGATCTGTTGCTTGCCTTAGATAATGGTAACGTCTCCGTTCTCACCTTATTAGACCTCTCAGCCGCCTTTGACACAGTCGACCATCACATTCTCTTTAACACTCTTCAACACTACTTTGGAATCTCTGGCTCGGTCCTGGCTTGGTTCCACTCATATCTTTCCGACAGATCACAAGCAGTCACTGTCGATGGCTGTTTCTCCAGCACAGCAAACTTGGTGTGCGGCGTGCCTCAGGGTTCCGTTTTAGGGTCGGTGTTATTCACTCTGTACACCAAGCCACTGCTTCTCCTGCTTAGAAAGCATGCTGTTGAGAGTCAGTCATTTGCAGACGACACACAACTGTATAAATCCACCGCCCCCTCTCTCATTAATTCCACTGTTCAGACTTTGGAGAACTGCATCACAGACATCAAGTCATGGATGACACTCAACAAGCTTTAACTTAATGACGATAAAACCGAAGCCCTCCTCATTCACAAGCACAACATCTCCTCCTCACTCTTGCCCCTCCCAACATCGCTTACAGTAGGGACAACAAACATTCAGTTCTCATCCTCAGCAAGAAATCTCGGCTACATTCTCTCCGATGACCTGTCCCTCAACAACCACATCTCCAACGTCTGTCGCTCTGCATACACGGCCATACGCCAAATCAGCTCCTTTCGCCACTATCTTACAGTCCCTGCCACCAAAACCCTAGTCTGCGCTCTCGTCCTTTCTCGCCTTGACTATTGCAACTCTCTCCTTGCTGGCTCCCCGAAACACATCATTGACAAACTACAAAAGGTTCAGAACTCAGCAGCTAGACTAGTATTCCGAGCTAAGAAACGCGATCACATCACACCTCTACTACATTCCCTTCACTGGCTTCCTGTGCAAGCACGCATAGAGTACAAACTCTCTGTTCTCTGTCACAACCTCTTCACAGATTCTTGTCCTTCCTACCTTGCTGATCTACTGTCTGTCTACTCCCCTTCACGCACTTTAAGATCTTCTGCTGACACTCGCACACTCAAGGTTCCCGTCACCCGCACTAAGACATACGGCCAACGTGCATTCGCTTACTCCGCACCTAAGCAGTGGAATTCCCTTCCCTCCCATATCCGTAACATACAATCAACACAAGCATTCAAAACGGCCCTCAAAACCCACCTCTTCAAACTGCATTATTCAGATTGATTTGTATCCCGCTGCCATTCTCTCATCTTTTGTCTATGTCTGATCCGTAAGTGTATGAACAGCTGTAAATATTTATACTGTTTTTCTTCCTGGGCCTAACCGGGCATATAGATAGCTGTGAATAGGTTTTTGCTATTCTATTTTCTGTCTTTCTTGCCATTTGTGTACATAGTTGTAAATAGTATATCTTTGTCTTTTTTTTAATTTATGTACATAGTTGTAAATAGTCTGTACCTTTACTGTCCCGTCTTTTGGTGTATTGTAGCAAAAGTGATGTTTCATCGAGTGCATGTATTTATATGTAATGACTATGTAAAGCGTGGTGAGTCTGGTCATAGGCTGGAGTACCCGCTATATAAAAATCCGTTGTTATTATTATTATATTAGCAGTAGTAGTAGTTTTTAGTGTAGGATATACAAATTCTTGAAGAGACCTAGATTCCCGAAGTATCTTTGAGTGGCCGTAGCAGTAACAGTAGTAGTAGTAGTAGTAGTAGTAGTAGTAGTAGTAGTAGTAGTAGTAGTAGTAGTAGTAGTAGTAGTAGTAGTAGTAGTAGTAGTAGTAGTTAGCAGTGGTAGTTTAGGGTACGCAAAGAACTTGAGGAGACCTGTTTTCCCTATGCCTCTTTGACTGCAGCAGCGGCAGTAGTAGTCGTTAGTTAATAGGTGGTTAGGTACTTAACCGCTGGCAGTAATAGTTATTACGTGGTTAGAAAATTAGGTGCGTGCGGGTCTAACAAGCCTCCGCCTCTACGTGGTAATCAGTGGACAATGCTTCCGGACGCAAGGCATGCATGATAAACGTTTTGAAAAGCGTTCAAAAGCCGTGACAAAGAGCAACACACATAAAATAATAAATTAAATAAAAACACACAACATGCACTTTCGTTAATTGCTCGACTTTTTTAAAATGAAAAAATAAGGGTATTTATATAGCGCTGGTTCCTAATGACATCAGTTCAAAGCGCAGATATGTTGTCAATTAAAACTATGAGTATAATTCCTAAACCCCCAACCCCGCCTGCACACTCATCGCTCTCACTAGAAATGAACATGTTATAATATACCCCATGCATAATTCATGTCCAGAACTGCATTTCAGTATAGAACTGGACCTCCATATTAAAATAATATTAAATGGATATAAAATAAAATAAACAACTATTTGAATAAGAAACAAAACATGTTTCAACTATTTGCCTTTGGAACTTTGTCTTTTTATTTTAAAACAACAACAACAACAACTACGGAACAATAAATATTTAATTAGGCTCCTAGGCCAGGGGTGAGCGCATAGCCCGACAACAGAGGAAGAAGGGATGGGGAGAATGTGTTATTATATACGGCATTATATTACATAAAGTACATGTTAATACATGACTGCCAGACAATTACATATCGGCATCTTGGCTTGGAATATGGCATGTGTCCAAGGAGATCTACTCAATGTTTCCACGAGCCGAAGGCGATTGAAACATTAAATCGATCGAGTTGCACACGTAGATGTCATATTCTACGCCAATTGCCGATAACATTTTACGCATCGATTTCATCCAATACAAATACAAACAGAAAATTTGCCAAAACAATATATACACTATTTTATTCGTAGGCTTATGTCAAAGACCACTTCACACAACACATTCCAAAGAATACACCATCACAGTAGCACAGTTTAATTCTCATCAAACAAGCTTCGCCCTTTTTATTATATTTACCACGGAAATATTCTTGATAGATGCAAGCAATTTGACGGAAAGCAGCACGTTACGTTAACGATAGGCCTGTCGTGTCATACTGATTGGAAATATTATTGACAGCGTTCTCTAAATCGCAATTTTAAAAAAAAATAGCGTCTCTAATAGAGAATGATTTTGTTAGCATCCCGCACAGAAGTAAGAATCTTGACGGGTTGTCCGTCGGCTTCATTGTTACCTAAAGTAAATATTGAGAAAAATAATCAAATAGGCTATATTTCAGGTCAAAGTGGAGACTAATTACACGGAAGATTATTGCATTTCTTGGTGGGGGAGGGGAGGGGTGCTGGGAAATGAAGATTATCCGTAAAGAATGGAATGGTGTTGTGCGTAGTCTATTCATAATCATTTGAATTGTTTATGTACGAACGCATTCATGGACAGTGAAGCGGAATGGTGCACACACAAACACTTAAACACGAGAGCGTGCGCCCTCTCACATAAGCAAAGAAACCCACACATAAACACACAAATAATCACACACTTACTGCAACATACATTAATCCAATCAGCAACGTCCAAGCCTTCCTCACCCCAACCGCAGTCAATGGCCCCCAACCCTAGACAAACCACAATCTAACAACGGCAACACCACGCAACACAACTTCTACATCTTCAAGCCAACAAATATAGAAAAGAAAAGGGGAAAAAGGGCTTATTAAGAGAGCCTGGAAAAAGGAAAAGTAGAAAATAGCCAAAAGTGGAGATCATGCATACACTCTTGTTGGACGCGAGTGGTGATTAGTCTATAGTGAGGGTCTGTTCAAACTGATTGGATCCCTCTCCGCTCTGATACTCTCTTGCTCAGAGGAGTTGTGAAGAGTGAGGGAGGGGAAAAGATAAGAAGGGGTCGGTGAAGAAAGAAAGGTAGAGACAGGAGAAAGAAGAAATATGAGACAGACAAACAAGGAGCCAAATTTACGTTATCAAGAAACACTGCATTGACAGTGAATTGTTAAATGATTATTTATCGCATGCTCCGTTACTTAGTATTTTTCTGGAGGGGCGCATAGCCTGTCACTACCTGTGTCATTGCGCTCTTTTTTGTGTATTCAAATTGTAAATAGTTTTGGTCAAAATTGTTTGGTCTATAATAACTGTATCTTTCTCCGGATTTGGTTACATTATTTTTCTTTGAAGCATAGTCATCTTTCCTTTGTTGCATTGTGTATATATGTATAGCCAGTGCCATGGTCGTATATCATACGGTGTATACTGTATCGTCCTGATTTGCCTCGGAAGAGTCCGCTGGACCTAATGTAATAACCATGTAATGTAAAGTAATGTCATGTATACTGTATCGCATCCTGGCGGGGCCAACTTCAAATAGCGTTGACATGCTTCTGCGATTCTTTGTATATTTCATGCTCGCCCTGACAGAAAAAAAAGGGTCCTAGACCCTGTTTATTGTTTATAGCCATCGCAACAAACATGCTCGCGCTGTGCACGCGCATCTGCGCGCGCTCTCTTACTCTTCATACTAACACCAAAGAGCTTATTACGGAAAGAGGGAGAACTTCCATTATGTCCTATACAAAAATGCGAGACGCTCTCACGGATTATTTCCCTTTGCTCGGGCTGGCTATATTTCATCATCTGCTATATGAATGATCTGTGCGTGGTAACTTATTGAGCCTATGCCATTGCAAAAGAACATTTTTATGGTAACGTTTGCAAAAACCAAACTTTTAACCATCATTATTATTAACATTCTGCTACTGCTGTCTTTTTTTTAATGTTTACTTATTGACATTTATTAGGTGCTTTTATGCTGCTTGTGTGTATGTCATAGGTTCGTTTTCTGCCATGGAATTTATTATTTTTTAATCAACGACAGATATTTTAAAATTAAAATATGCATGACAGACTGTTTTATTTATCCGAAACTGTGTAAATCCGTAATCGTGAGAGAGAGAGAGAGAGAGAGAGAGAGAGAGAGAGAGAGAGAGAGAGAGAGAGAGAGGGTTGGGGGAAGAGAGAGCTCTGTCATTCAATCAATTAATCACAATAAAGCACAATAACAAAATGTTTCACTATTAGTGTGAATTTAATTTATATCAGGTGCCCCCCTACCCCCCAACCCTCTCACCTCCCACATCAGTGGCTTAATAACATCAGTCACTTCATGGAAAATAATTAATTAATCAGACAGAACAATCAGAACCTAGACTACAACATTCCACGCAATATGGATCTAATGCGCAGAAATTCACAGATCAGAACAAGGACTGAGTTTCTACATTGCATTTTTTTTCCCGTTTACACTCAAACGAAAAGGGATTACAACAGATCAAGGACCATTTTTGTGCCTAGGTAAGGGGTTATCTTGCACAGTATTTGATCACGAGGAGAAAACAGACTTAGTCTAATTTAACTTGTTAACATAAGCAGTTTGACGAAGCCAAACTGCCAATCTGACAACATCTACGTTTGAAATAATAATAATAATAACGGATTTTTATATAGCGGGTACTCCAGCCTATGACCAGACTCACCACGCTTTACATAGTCATTACAGATAAATACATGCACTCGATGAAACATCACTTTTACTACAATACACCAACAGACGGGACAGTAAAGGTACAGACTATTTACAACTATGTACATAAATTACAAAAAAAATACTATTTACAACTAATTATGTACACAAATGACAAAAAAGACAGAAAATAGAATAGCAAAAACCTATTCACAGCTATCTATATGCCCGGTTAGGCCCAGGAAGAAAAACAGTATAAATATTTACAGCCGTTTATACACTTACAGATCAGACATAGACAAAAGATGAGAGAATGGCAGCGGGATACAAATCAATCTGAATAATGCAGTTTGAAGAGGTGGGTTTTGAGGGCCTTTTTGAATGCTTGTGTTGATTGTATGTTGCGGATATGGGAGGGAAGGGAATTCCACTGCTTAGGTGCGGAGTAAGCGAATGCACGTTGGCCGTATGTCTTAGTGCGGGTGACGGGAACCTTGAGTGTGCGAGTGTCAGCAGAAGATCTTAAAGTGCGTGAAGGGGAGTAGACAGACAGTAGATCAGCAAGGTAGGAAGGACAAGAATCTGTGAAGAGGTTGTGACAGAGAACAGAGAGTTTGTACTCTATGCGTGCTTGCACAGGAAGCCAGTGAAGGGAATGTAGTAGAGGTGTGATGTGATCGCGTTTTTTAGCTCGGAATACTAGTCTAGCTGCTGAGTTCTGAACCTTTTGTAGTTTGTCAATGATGTGTTTCGGGGAGCCAGCAAGGAGAGAGTTGCAATAGTCAAGACGAGAAAGGACGAGAGCGCAAACTAGGGTTTTGGTGGCAGGGACTGTAAGATAGTGGCGAAAGGAGCTGATTTGGCGGCAGGGTCTTGTATGCAGAGCGACAGACGTTGGAGATGTGGTTGTTGAGGGACAGGTCATCGGAGAGAATGTAGCCGAGATTTCTTGCTGAGGATGAGAACTGAATGTTTGTTGTCCCTACTGTAAGCGATGTTGGGAGGGGCGAGAGTGAGGAGGAGGTGTTGTGCTTGTGAATGAGGAGGGCTTCGGTTTTATCGTCATTAAGCTTAAGCTTGTTGAGTGTCATCCATGACTTGATGTCTGTGATGCAGTTCTCCAAAGTCTGAACAGTGGAATTAATGAGAGAGGGGGCGGTGGATTTATACAGTTGTGTGTCGTCTGCAAATGACTGACTCTCAACAGCATGCTTTCTAAGCAGGAGAAGCAGTGGCTTGGTGTACAGAGTGAATAACACCGGCCCTAAAACGGAACCCTGAGGCACGCTGCACACCAAGTCTGCTGTGCTGGAGAAACAGCCATCGACAGTGACTGCTTGTGATCTGTCGGAAAGATATGATTGGAACCAAGCCAGGGCCGAGCCAGAGATTCCAAAGTAGTGTTGAAGAGTGTTAAAGAGAATGTGATGGTCGACTGTGTCAAAGGCGGCTGAGAGGTCTAATAAGGTGAGAACGGAGACGTTACCATTATCTAAGGCAAGCAACAGATCATTGGTTACCTTTAGGAGGGCTGTCTCAGTGCTGTGGAAGGATCGGTAGGCAGACTGGTTGGGGCAAAGTAAAGCGTTATCATATAGGTAGGCAAACAGTTGTTTGAGAACAATTTTTTCTATGACTTTGGACAGGAAGGAGAGGTTTGAAACAGGTCTATAGTTCTTTAGATTATTTTTGTCTAAACTTGGCTTTTTAAGGAGGGGTTTGATGACAGCCGCTTTGAGCACAGACGGAACAACACCAGAGGACAGACTCTCGTTGATAATGTGGGTAATGGTCGGGAGTAGAGGGTCAAGAAATGTAAGCACAAATATAATAGCCAAACAACCTAGAAACAACGTAAACAGTGAGCGACCTTTTGAACGTAAACTGTCAGCAAGCAAACAGTTTTTGTTTTAGCACATAGAATAGATATAACATGAATCACTGAAGCCTCTCCCCGATTGTTTAAACAACACTGCAGCGGTCTTGGTTTAGGCCAATATAAACACACAAAAAAGAAGTTTTTCGATTGCAATTTACCTTTCTTTGTCTCTTGGAAACTTGAAAAAGAACTTGCCATCACAATTTTCTTGTATCTGGCATTACGGCAATTGATGGCTGTGCAAAAGTCACCGCCCTGTTTTACTCGGTCGCCTTTTGTCTTTCTGCCACAAGCCATTTTTAGCATGTCGACAAGGGAGCGTAACTCGTATCTTCCGTCTCGCGGTTCTGTTCCAAGTTCCCTCTCTTTCTATAATACGCTCTTTGCTAACACTGAATATAAGAGCACGATGATAGAAATGACGTTGGGTATCAGCGCACCCTGATGCAAGGTACAAAAAGGGTGTTGCTTGCCTGAAATGATTTCTGATATGCAGGGTGAAGTTATGTTAGCATTACACCCTGAACCTTGTAATCACACATACACACACACACACACACACACACACACACACACACACACACCACGCAAACGCACATCCACAAACACACCCCCACCCACACATACACACGCACGCACACACACACGACCCCCTAATCTACTCGGTGACCTACACCATCTTCATCCTCGCCACCACCATGACCATTCTCTCTCTCTCTCTCTCTCTCTCTCTCTCTCTCTCTCTCTCTCTCTCTCTCTCTCTCTCTCTCTCTCTCTCTCTCTCTCTCTCTCTCTCTCTCTCTCTGCGCCACTGAATGCGCCACCAATGTGTCTTCACACGTGTAATTCGAATTGGTAACAAGTTCAGTAACGCTATGCAATAGTAGCAAACTGCAGTAGCAATAATGCAAAGCAGAACATCACAACTAAATGGACTGTTCTAATATAGCGCACTTAAACCTCACAGTTCCGCTCAAGGCGCTGGCTGGGTCTGCCGAGATCCAAACTAATAACAGTTTGCTGCAGAAATCATAACTGAATCCGCATCTTTAGAACTAGCTGCTGCGCTTATTTCCTGTGCATACCCATATATTCGTTACATTTTGCTTTTCATTCGTTAATTAGTTCTTGCATTCATTCATTCAATAATACTAATTTTTAATCACCGAAGTTAAATGTACGTACTTGGGCGGCTTGAGTTAGATCATGTTTTTGGCTAGAACCTTGAGCAGCCCTTTGGTAAGAACAATTCAGCTCAACTCCTTCAGATGAGAGGGTAAACCTAAGTCTAGTCTGTGCACGTACGCATTCCAATTTACGGACTTTAAAGATCCTGACGCTCATATGTCCTAGACGGGTGAGCGCCAGCAAAAACAAAAAATACACCCAGCAAGCAATAGGTCCATTTTTCCCTATCCTTGGTCACTCATTACATTACATTACATTATTATTGTTTTTGGTCCAGCGGACTCTTCCGAGCCAAATCAGGACCGGACAACCCCCGATCCGCATAAAAGATCTACCGAAACACCCCTAGTGGTAAAACCGAAAGCTCTCCACCAGCCAGTCATTTTACAATAAAGATATCCCACGCAGGGGACGGCTGAGGCTTCACCCCAACTTATCGAACCCCCGTTTACAAAAACAAAATAGAATACAAACATCATTATAAATTATCAACAAAACACATACATATAAAATGCCTACATTGCTAAATAATAACATCATAGGAAGCCCTAGTGACCACGTGGCAGAAAGCGTCCAATATTCCCAAGCTGATCCAACAGACCTCATACACAAATAAGGAGTCTTGTCTCTAGAAGAGTTTTCTAGAAAAAAGGTAGGAGACTGGTCTAGCGAAGAAGACGATAGTATAGCAGATTGATAGAACAGAGCAGGAATGAGAAAGAGCAAATGAGAAAGACAGCGACAGTTGGAATTTAAAGCACTAAATTTCCAGAAAGCGGGGATACTATTTATACTGAAACCCCCGGTACCCTAACGGGGGTCCTCGGTCACTCAAGATCGTGCTCAGTCGTCTGGGTGTCAGACCATGCGCCCAAAAGCTGCGTGTGGGCTCCTTGGGCGTCTTGAATTAGATCGTGTATTGGCCAGCGCCTTGAACAGCTCTTAAGCTGGAAAAGCGTTATATAAGAGTAATAAAATTAATAAATAAATAACAATACTTGAATAGGAAGGAAAACAATCTTTAAACCTGTGAAAACTTCAATACACTAGCTGTAATGCTTTATACAGATAACATTAGAACAATACACTTTGATAGCCAGACATTCCGATTAAAAGAAACCCGTACCGTATATGTTTTTTTTAAATTGAGAAAACTGGTATACCGGTGAAGTCTGATGAAGGAGGGAAAGAGATTGTTGATCCTAAAAACAGCAGATGGTGATTCACTTCCTGTGCAACGATTCCGAACCAGCGTCCTTGTGGAAACAACAGAGAATCTCAAGATGCCGACGCACACCCAGCACTCATATTCCTTCAGCAAAGGAGAGCATAAACCGAGGTCGAGTCTACGCAAGCGTTACGCTCTGCGGGGGCCAGTTTTATGAACGGGAATAAGGCACGAATAGAAAACTTACACCTACCTTTAAGTTATGTATAAGCTTATAGGTTTAAGTCCTCTTCTTGTTCCGTTTACCCGTGCATAAAGATGGCTCCGGGTGGAATAGACGGGTGAGTTCCAAATAAAATGGTTAAAAAAAAGAGGAAAATAAATTGAAAATAAAATGAAATAAAAATAAAAGTAAAAATAAATAACAATTGAAATAGAAAGAAAGTAAAATTAAGTTTAAATAATAAAATTAAAAAGAAAAGGAAAGAAAATGGGAAAATATAATATTATGCATAGTAG
>CM072511.1:45100640-45120640 GCA_036898135.1 Oncomelania hupensis | reverse complement strand
TGATGACAAGGGTCCATGGTGTAGGCCACTTCCCACTCTGCCAGATCTTGTTACAGGCAATTGTGAGGGCGTCAGTCATCGCTCCTCCTCCTGCTTGAAGCAATTCCGCGGGTATGTTGTCCACTTCCGCTGACTTCCCCTTCTTGAGCGAGGCAGTTCTTCTAATTTTCCCTCCGCAGATAGGATCATGACATTCCAGGTTCCTATGGCGATGTTGTCTCTCGTGCAGATCTTGCTAAGTTGTCAATCAGTAGCACACTTACAACCTCCGTCCTGGTGGCCAACAAAAGGCGCTGTCTTGGTGACCCGGGCGACGACCGATCCTGTATCGCGTGAGGGTTCGTTTCATCATCTAGTGTGTCTTGGGCAAGAAAGACCTGGCATGGCCCAGTCCTCTCCATGCTGTTGGCCACAGCCGAAATCCACGAGTACAGTGTGGCTCGCCTTGGCCCCGAGCACGTGATCGTTGAACCTGTAGTAATATGAGGTTCCTCCGTCCTGGCCGGTGATTTCTGTGGAGAAGACTTTCACGCCTGTTAGTTGTCTCTTTCGACACGCCTGGAAACATTGGGTCTGTTCTATTCAGTGCCTGAACCCACAGGGTTTATACTACTACTACTACTACTACTACTACTACTACTACTACTACTACTACTACTACTACTACTACTACTAGTAGTAGTAGTAGTAGTAGTAGTAGTAGTATCCTCAAAATCAATAGACAGTCCTTCAAATGAACTGTAAGCATACACTGAGCAAACGAACTTGACCTAAAACCAACACATGTTGACCTACAACCAAAACAAATAAGTCTGCATTAAATGAACCTGCAACAGAAGTTAAAACAACGATCTTTGGCACCAAAAACAAAACGAACATAAAAGGAAGCAAACGAAACAAAACTCGCAAAGCAATCCTTTATCTGAATTCTGCAATACGGATGAGACGGTGAAATGTAATTGAATTTCTGCAATGACTGTTTTTACGGACATGGCAATGCGTGTGAATCTGTCATTGTGAACAGACCATGAGCCTTCCCTAAAATGAGAGTGGATGGGGAAAAACAAAACAAAAATCCAAAGAAGGATTTTTCATGTTCTTATGTGTTGTTGCAATGCAGTGGAAAGGAAAATGGGGCTGATTATTTGTTTAAAGTTAAAATGGTAAAGGCAAATGATTTCTGTTGGAGGAAGAGAAAGAAAGGTGGAGACGTTATGAACTTTTTTTTCAGGGCCAGCTTTATTATATGGCATTGCTTGCGATTCTCTCTCTCTCTATCTCTCGCTCTCTCTCTCTCTCTCTCTCTCTCTCTCTCTCACTCTCAGCTGTGCCCCCCACTGAGTTTCCATGTGAACCGTTGTTGTGCGATGTTTCTGTTTGTCCGCACGCCGTTGAGTGTCTCTACAGTTGGGAGTGCCGGGGGTTTCTTTCTAAGTAGTATCCCCATTTTCTGAAAATGTAGTGTTTTAAATTCCCACTGTCGCTCTCTTTCTCATTTATTCGTTTTCATTCCTACTCAGTTCTTATCCATCTACTATACTAACTTCTTATTTGCTAGACCAGTCACCTACCTTTTTTCTTGAAAACTCTTCCGGGACAAAACTCCTCATATGTGTGTGAGGTTTGTTGTTTCAGCTTGGGAATATTGGACGCTTTCTGCCAAATGGTCACTAGGGCTTCCTATGATATTATTTCGCAATGTAGGCATTTTATATGTATGTACGTATTTTTTTAATATTTTATAATGATGTTTGTACTCTTTTTCTTCTTTTCCTTTGTTTTTTTTTTTACTTTTGTTTTTTTTTGGGGGGGAGGGTGTTAAACGGGGTTCGATAAATTAGAGTATAGCCTCAGTGTCCCCTGCGTGGGATGCCTTTATTGTAAAGTGACCGGCTGGCGGAGTACCTTCAGTGTTACCACAGGGGTTGTTTCAGCAGATCCTTTATACGGATCAGTGGTGAGTCCTCTTTCAGCCAAGTTGTGGTCTTGATTTTGTGGTCTTTATTCGGTTCTTTGCAGCCCGTATGCAATGAATAACTAACTAACTACAGTTAAATGCCAACAACCTGGGTTAAAAAAATCTTCATAAGATCCCCATTTTTAACAACAATGTTCAAAGTTACTTCTAGGGGTTTTAAATGAGCAATAGTTAAAAGAACATAAGATAAAAATAACAAATGCATCTAGTGCATCCACCCTCTATTTTGCAGTTATAGATCCTAGATCCTGTTTTTTCACCGCGCCTTAAGTAGCAGCTTTCTGGGTTAGTAAAGCTCTTAACAAATGCAACTATCCTGTCACGTAATTGAAAACATCCCTTGTGGTATGAATTAAAGCGTTTCAGTAATTAAATTTTAAAGTACTATTTTGTGTGTGCAAATATCAAGTGACAGTGTCGCACAAAAGTGCGGTTGATAGCGTAGTTGTTGCATGTTCAATTAGTGAACCAGCATTGTCACGCCTGCTTATTTTCTTTTGACAGCAGATTATTGAACGAGATTTGATTCGCTTGGTCATTAATTTTAAAAAGGTTTAGTTTCATAACTGCCGAAGTATAAAGTCGTTAGCAGTTTTAAATATCAGTATCATCACGATCATTAACCAGCATGCATCAGATTTATCACAATCATCATCATCATCATCATCATCATCAGAAGAAGAAGAAGAAGAAGAAGAAGAAGAAGAAGAAGAAGAAGAAGAAGAAGAAGAAGAAGAAAAACAACAACAACAACAACAACAACAAAACAATAAGAATCCTCAACAAATTCATTAGCAGCAACAGGATCATCATTATCTTCATCAGAAGCAGCAGCAGAATCAGCAACAATAATTATCATCACCGTCGCCATCATCATTATCAACACCATCACCATCAGATTTACCATTTTAAATGCTCTGTTGTGTAATCCTGAGACCCTGAGCATGTTGCAGTTTATATGAATCTTCAGCTGTGTGGCTGCTCTTAGAAGAAACAAATAAGAAACATAAGGAAAAGAAATAAAAAAGATCTTCGTCGTCATCATTACAACCATAAAATCATCACTTCAAAACCTTCTTGTTTAATCTAGAGATGTTGTGCCTGGTACAAATCATGTGTATCTAACCCTGTGTAGATGCTCTTAGAAAAACGTTGAAAACCCATAAAAGATAAAAAGGAAGTACGACGGTTTTGCCGTTGCCGATGCTGCAAGAGAAGTGCCTGTGCACGTTTTAGACGTTTAACATCATCACCGTCGTGGACTTTGCCATGTCAGTTAAATGAGGCATTTTTGCCCGGCACCTCTTCAAACGTTTGTTCTTCCACTTGAGAAAATATGGCTCCTTTCCCACGTACTAATTGTTTTACTGCTCAATACTTCAGCGTTAAGAGCTGCACAGAAAATAGGCTCAGTTTTAAACAAGGCAGTAATTGAAAATATATTTTCTTGCATTAAGAAGACGAAGTGATATTGGTTGTTGTTGTTGTTGTCGTTGTTGTTGACGATGATGACGCTGCTGCCCCTCCTGCTGCTGCTGTAGATGATGATGCTGCTGAAAATGTATGGATGATGATGGTATGGATGATGATGATAATGATGTAGATTATGATGATGAGGAGAAGGATAATGATGATGATGATGATGATAATGATGATGATGGCGCAAACGAAGAACATAATGTTGACGATGATAATAGTGGTTGTGCTGGAGATAATGATGACGAAATTGACGATGACGACAACATTGTTAAGGGTGTCGAGAACAAAAAAGTTAAAATATAGGATACGGTAAAGAATTTGTTGGGCCAGGGCCGTTTTCTGTTCATGTATACGAAGATGACTTTGAAGACGACAAGAACGACATTGCCAAAAAGATCCATCCATCACCGGTTCTTTGGTTTAGCCTGCACATATATTTTTATTGTCTTATTACAAAACGATATTTCCTGAAACACGTCCAAAAACATTCCTACAATTGTCATGCATGGCACATGAGAGACGGATTCGTCTCCTCTCTGAAAATCCTTACGGGAAGAGAGGGCTGCCGTGATTTGACAAAACCGAGTAAGTCCACCTAAGGTCGAAAATGAGTTTTTTGCGCCATCAAACTTGCAAGAGAATGACGCATCTTACCTGTAAAAATCAAATCCGAACTATGTTTAGATTTGGAGATATTATAGAGTAAGTCCTTGTTAAAAAAATTTTAAGTGGGGGAATAAACTGATAAAACCAAGCAAGTCCCCTGCGATTTTGTTTCCGCGATCCTCTGGCTGATGCTCGAGTTGGCATGATGACGTCATTTTCTACAATAACCTGACAAAGAAAAGTAAGTCCTCCCGACCAATGAGAAAGCGCCTTAAGATGAAGCGGACCAGTGAGAATCCATGTTATTGCTGCTGTGCAATATTATTTTCCTGTGAAAATGATGACGAAATTTCGGTCAGCAAAGGACGTGTTCGGCTTTTTGAAAAAGAGTTTTCTTCATGTACTTTCCTGCCCACCATGAAGGATCCTGTAGATCTTCCGCCTACGCGGCAACTTCCACGAGGTGTGGAAATAAACAAACAAACAAACTATCCTATCCTATCCTATCCTATCCTATCCTGTCCCGTAACCCTGAGGTCGTAGGGGCACCACAGATGATCGTTTAACCAGCATACTCCATCTCTCTCTGTCCTCAGCAGCCCTGATGGCTTCGCTCAGTGTCAAACCAGTCCATTCTCGAATGTTGTCCTCCCACCTCGTTTTCGGTCTCCCCCTTCTTCTACCTCCTTGCACTGTGCCTTGCAGAATAGTCTTTGCAAGGCCTGATGATCTGGTGACGTGGCCATACCATCGGAGTTTCCGTTTCTTCACCACTATGATGAGCAGGTCATCGTGTTGTCAAATGGCTTGTGTGATGGTCTGTCGGACTTCGTCGTTGGTGATGTGTTGGGTATAGGAAATGCCCAGAAGTATTCTGTAGCACCTCATCTCCATGCTTTGTATTCTTCGTTGTAGATCTGCTGTGAGGGTCCATGCTTCGCAAGCATATAGGAAGATGGAGATGACAAGGGAGCGCAGCAGTCTTACTTTGGAATGTAGAATGATGGTCCTGTCTTTCCAAATGGCTGCAACCTTGTCAGGGCAGCAGTTGTTTGTGCGATCCTGGAAATGACTTCCTGTCGGGACCCATTGTCTCATACAATGGCTCCTAAATATTTGAAGCTATGCACTGTGTTGAGGGATTGGCCTTGGACTTTGATGTCCGTGTTGATGCCATTGGTGTTGTTGGTCATCATTTCGGTCTTCTCTGCACTTATTTCAATTCCACAAGCTTTGGAGGTGGTGTCAAGCCTCTGTACCAGCTGTTGAAGTTCTTGTTCCTCTCCAGCCAATCCATCAATGTCATCCGCAAAACGAAGATTGGAGATTGCTCTACCCCCTATGCTGACTGTGCCTTCGTGATCTGCAAGAGCATCTGACGTGATGCGCTCTAGGAAGATGTTGAAGGGTGTTGGAGAGAGTAGGCATCCTTGACGCACACCGATTGTTGTTCTGAACCAGTTCCCGATGGCGCTGTTGTGGAGGACTGCACTGGTAGCCTTGTCATACAGGTTTTTGATGATTTCAATAATTAACGTACTTATTAATGTACGCTTTCATTGTTGCCCATAGAGCTGCATGCCAGACTCGGTCAAACGTTTTCTTGAAGTCTATGAACACATGATGTTGGTGCTGTAGGTATTTCTCACAGATTATTCTGAGGTTGAAAATCTGTTCAGTGGTACTTCGCCCTGCCCTGAATCCTGCTTGTTCTTCAGCTATGATTTGTTCAGCTTGGGGTTTCAACCTGTTTAGTAATATTTTCAGGAGGACCTTGCTGGGATGGATGATGAGGCTGACGGTGCGGTAATTTTCACACTCCTGAAGGTTACCTTTTTTGGGAAGAGTGATGACAAGCGACTGGGCCCATGGTATAGGCCACTCTCCACTCTTCCAGATCTTGTTACAGATAATGGTGAGGGCATCAATCATCGCTTCTCCTCCTGATTGTAGCAGTTCCGCGGGTATGTTGTCCACTCCCGCTGACTTCCCTTTCTTTAGCGATTGCACTGCTGCCTCAACTTCTTCCCGGAGAATTGGAAGGATTTCTTCTTCTCTGTTCTCGGGACATGCTAGAACTGATGGGTCTCCATTTGGTGTATGGTTGTAAAGGTCAGAGCAGTACTCTGTTCATCTGTCCAAGACTTCTTGTTGTTCATAAGGCATATGCCAGACTTGCTTTGGATCGTGGAGACTTTGGGCTGTTTGAAACTTGTCAGTCGCTTTACAGTCTGGTAGGCCTTCTTGCTGTTGTTTTTGTTCAGACTGTTCTCTATTTCCTGGCATTGATCTTCTATCCAGTTCTCCTTTGCTGTGCGCATGCCTTTTCGGATGTCATTGTTGATTTTTCGGTAGACATCAGCTCCCTGTGAGGTGTTCTTTTTCTTTCTTTTTTTAATCTCTCTTCGTTTATCACACAGATCCAAAAGTTCAGGTGTGATCCACGGCTTCTTCTTTGGTCGGTGCTTGCCAAGGATCTCAGTGGCGGCATCTGTCACAGCTGAGTTGAAGGTGGTGGTCATGGTGTTGACATCTACTTCACCAGCCCCCAAAATGAGCAGTGGTGCAAATTTCCCTTCAATTGTGGCCTGAAATAGTTCTGCCACCTCCGGGTCTTGCAGTTTGTCCAGGTTGAACTTCAGTCTAGTGCAGTATTTACTCTCTTCAAGTGGAGCCGGAAAGACATCATCAAGAGATCGTGGTCACTTCCGATGTCTGCTCCTGGAAAAGTGCGTGTCCTGCCAATGTTGATGCTTGATCTGAAGCGTTTCTTGACCATGATGTAGTCTATTTGGTTGTGATGCTCCCCCCTGGGACTGTGCCATGTCCATCGTCTGGATTTTTTGTGGAGACCAAGCGTGTTTGCCAGTACCAGATTGTTGTATCTGGCAAACTCCAATAGCCTCAGACCCCTGTCATTTGTCTCGTTGTTGCAGTGGGGTCCGCATGTGTCTCCCCAGTTGTGGTGCGCATCTTGGCCAACCTTGGCATTTTGCTGTATTTACTCTCTTCAAATGGAGCCGGAAAGACATCATCACGAGATCGTGGTCACTTCCAATGTCTGCTCCTGGAAAAGTGCGTGTCCTGCCAATGTTGATGCTTGATCTGAAGCGTTTCTTGACCATGATGTAGTCGATCTGGTTGTGATGTTCCCCGCCGGGACTGTGCCATGTCCATCATCTGGATTTTTTGTGGAGACCAAGCGTATTTGCCAGTACCAGATTGTTGTATCTGGCAAACTCCAAGAGTCTCAGACCCCTGTCATTTGTCTCGTTGTTGCAGTGGGGTCCGCATGTGTCTCCCCAGTTGTGGTGCGCATCTTGGCCAACCTTGGCATTCCAGTCGCCTTGCACTATGACTATGTCCTTCTTCGGCACTTGGTCAAGGACCGCCTGTAGATTTTCATAAAAATCCTCCACTTCGCTGTCGTCATAGTCTGATGTTGGGGCATAGGTCTGAATGATGGTGATGTTGAAAGGGGCTGCTCTCAGGCTGATGGTAATGAGTCTACTGGGCGGCAACCTATGACAGTGGCTAGAATGTTCTTGTGGACCAAGAATCCAACGCCGTGTTCGTGCTTGTCATCTCTACCGCTGAAATAGAGCTTGTGGCCTTTGTCTGTCGTTGTTTCACCTAGGCCTTTTCAGCGCAGTTCACTAATGCCTAGAACGTTCCATCGATAGTGGTCCAACTCGTGGGCCAGTTCTTCTAATTTTCCTTCCGCAGTTAGGGTCCTGACATTCCAGGTTCCTATGACGATGTTGTTTCTCGTGCGGATCTTGCTAAATTGTCCATCAGTAGCATACTTAACACCTCCGTCCTGGTGGCCAACGGAAGGCGCGGTCCTTGAGCCGGGCGTCGACCTATCCGGTATGGAATTAGTGGATATTGTCATTATGCATGTAGTGTGTCTTGGGCAAAAAAGGACCTGGCGGTGCCCAATCCTCTCCAGGCTGTTGGGCACAGCCGAAATCCACGAATACAGTGTGGCTCGCCTTGGCCCCGAGCACGTGGTCGTTGAACATGTAACAACGTGAGGTTCCTCGCGCTGGCCGGTGACTTCTGTGTAGAAGACTTTCGCCCAGTGATGCCGTGCTAACATTACCCCTGTTAGTCGCCTCTTACGACACGCCGGGAAACGTTGGGCCTATTCTATTCAGTGCCCGAACCCACAAACACACAGCAACAAATATATTACAGACACACAACAAGGGCAACAAAATACAAGACATACACGTGGTGTAAAGGCAGGAAGATCGCTACAATAGGAAACTGAAAGGAAAATAGTTTTGTATTTTTAAAATTAAATTGGCTGCATCTAATATTATTTTGAAGGGAGAGCAAAAAAACCCATGACTCCTGCATACCAACCCAGGAATATTAAGTGAAGAATGGCTAAAAACAATAAACAGGCACACATATACACTCACTGTAACTGCCGCACCCACATCTTACAAAACCCAACTTATGTGACTCATCTCGTCAGACTTTTTAACAAAGAAACGAAACGGCCTATGGGACTTACTTGGTTTGGTGAATTTTGAAAACAAGGATTTACTTAATAATAAACTGACAAAACCAAGCGGATTTGACTTACTTGGTTTTGTGAATTTTTTTAACAAGGATTTAATTCAATAATAAACTGACAAAACCAAGCGGGTGACTTGCTTGGTTTTGTCATGTTCTCAACAAAGATCTATCTCACGAATAATCTGACAAAACAAAGCAAGTCCACAAATAGTCTTAAAACATCAAATCTTTCAAACATTTCTTTAACATTCAAGGTATGCACTCTTAAATCGAGGAATTGCATTATAATATGGCCTTAAACTTCCAGAAACGATCGCGTAATATAGCGCAACACAAAACGTCGATTTTCTCGAAAGTAGGTTTTGTGGACTTGCTCGGTTTTGTCAGTTCACGGCAGAGGGGACTATAAACTGATTAAAGATGAGAGACGATGGGCGCAGAAAGTGAAAATGATTTAAACAAGAACCAAACCTATTCATTCCACAGTTCTGGATCTTTTTATTCTTTTTTTTTTAAATTTATTTATTTTTAGAGTGGTAAAGACATAATGTTTTAAAATCGCGGCTGGGTTTAGCATTATGTTATTTTTGTACAGCACATTTTTCTCTGCTTCAATTTCAGTTCAACTTTTCTACGTCATGGAGTCCAAGTCTCGTGTAATATTGACGTCAGCGGCAGAGCACAAAGAGGGTTGCTTGTTTTACGCAGAGCCGATAAATATTATCACTTACGCGCCACAAACTCCCCCTTTTATGATGCTCTTCAGACGTTTTCTATGCTTCCAGACTACCGGTTTACTGAAGTAGTTGGGTACGTCGGTTGCACCTTTGTACAGGTACTGGTGGAGGGAATCTTCTTCTTCTTCTTCTTCTTCTACTTTCCCAGTTTTCTCATTCTTCTTCTTCTTCTTCTTCTTCTTCTCTTCACTGGGCCGCAGCCTTCAGCATATGCAGCTATTTAGCGTTTATTTTTAACAGAAAAAAAAAGAAAACTAATGGCAAACCATTTAAATGTATTTCCAGACATTCATACACAGAGTCTAAAAATACACATTTTTAGGAGTGTTAATTTTGTTGGCGGTGTCGTGACCCGGCTTTACTATAAGAAAAGCGTGGAATGATAGGCAAAGATATAAACTATCTTCATTTTTTTTTTACAAATCGGGTTAGCCACATACAGCGCAAAACGTGTTTTGATTAATTGATTGATTGTTGCTTTAGGTCCAGCGGACTCTTCCGAGCCAAATCAGGACCGGACAACCCCCGATCCGCATAAAAGATCTGCTGAAACAACCCTAGTGGGAAAACTGAATGCCCTCCACCGGCCAGTCACTTTACAATAAAGACATCCCACGCAGGGGACGGCTGAGGCTTTACCCCAACTACTCGAACCCCCGGTTACAAAAACAAAATAGAATACAAACATCATTATAAATTACCAACAAAACGCATACATATAAAATGCCTATATTGCTAACTAATAACATCATAGGAAGCCCTAGTGACCACCCGGCAGAAAGCGTCCAACACTCCCAAGCTGATCCAACAGACCTCATACACAAACAAGGAGTCCTGTCCAGGAAGAGTTTTCAAGAAAAAAGGTAGGTCATTGATCTAGCGAAGAAGAAGATAGTATAGCTGAGTGATAGGACAGAACAGGAATGTGAAAGAGCAAATGAGGAAGACAGCGACAGTGGGAATTTAAAGCACTAAATTTCCAGAAAGTGGGGATACTATTTATACTGAAACCCCCGGTACTCCATGCCTATAAAGGAAAGACAGGTTTTCAACTGGGGCTTTCACTTTTCCCTTTATAGGTTAGAACAATCTACAGTGGCAAGATTGCTCATGACCCCAAGGGGTCAAAACGTGTTTAGGAAATGAAGAAGCACAATGACCTTGTCCATTACAGTAAAGAATGACCTCACATGCTTAGGAGTTTATAAAGTGGCCTCAAAGTACAAATGATGAATTTCGGTTCAGTTATTCTTCAGATAAAGTCGAAGGAGTGTTTGTATTCCAAAACGCAACAAAATCGCTTTTCGCCGTTTTAGAGATATTGAGCAAAACGAGTTTATCAACAAAGTGACTCCTGTGACCTTGACCTTTGCGTTAGAACAAAAAATCTGATGACAACGGAGGCAGGCCACAAACCAAGGTAATGTTCCTGTGACGTTTGGTCAAAATCCGCTCAGCGGTTCTTGATATATGGCTTCCAACGGACCAACGGGTACCGACAGACAGACCGACATTTGGCTTGTTAAAATACCCCTATTTATTATTATTTCAAAGTATTTCAAGAAAATTCAAAAACAGATGGATACTTCATACTGTAGGTTTCATACATGCTCAGACGTGGTCTTTTACAATAATTGTTTTTTAACAAATAATATTTGGCGGTTTCTAAAGCGACATTCAGAGAATCAGACTCCATAATCCAATACAGAATATATTTATATATCTGAGATACATGTTAAGGGCGCAGGTTGTGAAATTCAAGTTTCAAACATGAGTAGACATGCATTATTTTCTGTTTTGATAGTTTGGATTTCATAAAATCGAGTATACTGTTACACATTGCTTAAAAAAAGAAGGAAATAATGGATATAACAACCACAATTTTATGGAACATTAGGCACATGTTTTCAACTTTTTATTGAAGGACATTAATGTGCAATTACATAGAAGTTCCAAGAAGATGTAAAAAAGGAAACAGAAAAAAAATCACCCAAAGGGCCTCAAAAATCGAATCAGATGGTTTCCTGTAGCAAAACAACGTCTCTTCAAATGTAACATGCGTTTATCACCCTGTTTCTTCCACCTCCTGAGCATCATCACAATTTAAAACCGTTCTGCCACCCAAAGAGATATCAAAGACAAGCGACAGACAAACATTCAGACAGATTTATTTTCTCTGCTTGTTATCCTTAGCAATGTCTGACAGCAGGTGCTAAGGGCAACGGGTAAACGCGCTTGTTGCGGGGTCTTATCCAACATGCCAAATTGTTACGATACTCTAAACAGATGTTGTGGTATGCACAGGTGCAAATTTCCTTGTACATGTAGGTTGATAGGTTGAAGGTGATGAATCGGATTAATCGATATGATTTTTCTGCTGTTTGTTATTGATCCATGTTATGTGGTGCGCAGGTGTAATTTTTTTTTTAAATAGGTCGATACAAAGGTAATGAATCAAAGGTAATAAATAGTGTGTGTGTGTGTGTGTGGGTGTGTGTGTGTGTGTTTTGACACTTTATTGTCCCTTTTAATCGGGAAATTGTGGGCAGCTGCTCAAACTCTACCTACCTAATATTAGTTGATTTTGAATTTTTGCTGGGGAGCAAACCGGAGTACCTGGAGAAAACCCCCGAGACTTTGCCCGAGTCGAAAGTAAATAATATTCGGAGAAACATAACGCCCAGAGGCGGGATCGATCCCACACCTGTCAGACGCCAGTTGTTTCTCTAGCCTATGGACAAGGCAAGTTAGTACCGCTTTAGACCACGCGGCCACAACTGTTATGCTCTTTGATCCGATGTTATGTACAGATATACAGGCGTGAATTTTACCTGCAGGCCTAGTGGTAAATTCAAGGTGTTGAATCCGAAGTAATCAATTTAATTTTCTGATGTATGTCATTGATCAGATGTTATGTTGTGCATAGGTGTAATTTTTTTTAAAGGCCTACAGGTAAATTGAAGGTCATGAATCAAGAGGTAATCCATATGATTTTTGTGCTGTTGATCATTGAGCCGATGCCGTTTGTTTGCAAGTGTGGATTAACTGTTTAATTGGCTCGATCAAGACTCTGCCGTCTATGGTGACATTCACCATTACGTCGATTCCAGAGGGTAAATTGATGTAAATGTTTCGCCAGAAAAGCTAAACGTTGCACGTGACTTCCGACATTAGTAGGCGTGGATATGTTTTTAATCTTTGTAGATGACTGTATCTATCAGTGTAGGCCTAGCAACTCTGAAACCTTGCGAAAGATGCATTCGATAGAATTTGTGACACCTCTGCGCGTTTCCTGTCTGGACATTTATTTTAAATCAAGTTTCGAAAGTGGGAAGATTTCCAAAGCTTTTTATACCTCCCACCTGAAACTTGCTCAGTGTCCTTTGTTTCGTTGGAAAGCACTAACGTCATTCCATGCGCTGTGAGTGATTCGTCATCGAGATTAAGATATCCGTGTAATCTTGAAGCGCCGACAAAATCGTTTTGTCAGTACATTTGCACCCTGTCAGCAGATATCCATGGTATTTTACAAGTGTTGGCAAAATACCGTTTGTCAGAACACATACACTCTAGTGTCAGCAGACTGAATAGCTGTAATTCAGCACCTAATCAATTCCAGTCACAGGTTAGCACCTGAGTTTGGCAGCTAAATGGGCTGCTGCATTGCTCTCCTATTCCCTGTGGACAGGTAGGCTTCCAATATGTTACTCAGGTATGGACTATGTCAACGTCAGATGAAGATGCTGCACACTAAATGTCCGTGCATTAAACAAGTCTCGATTCTAGGTTGGAAAATGTCTCTAACAGTCTGAGAGACTCTGTGTGGAAGATGCTGTTGCTACAGAAAATAAGAAATCCAATGCTGGGCTTCAAGCACGATCGTGCAATTTTGACGATGCCTCGCATTTGTAAGGACCTGTGTGGCGAGCTTACCTGGATTGCAGTCTATTCAAAGCAAGGATTATTTTGTAGTGTGATCAGGACATCACAGCGTGCTTGATTTTCTGCGAATGTCTGTATGAGAATCAAAATTTAAATATTAAAGAAAATGCTAAGTCAGGAACTTCACCATTTGGCAAACAAATTTCGTCGTTCGGGCAGGCAAGCTCACCATTACGGCAGATGGGGTTCACAAATTTATTTCACCCTTTTTACAAACAATTTCGCGTTTTATGTCCTAATTCTACCAGGTAGATACATTATTATGGGGCACATTTGTAAATTAAATAATTATTTTCAGTGTACCTAGAAACATATATTTATAAAAATGCCAAATTTGTAAAATACATTCTACAATTATCAAATGAATTATATATTTAGTATTCTATAGTAATACCATATCTTTTATAGTTATCGAAACACATATTTATAATAACAGACTAAGTTTTTGAAATTAAAAAAATCGTACGCGATCATCATGCTGTTTGTAAATATTATACTGAAAATAATTCTGTCTACACATTAAGTTTACGTTTACACACGTTATATAGTAAGTTTAGAATTCATTTTATAACAACAACCGACATTTTTATCTGTAGAATGAGTTCATTTTATGTAAAAACAAATTAATAAAAAAGAGAATGCAGTTGGTATCTGTAGATTTCAAAACAAATTCCAAAAGTTTTATAACACGACGCGACATTCCTGGATTTTATTCTACAATCGCCGCCTTTCAATTTAATTCCATACAATACTTTCGCATAGCATAATCTGTATTTCCCCTTTTTGGTAGGCAATATCACACTTTCTGGCAGAATAGATCATCAGGTATATTGACCGAGCCGGTGAATTTACCGTATCACCTTCCAAAAGGGCAAACTAAGAATAGAGAACTTACCTTATATAAACAACAACAAAAATTGACGACTTTACCCTAGTATCTGCCAAATTGATGAACCCACCCATATTTGCGGCAAAGACAACTATAAATAAATTGACAATTTCCACCACAATTTCTTGCCAGTAAATTCCCCATTTTGCAAAGTACGTTCATCATTTTGGCAAGAAAAGTAATCATTTAGGCAGAAAATGATCACACACACACACACACACACACGCACACCCACACACACACACACATACACTTGGTCCTTGGCTCACACGACGGTAGGCAGCAGAACACTAAACGCCTGGCATAAACCGTATTCGTGAGGAATCAAGTGTGGGACAGGAATAACAGGGTTTTTTTTCCCGTTAAGTTACTGCCTGGAGCGGAGGTAGCTAAGGGTGGCAAATATATTTTTGAATTTTATTCTTGTCTAACGCAATGCAAGTACAAAACAGAGGATTAGAGTATACTGCCCCTTAATGTCTAGTATCAACAAAATTAATGTGTGCAATGGGTCTTTGGAGTGAAGTGTGGATCTCAACTAGTTACTTGTTCGTTTCTTCCATCAAGCCGCGCTCGGTTTTAGCTCATTCAAGACACATGTACTTGTACCTGTACTTGTACTTTTGTATAGGGGGTCTAAGCATGTTGAGGCAGGCGAATAGGGCGTACGAATAACCAACATGAGGATTTTCAAACAAAGCCTGCACTTTAATATTGATGTATCATTTATTTATGAGTACCAGAATTTAGTTTATCTATAAATCTAGCTTATTCATGATTGCAGCAAATAAAAATACTGGTATTTCTTTCTTTGTAGAAAATACATTGAAACGTATTATGATGATGACGACGACGACGACGACGATGATGATGATGATGATGATGATGATGATGATGATGATGATGATGATGATGATGATGATGATGATGATGATGATGATGATGATTGTTGTTATTTTGAAGAGAGACACACTACAGGCTACACGTTTGGTTGAGCACGTTGTAGGTTAGACAGATGTCAGAAAGATGATGATCGCTGACATTGCTAGATAGCTGGAAATTTAAGGTGATATCAAACACTGGAGTCCGAAAAATAGTAGACCAGACTCGTCCTCAATGGAAACTTGTGCATGGAAGAGGAAGCGGTAAGTAAATGGAAACGAGAGAAAGAGAGCGAGAGGGGGGGTGTGTGCAAATTGGGCAAGGTAAGAGAGAGAGAAAGAGAGGAAAAGTGGGTAAGGTGTGTGGCATACAGAGTGTTTAAGCATGCTGAGGCCTGTGCCCGTACATTGTATTAAGGCGTAAGCTTCCGAATTGGCTCAGCTACCCTGCGTTGATGTGTGGAAGAAGAGAGCATTGATTATAAGGGGTGCTCGTGGACAACTGCATGGGCCATGCTCAACATGGTAGTTGGCGGAAGAAGAAAAAGAGATTCCAAAAAGACGCCCAAAGTGTATGTTGGATAGCGGAAGAAAAAGGACAGAGAACCTGGTCAAAAAGACCACAATATGCCAGCCAGATGCGTATGCGGTAGAAGAAAGAAAGAAAAGAGAAAGGCCAAAGCGAAATCAGAAGCATATAAAGGATAGGATGGGTTCAACGTCTTGACCATTTCCCCGAGTATTAAAAGCCCCGTCTCTTTCCCTTCCATGCATCTGAACACGGGAACATCTCACGACAGGTCATCAAGACGGGGTGATGTCTATTCGGGATCAACTCCAAGACATCTTTTTCCCCTCCTGTAACGACTCCATCTCTTTTCTCTCCCCTCCTCCCCTCCCTCCCCCTCTCCTGTCTTGTAGGAGCTGACTTTACCGCGAAGTCATGAAGATTAATATGTCATCATTGACGCTCTGATCGTCTGGCCTACAAGCCAAGGGTTTTAAAGTGGCGATAGCAAACATTGTAAACTTCGATAGGATACTTTCGTGGCCAACGCTGAGTTAGAATTCCTTTTCTGCATGATACTTTTTTTGTTGTTCTCCGCATTGCAAATTGCGTTTTCTCCCCTTTTTGTGGGCGATGTAGATGAGATCATCCCTTTTTTCGCTTAGCATCACTTCATCAACAAGAGATCGAGTTCAAGGTAAACTCTTTCCAATGAGAAATGCAGGAACTTAGTTTTTTTTTAATTCGTTGTTTTACCTTGAATATTCGATTAAAAAGGTAAGTGTTTTCCCGTGAGATTTTGGTCGTTGCCAGGGAAGACAGCGACCTCTCTTTTCTCAGGGCCAGTTTTAAGTGGGCACTACCATCTGCTCTGCCTCGCGTCCTTACCTTCCCCAGTCCTAACAAGGGACAGGCATCCATTCACACTGTTTCCTTCACATTCACCTTCTTTGCGGAGTTCAGTGGTTGCAGCCAGGCTCTAACCGGTTTCATGCAAGTTGGTAACCGGGCTCGACGATGTTTGGCCACCGCGAAACAATTTTTAGCATGTCCCCCACACTGTTGTTGACAATTTGTAAACGCCTTTGGTATGTTTTGTTTTTTTTCCTTTACCCGCATGATCTTCCTGGCCACATTAGTTTCTATTTCTGTGCAGATCATTGCATTTTAGTGAAAGAAATTCACTGTTAGAAACTAATTTTAGGCCAGATGTCGTCAAATCTGTGGCGTTGTTTCTTTAAAGCATCGCGTTTGCAAGCCTTTTTGTCTTTATCTCTTTTTGTCTGCTCTCTTTTACCGTGTCCTTACGTATAATTACAGATTATGTCTCATTTTTCTCACACAAAATTGCGTGATATAGACACGTCGAGGTGTAGACACGTATTGCTCAAATATCTTAGTTTTATTTGCAGCTGTCTGGATCTGGACTAAAGGCATTTAGAGACAACAAATTTTGACCCATAAACATGCAATATAAAAGAAAACTATATAAATGGATGAATAAACGAATGAAGAAATAATAAATAAATAAATAAATAAATAAATAAATAAATAAATAAATACAATTTTAAAGAGAAAGGTAAATATTTCTGGCATCATTACTGTCATTTATCAATGACAAAAAAGGTGTCGCGATGACTAAGCCTATAATAAGGTATTTTGAATTTCCTTTTTATTCCAAGGACACGGAGAAAGGAGGTTTCTGGGGAAAAAAATCAGGACTGGTAGGCTTATTAAATTATTAGTTACTTTTTCAAGACTGTAGTGTCAGACCAGCTAGTAACGTTTGTCAACCTATTTTCTCCGTACGGTATTTCAATAGGTGACTGTTTCCTTCATACAAGGAGTGATGGGGTTTTAGGGCTGGTAATGCGTGTGCGAGCGTCCTTTCTCCCTCTAAACTATACTAAAAACTCAACTAATAGAATGAAATGTTAAAAATACAATTTCGCATTTATTTACCAAAAAAATGTACCCCTTAATCAAGAAACTAAAGAATGAAACAGTAGAAAACATAAAATGAGTTATTACATAAACAAATACAAGGCATATAAAAGGCAAAAGATCGGCATAAACATACAAAAAATCACTCTCTCACCTTTGTGTTTCCTCTAAATAATCACACATATACATTAAGACACAAAAGTAATAAAAACACACATATGTCCCCCCCTTTTGTCCCTGGTAGTCTGTTATACAATGCAATGTATAATTAGTTCGCACAACTTTCACTGTCACTGATTTAAAAGTCTTGTTGCACAGTTCTTCTTGGGCATAACCTTAATTTAAAACGTTGTCACCACAGTTCCGTTATGTACAGATTATTAAGAAAAGTTATTTAAAGTCACATGGTATTGAAATCCGCACTGTTAATAATGTATGTAAGAAAAATAATTATGATTAAACTGTTTTTTCCAAAAGTTCGTAAAATTCACTTTCTTCCACTAAAACTTAACTACATGTAATTACAATCATTCTGTTACCTCCTCTTTCTCTCCTTTCTCACCCCTCGCTCTTCCTTCTCTATCTTCACTCTCTCGCAGCACTCGGTGACCCTTCCACTCGTTACGTCATGGTAACCGCTGCCGTCTCAGCCTAACAGGGAGGCACGATGGCCTAATGGCTTTGGCTTGCGGATCTGAAGGTCTCGGTTTCGAACCCAGGCCGGGGGGGTATTGTGTTGTGTCCTTGGGAAAGACACTTTACTCCGGTTTTCTACTCCTTCGGATGAGAGTATAAACCGAGGTCTAGTCTGTGTCGCATACATTCCATCATAACGGACTTTAAAGATCCTGACGCTCATGTCCTAGACGGGTGAGTGCCGGTGACAAGAACACACCCAGCATACACCTAGGTCCTTCTCTCCCATCCCTGGCTGCCCAGGATTGTGCTCAGTTGTCTGGAGCTTTATAGAACTCGGGCAGCTTGAGTTAGATCCTGTATCGGCCAGCGCCTTGAGCAGCTCTTGAGCTGGAAAAGCGCTATATAAGAACGGGTAAATAAATAAATAAATAAATAACACCCTGTCGGTGACGCAAAGGTCGACCTATCAACGGACAATAACAGCAACCAAGACCGCTGCTGCCAAGCCACTTCGTTGCTTCCAGTGTAGACTACACGTCCATCCTGCAAATATTAATAACTCTTGCTACTATTCCAGCATAACTTTACATACATGTTTTCCAGTACAATAAATCGTCTGCTCTACTCTTCTCCTGAAGAAAGATTCACATTGCTCTCATATTCACAACTTCTTTTATTTTACAAAACTCATAAAATATACAAAAATGCAACAATCGTACAATTTAACAATATTTTACATACATTTCTTCTTTTTCTTGGTTCTGTACATTTTCATCCCACCTCTCTCTCTCTCTCTCTCTCTCTCTCTCTCTCTCTCTCTCTCTCTCTCTCTTTCTCTCTCTCTCTCTCTCCAGTCTTGCTGACTGTTCAACCAAAAAAACCGTTACGAAAGATAGGTATGAAAAGAAAGTTGTCCAAAGGTACAATATTAAAAACAATAACATATTTTAATAAAAGTTTACAACATACAATTTACGTTATACATCCCTTTCATTCGGTTTTGCTACATCCCCTCCCTAAATGGTTTTTCTCCCTCATTCTCTCGTTGACGATCGTTTAGGACAAAAGCAGCGGCCAAATATTACTCATCGACTTGTGATAGGAGATGCCTCTTAAAACACAACATGGGCAGATCCTAAGAAATTATACATACGGGTGACAGCTTAAATCAGCCTCCCCAAACTCGCAAGTCTCCCGCCCCATTCCTACTCAACAGCATACGGTCCAACAGCTTAATGTTTATCCGCCTGTTCCCTCCCGTCACCTCCTTCAATCCTCTCGGTACCCAGGTCCCGAACAAAAGGTGCTTATTCCAGCTGAATCCTAGAATATATCTCGCCAACCTGCGCTCCCGATTGGTCCACTACGCCAGTAAGTTTCCCTCATGGCCTTAGCACGTGCCAACCATTATCCAACTTTTTTGATCTCGTGCCCTGTCCAGCGACCCTGTCCGCTCCGTGACTTGAAAACATGGTGCCCCATACCCCTCTCTCACAGGTTTGCCATGACAACGTTTGTATAGAAATGATGAACAGTTGGCGGTTGTTGTGTGATTATGGCCTTGGGGTAACTTTCGACGTAATTTCATGTTCTTTTTTTTTTCTTCAATTTCCGCAAAAATGATATAAGCTGTAAACTGACTTCAAAATGATACAGAAAATGAGTTGCTAATCCATCAACATTATGGCACTAATACACTGCTGTTCGATTCATCTCCATTGACGTGAGAAAACAACCCACGACTTTCCTCCTTGCTTCTCGCGATAAGTATCACGATCAAACAGCAGCCGGAAGAGCGCCTCGATTTCATTTCCCCTGATCAAGATTACCGGCTTCCACTTCTGAGCGCATTATCCAATCATAGCAG